>CM074510.1:9617522-9866264 GCA_037389245.1 Oryzias sinensis | reverse complement strand
GCAAAAAAAAGTTATTACAACTGTAGTCTGTAGTCTTCGGTCTGTTGATTGTTAGAACTGTGTCATTACTGCTATATATTATATATATATTATATATACTATATATATATAATTTTAAGTTATTTCTGATTTGAAGTTAACCCGTTTATAACTGATTTGTTTTTTAATATTGAAAATAAATTCAGGCTTAAAAGGGTTAAATCGTTAGTCAATTCTTGACAGGAAATATTTTGTTGCTAGTAAGTAAAATACTTAATATATAATATTACATGAAATTATACGACATAAAAAGAATTATTACTGCAAGTTTTTTTTTTTTATTGTGATAAAAAGGAGGCTTCGGTTTCACCCCGTTTTTAAATAAACTTTTTTTTCTGATAGTCTATGGTGTTTCAAAATAAACAATTGTTCCATATGTTCTTATTTGGTTTTTAATTGCCCCAAGGGAACAAGGCAGTTTACAAATGGAAAAAATGGTAACTAGAGAGGGCCAAAAAAAAAGTCACACAAAAGTTGTAGTGGGTTAATTCTGGAAAGCATAGAAACAGACGTGTTACCTCACAAGTCCTCAGTGTCAGTCCACTTTTAACCTGCTAGGGAGACTGAAAAAAAAAAGTCCACTCAGGACGATTTGAGAGCACGGTGTGCCTCTGAGCAACGGCAATGTCGAGCTAGTTGTGGGAAATGGAGGGTGTAAAGTGGGAAGGGCGCGATGAGAGAGAGGGAGATGTGGGGAGCATCTGCCTGTGGTCATGGTTCATTCGCTCCGGCTACGGCCTCTCGGCTCTTTAAAAATGCAAGGAAGAGAAAGCAAAAGGGGGGTTGGTTGTTAATAAGAAAGTTGGTGTGAAATTTTCTGTTTTCAGTCTTTTCTTCTTCTTTTTGGGTGTTTTTCACCAACTAGCTTTTCTGTTTATTGACTATCCACATTAAGTCACATAGGAGAGCCCCTGATCTAGTTTTTATCTCAGTTTTAGTCAAATGATTCCAGTTCCTTTAGTAAGAAAATGTCCAGCCTCCAATCATCTGAGCTGGACCTGGTCAAAAGAGATAAACCACAGCTTCTGAAATTAAAAGAGGCTCCATCATGACTTGTCTGAGGACCCCTTCCCACCTTGGATGGCTTTTGGCTGCTTCGAATTGATTTGTGTTCACAGGCTGACAAAGGATCAGCTTTTGCACGTTAAAAAGACGCGAGGCCATTGCTTCGCCGATAAGGCAACAGCGTCGGACAGCGGAAGATGTATCTGCATGTGATGCTGCGTCTGAACTAGACCTGCCCCACCCCGACACTCCCCCTACCAGTTTCGCATCCATGGCACCAGGAAGCGACTGTCACTCTTCAACCTCTCTGCAACGGATGAGTTGACCTCTGGGGCATCAACGTCTTGGACTGTTCTGGTTAGATACCACTCCCCGTTCAACGGATCCCACAAAAACAAGTTCAGTTTCAGAGTCGGGTCGGTCAGAGGTTGACTTACGGCCAACTCTTCCTCCAAAGGTGCCAACCTTTTTTTCACGCAAAGAAAACCAAGCGTGTTTTTAGCTGAGGTCTTTGTCAACAGTTGACATATATTCGTGTCAGTGGTTTGTTGTGTCTTCTGATGCAAATTGCCTGCAGCACAAAGACGAGATAACTGATTGGGTGGCATGATTGCTGAAGGGCAGGAAGACAAATTTACAACCAACCTTCTTCACTTTGGCAGAAGTTTTTTTTCCTTATTATTCTGACGCTTTTTGAATGATAAATGCACCACACGTTCCCTGGGTTCCTTTCATCATTCCTGTAGATGTGGAGTCGTTCCCTTCACACATTTATCTTCAGACTGTACATGATAAATCCTGCACTACATCCGTGCGACTTTGGCCTTCTGAGGCTCATCTTTCTTTTCCCGTGTTGGTTACACTTTTGCCACTTGTGAGCCCTTTGTCCTTTTGTGTGCCATTCGTTTTGTCCCATTAGCTCGGGTGTGTCGAGGCATGCGCACCGGTCGCAGCGCTCCAGTCTGAGCACGGCGTAAAAGGATAGGTGGTTGCTAGGGGGGGTTGCCAGGGCAGATCAGTGAGCTTGAATGAGCGCGGGTGAGTGTTCGGTATCTCAAAGCCACGCTTCCCTGTTAGACAATGGCATTGCTGGCCCGCGCTGAGGGCTGGGATGTGGCTTCAAGCCGCGACCCAATAATGCCGGCGCCACTGAGGGTTGCGACCTGGAAACGGGGGCCGACTGTGATAACAGCTTGGCCGAACGGCAGGAAGCACACCTTGTCAGTGTCGCCACGTCGCTACGCGTGAATGTCACTGTCCTGCTTGCCTGCCTGGCCTCTTCCTCTTGTTTTTCTCCAGCCAAACCTCTGACGCTTCTCACGCTCCTCCTCCCTTTCTTCCAACGTTGCGCCTCCATCTCAAAAGAAGACAACAAGGCCCATAAGGAGAAGTTCCAGCAAACCAAAGATTGGGTGCGGGTTTATTTTTTCCTATCTATTTTCAGCTGGGTTTCAGTCTCTGTCTTGATTTGCTTTAATACCCCCTTCTGAAACCAGCAATAGTCTCTTTTGGTTAACAGCTGCTTTGTGGAACCTCACTGAGTGTGATGTGTCCCAATTTTGATCCATGATACAGACACTAGCGTATCAGGAGATTAAAGACTAGTGTTCAGGAGACTGTGGCATCTTGTACTTATAAGCTGAATGATCTAATGAAAAAATCCTCTGTGTCTAACAGGTGGATAAGAGAGCAAATCATTAAAGCTTCCTTTACAAAGAATCTGCCACGGACTAATAATCTTAAACCTCTAAATACTCTAGAGTTTACGAAACTGTATCATGGTGATTTAACGTGCGGGAAGAAAGATGTACAAAAGAGAAAAAACATAGACATTATTTTAAAAGAACTTAGTAAATGAATATATGAAAATATGCAGAAAAAGCAACCTAGGCATTATACCTTTTAGCTTTAACTTTTCTTATATTTTCAACTTGTAGATTTGTTTGTGCGCCCCATAATTAATAAAAATCCATCCAGAATTCTTTATATGAACTGTCAGAAGTGACTGCCACAAAAATATGCAAATGTGCCAAAAAGGTAACCAAAAAAACAATATCTTTAGTATTTATATTTGTTATTTTTGCATTATTTTTGGCCAATTTAAAAGTTAGGGGGTACATATTCAATTGAATACAAAGATTAGAAGTAGTTTAAATTGTATTTTAAGCTTCCAAATTAAAATAATAAAACAGTTACCCAAAAACCAATATACTCAAATGTTTTTACAAACATTAGAATACTTGTTTATTGCGGGAGTTACGTTCTAAAAATAACTCACGATGGATGAAATCCATGAAGTAATCGTCTTTGTTTTTTACAAAAATAATTAATGTTTTAAAGCTGTAAAACTCGTTAACCCACACTTTATACATTTTATTCAGACAGACATAAACATTTTCACACTTTTATCGTGTTCAAACTCTCAAAATTCAAACTTTTCGAGGAAAGTAAGTTCTGCATTCTAGAAAGGGCAAAGATCTGCTTGCGATCAAAGATGTGAAAAGTTGAATGGATTGGTAGACAAGGTCAAATGTCAATCGGGATGCAGAAACCATTGCACATGTAAAGCAACCAAAATAAGGAAAATTGCCCTGAAAACATCTGCAAAACAGCGAGACTGTGAGAGATGAACGGCCATATAGAGAGGGATCACAATAAATAGCAAATGAGAGTCTCAAGCTTTTTTACTTAACATTATAAAAACAAAAAACATACACATAGATGTTGTTTTTCTTTTAACTCAAAGTGAAACTGAGAGGAAAAAGGTTGAAAGTTGAGTAAATTATATTCCCAAAAATACTTTAATAAGTTTTCAGTCCTAAGTCCTCAGGTTTTTTTTAAATGTCTTCTTATGTCTTCTATACTGTTTTTATTGTTTATCATGCTTCATATTCTTTTACCGTTTAAATTTCTCATTCTGTGATTAAAAAAAAAGTAATCTCAACAGCTTTTATTTGTGTCTGACATTGGACATGTAAGCATGTGTAAATTTAAACTTGGCTTTATCTGAAGAAGCCAGATTTCCCTCAGCAGGTGAGTCTGTGGGTAACGGGGACATGCGGTTTGGGTTGGCACTACGCCCCACCAGCAATAACTCTAATGGACCACTCTCAAAGCTCCTGGGAAGGCAAATCAAATGATGTCAACCGTGTCGCAATCCAAGCCTGAAACTGTAAATTTAGGAGACAGAGCAGGCTTTACATTTGATCATGACTGCTCTGATCTGACATCTGTGACATCTCATGCACATGACGGGACAAATCACGGCCGGTCCAAATGTCTGGAGCTTCCATTGCATACATTACAGCATCAAAATGTTAGGGTTCACTCCCTCTCTGTTTTGCCTTCATGTTAGATGGATGAGATATAGACACTTTGGGCAGCAAAAGGCGAGCAAACAAATTACCAATGAGAATAATATCTTCAATGTAACATATCAGTGTAAACAGAACCAGTGGCTTGGTGACAGTGTTTCAACACCAGCCTTTGTTTTTCAATTACAGATCCTGTAAAACAAAGATATTGCTGTCTCTGCCTCCTCACAGGCTCTGCCTGATGTCTTGCTCTCATAAGTAGCTCCCTCAGGTTTTTCGCTGATGGATCGTGAACCCGCAGCCTTGTACTTTTGCAATTCTTAACCACAATTCAATGTTTGGCTGTGATAGCAAACAGGATCCGGGTTGTGATGAGGTCTCACTTGCTTGGGTCATTTCCTTAGAGGAAGTCCTCGTGGTAATTTGATCTAAGAGGACGGTTAAAAAGTGACAATTTGTCATGTACAGCTCCAAGAGAACCAGCTCTAAAAGGCTAGTAAAAAAATGTAAATAATTAGCATTTGCATCTATTAAATTGAAGTGTAGGATTAAATAGAAAAAGACAGCCGTGAATCTATTGATAAACCGTCATCCTTATGACATTAATACCCTTTCTTTATGAGTAGTAAAGCTTGCTACTGAGGCACCATGGGGTGTTGCTAAATCCATGCATAATGTGTGTTTCTGTGTGTGTGTCCACTGACTTGAACCATTCACCAAGTGACTGATGATGCTCTTCCTCAGTGCCAGGCGACATGATAAAGGGCCACTCTCAATGAAACAAAGACCCTCTAATTGTGCCTTTGAGAAAGCTGCTTGGTTGGTCAGCTGGTGGCAAGTGGGTCCCTTGGGTTTGACTGTCCTGCAGATTAAAACCTGGGCTTCTGTACCAAGATGAAATTGGGACGGATGAGGTTTGGCGACTCCAATGGTGGTTGGTCAACCAAAATAGTTAAATCTCAGATAAAGTGAAACTGGGACACTGTTGTGCTAAAATTCCTAGATAAACCAAAGCCATTTCTCCACTAGGTGCAATGGTTGAGTCAAAGACTACCAAAGAAAATTGTGTTATTCTTTTATATATTTAATATTCTAGCCAAATAGCAAATAGCAACAGCAACTTCACTGTTAGACAAGTGTGACATATATAGGCAACATTGTC
The DNA here is from genome assembly GCA_037389245.1 of Oryzias sinensis. Classification (NCBI taxonomy): domain Eukaryota; kingdom Metazoa; phylum Chordata; class Actinopteri; order Beloniformes; family Adrianichthyidae; genus Oryzias; species Oryzias sinensis. The sequence goes on along the minus strand of CM074510.1, from coordinate 9,860,744 downwards.
ACCTGCCAGTAAATTCAACTTTGAACAAATTGCAAGATAAAAAAATATTCCTCATTGTATTAACTGTCTTTTTTTGGAAAAAAATGAATATATTTACCAGGTAAAAATCTTCAGACCAAACAATCATTTAACTGCATTACCTATTTCCACCTTAATAAACCAATGATTAAAGACCTATAAGTTGTCGGACACCTGGGTGTTTGAAATTTATCCTCCACATTTGACCCAACCCTGTGAAACACTTAGCTGCAGACACAGCCTCGCTCCAGAACCGTTTGCACAGAACCACTTAATGCTGAGTGTCAAGTAGGGGTCCCATTTTTAGAGTCTTTGAGGCAGTCTGTGAGGCAGACACTCTTCCACTAGGCCACTGAGTCACTCTAGTGCCAACTGAATTGGTCTACTCTCGGTTCCAATTCCATTCCAATTCAACCCAATTCTAGTCTTGTTTTCAAATGTGGTCTTTGGTAACCTTTAATCCTTCACTTAGATCATTCTGTCCAACCTTAGCCCTAGAATGCACCCCCTGGCTTGTTTGCTAACTCGTATCTTGAATTAGCTGGATCCGGTGCTTAAACTCATCTAATTCACACAAAAAAAAGGCAGTCAGCATGGCAGGGCTAGCTAGAGGAACAGGAAAGTAGCGCTCAAGGACAGGTGTTTGACAATTTTGTCTGATACTGTTCCCTCACCTCAAAAAACCTTGCTCTAAAGGGTTTTAATCGTTTGCGACAAATTACAAATGGTATCCAGGTGTGGAGTTTGACATTGTCTCAAAATATTAAAATGACAAAAAAAAAAAAACTTTGATGCTCCAGCTTTCTCAAACCCACTCACAACTACTGACACATCGGTTTTAATAAACCAGAAAAAGTATATAATGTGAAAAAACACCATGAGGGAGTGACATCTTATTCAGGTAATCTGAGATTACAGAGGCAACAACAATCTGCAGACACTTTGGGAGTCCTAAATCATGTTATGTGTATGCTCACTACAAGTAAATTTGAGCCAATTTTGAGCTAATTTCTTATGACATTTTTTGTTGTTCCTAATGAAAGATTGAAATTTACATTTTTTCTGCTACCAGTCTTGTGAATACACATACACATATATACACTGGGAATATTATCTCTGATGTTACCCATTGGATTTTTAATGAAGAAAATGAAACTTTCAAGTGGTTTAGATAAAATGACTTAATTATGCTCCGCCTAGCTCATCCAATTTGCAAACAGGGGAAAAAAAGTCGAGTTTGAGGCTCTGTTGGGTCCTACCCCCTGCAGTCAAAAACCCCAACTGAAAATGTGCTTAAATTTGAGCTCTAATAAAATCAAAATTGCTAATTCAAAATACAATTAACGTCTACTCACATTGCAACAACTGAAAAATATGTCATTATTGACCGCCATATAATATTTGCCAAGGGCTCATAGAAAACAGAGGAACAATATCAGCAGTCGTCCTTTACAAAGGCCTGTTTTCTCATCTATAAAGTACAACATTTCCATTCAGTCTTTGCACCACCATTCCTTAACACTAATTAGTTAAATAGTTGATCATCAGCAACCCCTTATTAAGGATTTAGTTAATGAAATAAAAAAAAACTGACAGAAAAATATATATTTATGCATGTTTAGAAATTCAGAGGACAAAGCGTCTGTTTTCTATTGTAAAGGTTTGACTTTAAAAGATGAGATTTTTTTTTTTAAATGTCAACATTTGTAAGAAAGCACTAAAATGGCATTCTACGGTTGAATAATTGACCTACATGCTCTGTAAGAAGAAATATCAAAGCGTTACAAACATATAAACGACAGCCTAAAATAAAAGATGGCGAGTAAACAACCGTGTCCTGCATTCACCAACCACAGAACACACAAGCTCTGGAAATGGTGAGCCGTGTCCTCCAAATGATCGGGGACGCTGGGAGTGTCCTGACTGTGATGGATGGTGGATGCTGGTGGTCTGTTGTGGATGCAGGCAGCCAGGCCATTTGGTCCCATTGTTAGTCATTGTTAAAAGAGGGCTATTGATGACTAACCCTGCTTCTGTTCCCGGGGTCAATAAGGTTCGATGACGTTGTAATGGATCCTAAATGACTCTTTAAAGAGGCGAAATGAGAGCCGAGGTGTTTCCACGTCTAATAAAATTGGATTTTATGGAGAGCTTATTTAACAAACAGAAGGAAACCAATGAAATCCTTCAAAACACAAGTCCACAGAACCCAAGCGGCTGCTGTGACAGCAAGTAATCAAGGATTTTCCGCAGTGTTGTCAGTCCAGTTTTGATGCAGGAAAAGGCAGCCCTTTCAGAGGTTTTGCGTGTGCTGCTCAGTTAAAGCAGCAACAGACTGAACAGCAGGCTGCTCCTGCTGAGCCCTGCACTGCTCTGCTCCAACACTAGAAAGTGCTCTTCTGCAGATAATTCATGGCTCCCTTGCTTCTGTTCCACACACATGACAACCTGTGTTTCAAACAACTGCCTGTGGTTGGTTAAAGCAGGGTTTGCATGTATCTTACAATGGCTAAAAAAACTGTCTAGATGTTCTACATCACTTTATTCGGGTCTGGGAATTTTTACTGGATATAATCTGGATACAGCAGGGCAATACATGTGAATAATGCTCTGCACAGAGGTTAAGGCCTCCATGCTTGGCTACACTGCTAATTGAAATCTGCTGATGAGAACAGCAGTAGAACCAACTGTTCCTCAGACGACACAGTCGACAACCCACCGCCATTTGTTTCTGGTCCCTCAGGTGCCTTGTCCTCCATTTCAGTTAAAATCGTGGCAAAGCACGTGGGATAAAAAACAGTATAAGTGGAAAAAAATCTGTGCCTACTAGTTGGTCCCATTGGGTGCTGGCTGGGTGACAATGGAGGAACTCCCAATGGGACCTTTTGAGTCCCGGTTGGACTCTTCGGTAGTCCCATATAACTCGGAGTCCCCAGTGTGTCCTCCATCACTCTTAAGACAGTAATTATTTCTTCGTTTTCAATTAGTAGCCGCCACTCAAGGTGGACACTGAGCACAGAAGGGCTATTTCCTGCAAGCTGTCCTGTAGACTGATCCAATGATAACTGGGCTTTGATCTGTTTGTGGCGCCCTAAAACCTAATGAAATTGTTTGATGGTTTATGAAAACACACTTGAGAGAAAGTTGAGCAGCTCTCAAGTCTTGTTTGTTGCCTGGCAACATCAGAGTGACAGAAAGATGGCAAGAAGTTAAAGCAGCTGGCTTGAAAATGCTGGAAAAAGTAATACTGAGAGCCAGAGTTATCTTATTTCAGACCACTTTGGCACATATTTAGAGTACAAACTTTGGGAACATCGCAGCTTGACTTTTGCCCAGTACTAAGAGTTGTAAAGGGTCTACAAATCACTAAACTTTAATGTCCTTTGGGTATCATACTTAAAACGTTAGTGGGTTTTATTTTGGGTTCTTGTTGCTAACAAACTAAAATTAATGTCAGCAATTTTTTTGTTTGTTTTTTCTTTGGGGGTGTTATTGCATCATTAGTGTTGATGTTATGAGAAAAGTTAGATAAAAAAATTAAGAATAACAATATTCTTAAAAGATATTTTAAGAAGAAACTAATCAATCGCCAAAAAATTAAAACCTAAAACAGAGTTAGCCTTTTAGCCAACATAGTTGACTGGGCTCTACAGGACTTAAATGTTGGCATTTCAACTGTCAGAAATGAGTCAATCCACTCTTTCTCTGTTTGATATGAGTTCTTTTTATCTGGGGGTATCACCATCATGAGATAGAACCCCATCATAGTGCCCAAATAAAGTGGGGAAGGTTTATGTACCTTAAAAAAGTAGCAGTGGACTCGTACTAGTACATTTTTGTTTTTTTAAATTAGCACCAGTAGTTTCTAAAGTCTCAAGCTATGGACACACCAGACATGTGACGTGCATTCAGCCCATGGTGTTCACACTGCACAAGTAGGGAGGAGCTTCTTCTTCTTCTTTTTTTTAATGGTTTACTAGCGCATGTCCTTTTAAAGGGGATGTGTTTAGTACATAGAGCCCAAAAACAGTTGAAGAAACTTCTGTAGCTACGCTTAAATGCAAACAGTTTGAACGCGGTAGCCCAAAATGGGGATTTACATGTGTTTACATAGACTTTTCATTGGAAGTGGCCGCTTGAACGCGCATTGTGTAGGGCGGTGTGAACTTAGCTTCAAACTGCCTTGCAGTAACACTTGGCACTGGAGTTTCTGACTGTCTTCAGAAAGCTTTCAAATATAACTCTTGTTCTAAATAGCTCTAGAGATATTGTGGCTGTCCCAAACACATCTGAGAGAACTAATTTAAAGCAAATTAAAGAAAATGGGGCATTTGAGTGAGTTTTACATTTTGTTTCCTGTAGAGAATTTACATGACATTTTGGCAAATTAAACTATGTCTGTAATCTAAAGGCTTTAAGATAAACCCAAATCAAAAGTTAAACAGATTAAATGGGATGAATTAATGTGGTGCAGAGGTGTTGCGGCCAAGCTCTGGTCGAAGGTTGCAGATTTGGTTCCTGCCTTGCCTGTCTTGAATAGTCTTTGGGCAAGACACTGAACCACTCAACTCCTGGTGGTTAGTGTTGATTTAGTGATCTAAATTACCATAGATTTGGACAAAATGATAAAGAAAAGCTAATGCTAATGCATTTTTTTCATCTGCTCCTGATTTATCCCGATTTAAATAAAGAAAAATACTTGGAAATACAGTTTTATCCTTAAAATCTTCTATATACGTCCTCCATCGTGGGAAAAATCCTACAAGAATAGGTTGACAAAACACAGATTTTCATTGGAGTGAGTCTTTAAGGAGAAAAAAGGGTTACTTCACGTGTTTTAAACGTCCTCACGGTTACGCTGTAGCAGAAGTCCTCCAAGCAAAAAAAAAAACACAGATTTGTATATAAATATGCCCCCCATCCTGAGTCACTCTCATTGGTGTTTTGGTAAAAAAAAGCATAAAATCCATACTACACTTCTGTTTGATAACATATACTTATCCTGGTGAGAATGTGGCCGTTTTGAAAACTTCTTGGCAACCACATTAGTGACTCCAGGTCAACAGCGGGAAAAATTTGCACATTAAAGTTTTTTTTTTCCAGGCAAATGTTGTGCACATGTTAGGAAGTCATTTATTTACACATGAAAAGCTGGAGTGAGGCAGAAACCTCACTTGGACACTTCAGAGCAGAAGGGATACATCCAGCATTGGAGTCCTCTTGTCGTCGGTTCTTGTCATGGTTAAACTAACAATGCAGCTTACCCAAAGTGGCTCCAGATTCAACCTTGCTAATGGACCGAGGAAAAAAATGACAGAGTCAAAAAATACCTGCAACTTCTGCTGAATTTACAAATATATTTGCCGTCAACTTCCTTACTTGTCCGGCTGTTGAGAGTTGGAGTGAAACTTTGATGCATGGCGGAGCGTAACTCCGCTATCCCACCGTGAATCAACCTGCGTCTGTCCTCTTCTGGGAAATGTTGCCAGCGTTCTATTTAATTAGCTTTGTTTAGCGCGCCTATAAGGAAAACAATTAGTCTTAATTAAAATCGCTGCATGGCGTTGTGCGGCTTCAGAGTAATAAACTGCCAACGCCGGTACGCTGAGCATAAATAAATAATTTCCATTCATTTTATTTAGCCCTCACTTCTATATTTACTGTGCTGGGGACTTTAAACACGCTGCTCCGATTTATCCAAATTGGCGCTGCTGATCTTGGCATGAATAATTAATAAATTTTAATATTCTCGGGTTAAACAGGCTAAGTATGATGTTTATGTAAATGGAATTAGTTGTTGTTAGTCATAACAGTACTAAAGCATTTCTTATTGCTGGTGGAAGGGAGTGTCAATAATTTATTTTTAGTAGCAGTGAGACTTTTTTTTTGTCTTTGCGACTCAGCGTCAAACACAATAAGTGCACGGGCCTGCGATGAAGGAGAGAGGGATCGCCACTGAGTACATCTGAGAGCGGCCGAGGCCAGCCAGTAGCCTGAAGATGTGCTGAAAAGGCGAGGCACATATGAAAGACACATGAGTTTGGTTTAATATGTAGCTTCTGCACATGGCAAGCGAAGCGGAACTCCCGCCGTTTTCCCACCAGAAAGCTTGGAGGACGTTGTGTGTGTTGCATTCTTAGAGTCAGCAGTGTTATTATTATTATTCAAATAGCTGTAGGAGGGAATACTGACACAGAAATGAGGGGGAGAGAGGAAACTGGGATCTGATTGGTAATTCAGCAGTTATTGAACACTAGAAGAGTTGGACCAGACGCGGAAAACAACTTAAAAGTATTTTTTTTATACCAATTCACTCCCTTCTTTGCTGATAATGAAGCCAGAACTTTTTGATAACATCAACAATTATGTTTTACATTTTTCTTTTATATGAAATTTCAAATGAAAACCATGTATTTCAAGGCATCAGAAGGTACTTGTGGTGGTTTGGCCTGTAAAAGAGGGCAAAGCTTAATATGGCAACTTAATAAAAAAATAATATATGAAAAGACATCGTAAATCTATATAAAACTAAAAGCTAAAACAACAGGACAGGGCAAATCAACATGCGCTCCTGGGCCGTTGTGACATCACAACAGTTCATTAATTCAAACCAGGCGTCTTTGCGATAGTTTTAGCTCAGAAGTGCCAAAATAAAATAATTTCTTCTTACACTTCTATGCTGCAAGCAACAGGTTGTAGCAAACTCTAATATAACACGCAATGTTAAGTAGGTGAGATTCAGGTCTGTTGTATGGATTCCTTTTCTTTTTTTTAAATCTTCCCAAATGCTGCGGATGGCTCAATGGGTCTATGGCTACGTTCACACTGCAGGCTGAAACGACCCAATTCCGAATTTTTTGCCCCTAAGCGGCCCAATTCCGATCTTTTCATGACAGTCTGAATGACACAGTTCCGATCTTTTCAATTGCGACCCAGGCCCCGTGGGTTTGCCGTCCTGATTCCGAATTGTAGCCGTTCTTTTCAATTGCGACCGCCGTCTGACCGGCCAGGCGACTTGATTCCGAACTGTACGTCATCGACACGCAACAAACGTCATCATTTTGCGTTGAAGTAGGTGGGAACGAGAACGTAAACATCAACCATGGTGGACGATGCTGCTGAGATCAGTCAGTGGAAAGGAAGGGAGGTCTGGACAGTTTTTGAAAAAAATACCAGCTAAATGGCAGAGCGTGGTGTTGAACCTTTCCCGCGATAACTTTTTTTTCTTTCTCCCCTTTCCGACCGTGCTCAAGCGCGGGGGACCCGAGGCGATCCTCCTCCTCCTCCCTGTTCTGACCCTTAGATTCTCCAGAACGGCTTAATAAAGAGTCCATAGCATTTAATCTGGGGGAAACCTTCTTTTATTACCTTCCTCCGTAACACACAACATGAATGCGCGCCCACACTGCCCGCCCCCCTATTCTCTATCGCGGCACGCGCTTGCACACGCGGGCGCGCGGCCCCAACACATACACATTCCTATTCCACTACAGTGGGTACAGACAATCCCGACTCCAATGCCTTCTTAAAATGAGAAGATTGTAATTGTGCTGCTCCTTCGTGAAAATAAATTTAATATTACAAAAAGAGCTCCGCTTTTGACAACACTGTTGTTGACATCCATTGTTAACGTCTGCTCCGCAAACAACAAGTGACGTCGTTCACCGTTGAGTATTCTTCTGGCTTCTGCGCATGCGGGTCTCGTTTGGGTCGTGTCACGGTCACACTGGAGATCACAAAAAGTCGGATTTACTTGGAAATGTGAACGGTCTAGCAAACAATTCGGATTTTTTCAAAAACCCGAATTGAGCATTAAGCCCTGCAGTGTGAACGTAGCCTATGAGTGCTGTTCACGTCGTCCTTGCATACAGTCTGACCGTTAACAATTAGGAAATTAGACAATCCGAGCGTTGTTTATGTGAACAACCTACGGGTGTTCTACAACAGTGGTCCCCAACCCCCGGGCCGCGGACCGGTACCAGTCCGTGGGTCATTTGATACCGGGCCGCACAGAAAAAATAAAATAACTTACATGACTTCTGTTTTATTTATTTCAGAATCTGAAAGATGTTTTATTTTGAAAAATTCCCCAATTCTCTGTTCCACCCGTCTATGTTACTCTTGACGCAGGCCAATTCGCTCTTCTCGGTCACGTGATAGGATATCGCTAAAATAAAACCCAGGAACTAGCAAAATAAAATAAAAAACAGTCGTCTTTGTAAAGTTTCTTTGCCAAGTGGAAAAGGCCCAGCCTGGAAACAGAAGAGGAGCCTTTGACTTCCAAAAAAGGAAAGCTACATTTAATAGACAGTATCAGGAGTCCTACTTAAAATACAGATTTATCCCAACAGAAGATTCCCTCCAACCATTCAGCATTGTGGTGAGTTGGATTTTCCATGCACTTATTTTGAAGGCATCTTTAAATGTTATCATAGCGATTAGCTACCAGAGTTATTGTTATGTTTGGAAAATACCACAGTTTTCATGCAAGTCATATTATTTTGTTGTACTGTAGTGTCTGTCGGTCACGTGCACGTTTGGTCTGCTGTCAGAGTTCCACAGGCGGGGATACTGTCGGAGCTGACATCACAGGGAATTAAATCAATCCCCTTTGCCTGATTTGGTCTAAATAGGGTTGAGCACTGGTGTTTCTTTTTGCCTACGGGTCCTTTCATCTGGCAGTTCTGTTGTTTCACCGTTAGATGTGTTTACTTCTTTTTAGCACCATGAGTGTGGGAAGGGGAGAGGATGACACCTGTGCGATGTACAATGTGTCAAAATAAAAGTACAGAGTACGTCTTTTCACGTGTCCCTGCATTTATTGCAGCGTTGCTGCAGCGTGTGTCCGCCACATATAACATAACTGGTGGATGACATAGAGTGGATTTGCACGCCTGTCCCGTCCCACTCCCACAGAGAGTAATCCTGTCCTGTCCCGCTCCTGGTAATCGGACTCCCACTCTGGTTCAGAATGGTCCCACTACCTCATTTTTTTTTCTTTTTTTTATTCATAATACATTAAATGTAATTTCAATTTTAATGTGACCTTTTTGGGTCTTATTTTTTAAGGGAAATTACAATTTGATTTTTAATTACAAGCTACATATGACATTGCATCCCCATCCCACTTAATTCTCATACATTTTTTTAATTCCATCAGACTTCCTGACCAGGTCTCTGAACTTAATAGAAGAGTTGTTCCAGACTCTTCCTTGATGTCATTTTTGCTGCTGTTGAACTCGTCATGGGTTGTAATTTACTCCGCCACTGCGATCGGTGTATGATGGCTGCACTTTAGATTTAAGGGGGAAATCGTGACTAGAAACACAAATGACTTCTGGGTAATGTAGTTATATTTTCAATTCAGTTACATTGTAGGCAAATTATTAGAAAACTACAAAATGGTTCAACATTTAATTTTTTTGTCATCATTCCTATTGGTTGTAGTGATGGGAATTCTGTCTCTTCTTAGAGATCAGGATCTATGGCATAGGCTCACTAAAAAATAGCTGGCTCTTTTGGCTCCCAAACGGCTCTTTAGGTTGTTTCGTTATTTGCCAGTAAGAATTTAATCGCATCCCGCCCTGGTCCTGTGATTAAGGGCAGAAACAACTCCCATCCCATGGGAATCCCGCCGAAATCCAGTGACCTGTAGATATCCCGAAAAAATGTCATCCCCTAGTGCACATCTCAAGGGTGTGGCATTCCATAGGGTCAGTTAAGGGACCACTACTTGTACCTCACTAACAGATAGAGCGGGGCACACATACCTCACGATACACTTACCACACACATGACAACTGGACGTACCATTTTCCTGACGTCCCTTGAGGTACCACAGGGGAACCACAAAACACACCTGTGCTCCCATTAAGATGAGGCTGCTCTTATCTAAGACCCTCCAAGGGCCAGGATGACCCAAAATCCTGTAGCACACAGGGCAGGAAAGCTATTACCCTCTTAGAAATTCCCCGTACGACAATTAAAGCATAGAGGTAGAAGGATGATGTGGTAGATGGACAGCTCTGTGTCAATTGGTTCTGTTAGATTAATCAAATTGAAAAAAGATACTGTAAATGTGATGCTTGGTTAGAAGGGTTCCTTTTTTGGCCTCGGTTTTGTCTAATCGTAAAAAGTTGTCTTGTTTTTCCGGGGTTCGCTTAAAAGTCCAGTTAGAATGTGGTATTTACTACTACATTTTGCTTTTGTCCCATGAACTGTATGTGGGATATTTCTGCTTTATATTCAACGTTTTTGAAGTTTAGGTGTATTTTCAACTTTTCTAACCCCAGCATGGGGTGGGAGTTTGCTTTCAATGAGCTAAATTAAAGTAATTATCCAACAAGAGCATGGCAAGATAGTCACAATGATCACACTTTTAGTCCTACTGATGGCATATTATTAAACCTCTACAATTTTCTTGGTCACTTAATAGGAAAAATTATGTATGGTACACTGGGCACATATTGTGGTCCACTAATCTATGGCCATTGTAGGGGGCTGAGATAAAGCTAACCTTTTCCCTCTTCGTATGGGTTCAAGTTAATTAAATCTCCTTTTAATTGTATTTTAATACAAAACTCACTTCCATTGATATGTCTGCACGGACTGAAAAAAAAAAGAAAAGTTAATAGGGGGGATTGAATGAAGAAAAGGAAGAGAGAGAAGCGAGGAAAGTAGTCATTTTTCCCCCCCCTTCTTCATTTTCAAAGTGAAGTGTCAGCGAATTCGGGGTGGCGAAGGCAAAATTAATTATTTCAGCTTGATAAAGCTTTTCATCTCCTTGACTCCTTGCGCTGAAAAAGCCAATTAATGATGTCAAACATGCTCTCCCTCTCCAGGGACAGCCTCCTCTCTGATGAGTGTGTTTACGCCAATAGGACAGACAGGGTGGCTCCTGCATGTGTGTGCGTGCCCCCTCCCCGCCCCCTGCAGGACCCTTCCTTCCTAATCAGGACCTACCTGTCAAGGCCTTGCCTCATTATCTGTGTACAGAGAGGGCATTTTGTCAGGGCAGCTTCCTCAGAAGACAGCAGCCTTCTGTCCGCCAATAGGGAAGCATGGCACTGTCCTCTATGAGATAATTCACTTAATTATGGGGGGGGGGCATCAAGCAGGAAGAGGTCAGAACAAACTGACATGCAGCTCAGCGCGGAGCTTATACTGCTTCAGTTACATGCGAGTCCTGAGACAAGAGCAGACAAATTTCTTCCATCTGAGGAAAGGTTAGCTGCTAATGAACTCTCGGGTAGAATTGTCTCATCTGGTGCACCGCTTGGACTGCGCAGTTAGGGGTCGGAGTGACTACAGTAGCAGCAAAAGAGGCGGTTACCAATATTTCTGCGGCACACGAGAGCTTTTTAAAATTCTGAATGAAAAAACCTGGATTGGTTTGATTGGAGAGTGTTGGGGAAATGTTACTCTCCTTCTTCTTTTTGGATTTGCTTTCACACTGCACTTTCCAGAGTGGACCAAGCCAGCAGGAAAGCAAAAACTCTGCTCTTCTAGGAAAGTATTAGGATTCAAAGGATTCAATGTTTTGTGTGTTTACTGTAAGTGAAAATATGTCTATTTATGATCATTAGCAACTAAAATGTTTTATTTATTGTTGAATCAATTTATAAGATACGATAAAGATACTTCATTGACCCCGGTCGTATTCAGGCTCCATACAAACAAACAAACAATGAGATAATCACCCCTATCTATGTTTAAAACAGAAAATCAGTGAGTAAACAGAAAACCCTAACCTTTAAAACTAAAATGATTGACATCGAAGGAAAATCTACAGATTTCGTTTTAAACCCAAGTTTACTGACTTGCAGTTAAACAACAGGTATGAATAACAGTAAAAGGCCTCCCATAAAACGTAATCCACATTGTATAGCAAAACAAACTAACAGCAATATCTGTGAATGAACACCGTAAAGTCCCTTTTTTATATTACTGCAGTCCACAGTTGGGCTGTGGTGCAGTGGGCTCATCGGGTTACAGATTTGGGGTTGAATCAGGTCACAAATGAGATGCACAAGGAGGACTGTTCAGAATTAAGTTAAGTGACGATTCAGGCGTGGAATTTAGGGGTGCTTAGTATGAAAAAGTTATACCTCAGAACAACCTTAAAGGAATGGCGTTCACTTTGAATTCTACCTTTATTTGCATTTTCTTGGAGAGGTCTTCGGCTGTTACCCAATGAATCGAAATCGTTCCGCTGACCTTTTCAGAGCCACAGGCTGTGAGACTCATTTCAGTGGATCATAGGCAGACACTACTCTAGATAGAAAAATGGTGCTAATAAACAAAAGTTCAGGTAAGTTTGCTGGAAAATAGAAAATCTAAATATATTTCTACGTTACGAACAGTTTTTTTTTTATCTTAATTCACCGATTAGCTGCATGAAAAGAAAACTTCCATTAGACGAGTATTTAATTATAGTACTGTCTTATCAGAGTTCGAGTTGGAAAAAAACTTTTAGATTCAAATCTTTTTTTTTTGCATCATAAATATATTGGGTGTCTGAGAGCCTAAGACTGATAGAACAGTAGTGCGCTGGAGCCGTCTTGTTTATCTGCTTATTAATGATGTGTGTGTTCCCTATGATATCCATGTGTTCAGACAGATCGTCAGCAGGACGGATCGCCGTCCCATGTGACCCGTTTAGAGACGTTTCACAGGAACGGGCTGAATATAAACGCATGAACTTCTGCGGATGAATGTGTGTGCCGGACAGGGTGAGAGTGAAATATGGAGCTGGAAATGGAGATGAGGCTGCTAGCGCTGATCTGACAGTGTGATCAAGATGCACTTTGTGTGTGTGTGTGTGTGTGTGTGTGTGTGTGCGTCCTGGCGTCTAAATATCTACTGTGCCGGCTCCCCATGGCTACCCAGACCTCCCGAACTTACTTACTGAGCAATGATGATGATTTAAAGCCGCGTCCGCAAATGCAACACACACTGACACACAAACATGCACACACTCCCACATGCGCGTTTGCTTATGGGAACCATGTGAGACAGACTGTGTTGGACATTACAAACACCATATCACTCACCCTTCTACCCATGTTTCCCTCATTAAACTTTCATTTAGGAAGATTGTCTAACTGTGTGTGTGTGCGTGTGTGTGTTTGTGTGTCTTTGGTCGAAGCCCTGTTTGTCAGGCTTCTTTAGGCAAGTTGATAACATAGATGTCTGCTCATTTATGGGAATGAGGTCCTTTACATCTCATCCTCCCTGGAAACTGATTTAGTCATCAGTCAGCTGGATGGAGTTTACGATGCACATGTGTGGGCATGTGTCTGTTTATATTTGAGATGTCTGCCTGTCAGACACCCAAAATAACTGTTTCAGTAGCTTTTTTTCTCTTTTGGATCCTTATGGAAGAGAAAATGCTTGAATGCACAGGTTTGTGAGTAACTTTGTTTTAAGTACTAGAAGTACTCAAAAGTAGCCATCCTGACTTTGAAGTATCTATTTTATTTAGTTTATAATGATGCCTTAGCATTTTGTTTAAGCAGCAGTACTTTGGCATGAAGCATCAAAAGTATGTGGAGCCAGATCAGTTCCCCAATGAACCACTAGATGGCTTGTTACGCTAGCAACTCTAATCTCTACTGACTCCTGAGTAAAGTGGGATTGTTTTATGACATAAACAAACATATTTTCTGTCAATGAACCTTTGTCTTTTTTTTTACTTCATTATTTATTATTTTTACTCTTTATTTTTTACTTGTACATTTATGAACCACATAAAAATAATACTTTAGATCTGTTTATAGCAATTTTTTTTCTAAATTTGTGTACATGTATCTGTGTGTTTTTGTGTTATTTCTTGCTATATTATTTTTCTTGGGCTAACACTTTACAGCAACGCAAAGGTAAAGGTTTGCTTTACGTTTGTGTAAGGGTTCGATTCCCGGAGGGGAACAAACAATGGTACTGGGGGCATTACCATGGCAATGGCGAGCGATTAACATCACTCAGTGGGGGCCCTTGGGCAAGACCCTCAACGCTACCGCCTACCAGCATGAATCATCCAGGTGATGGTCAGAGGGACCATAGGTGCAAACTGGCAGCCACGCCTCCACCATCACCATCACCAAGTATGTATGAAGAGTGAATGAATAATGCACACAATGGAAGCGCTTTGAGCGTCTGGAAAAGCACAGATAAATCCAATTCATTATTATTATTTATTATAAATTTACCGGTCGATCTTCGTTCCAATACTCGCCTATGGTCATGAGCTCTGGGTCATAACCAAAAGAAGAGGTCCCGAATACCAGCGTCCTCCGTAGGGTGGCTGGACGCTCCCTTAGAGATATGGGGAGGAGCTTGGTCACCCGTGGAGAGCTCGGAGTAGAACCGCTGCTCCTCCACATTAAGAGAGGCCAGTTGAGGTGGCTCGGGCATCTGGTTTGGATGCCCCCTGGACCCTCTCTGGGGAGGTGTTCCAGGCATGTCCCACTAGGCGGAGGCCCGGGGAAGACCCAGGACACGTTGGGGAGACTACGTCTCTCGGTTGTCCGGAGCCTTTTTGCTTAGACTGCTGTCCCCGCGACCCGACCCCAGATAAGCGAAAGAAGATAGATGGAAGGATAATGGGGACGATAGAAAAAACTGAACGTTAAAATGAGCTGTCGGAGCTGGAAAACTGCTACTCATGCAAGTTTTACTCACTACTGTGGAGTACACCTGGGAAGAATCCATGGCACCTCACTTTTTTAAATTTTTCTTTGACGACCCCAAATCAAAGTGGAATAAATTCATTTTTATTCATTTAAAATTCTACACACCATTCTCTATATCACAACGCACAAAATCATTTTTAGGTGCATTTGAATTTATCTACAAAATAATAAAATATATATTAATAGAAACTTATAGTTTCCCAAAAGTGCAAATGAGTAGTTGGAAATTAGTAAGGCTGTTTTAGACCTGAAGATTTAACAACCACCAGTCCATTAAAATTCAAAAACTCACTATCAGTCTGTATAATCATGAGCAAAAACCAAAACTATTTTATATTCAGTTCAATTCAATATAATTCAATTCAATTGACAAAAAATCCGTAATGCTCCTTATTTCATTAAGAAATAAACAACCTTCAGTCGAACCATTTTATGTTAATAGCAGCAGATTTAGACATATTAAATGAATTTCTTTCTCATAAAAGTCCTAACTAAAGACGTAAAGTTTAAGGATTTGTCATCACTGGTGTTTTTGTTCAGGCTTTCGCTGACTTGTAAAGCCACAGATCGTCACAGACTCCAGCTCCGCACTCTCACCGCTGGCGTGTTTTGACATAATGTGCCAAAACGCTCTTATTTCAGCGCCTGACATTTTTTTCCTCATTTTGCATCTCTCTCTTATTCCTTCTCCCCTCCCACCACATCATTTCCAAGCCAAATTCCTGCATGACAAGAGGCTTGTTTTTTTCTCCTTTTTAAGCATATGGCAGAAGGAAAGGGCTCTTGTTTGATTAGATGAAAGGTTTTTATAGCCTCAGTTGAACCTTTGGGCCTTTAGATGTTCTGAGATGAACATCTAAAAATCATCCAGAAAAGCCCCATCTAGTAATCTATATTACAAAAAATATAATAATAATAATACTGAAGCAACTGTGTATTAGAATTAAAACTAAAACATAAAAGAAATGACAAACATTGTAGAATTTTTCTTGAACATTTCAAGTATTTCATTAACAACAATGTCTGAATTTTCGAAACCAAATGACCCATCTGTTAATATAGACTCATATAAAGATTCATCATTTTATCTCCCTGTTATTTTCTTGTCCAACCAAATTGTGGTACGGGTCCCAGGAGGGGATGAAGAGGAGGGCGATTTGATGGGGCGGAGAGGGAGGAGGGGTAGCAGCCAAAACCTCAGTGGTGTCACAACTGCCAATTTGAGGCTGGTCTGAGATGTTGACATCTGCATTCTTTCACGTTTGCTTTAACAGAGACCAGCTTTAGATCGCTTTATTTATCTGCGGTCGAAAAGATGAACCCACTGAAACAGTGTGTGTCTGCGTGTGAGAGATGAAGGGAAGAAGAAGATGCCCAAAATGTCTCGCACATCATTGACATGCCAGTTTTATTGGAAGGACGATTGGTCTTGCAATTCAACCGAAAAGACAGGAATTATCTAGTTGATTGATATATTCTAGAAAACCTTTCATTTCAGTCAGACAACTCATGCAGTAAAACATTTATTTTCACATCTTTTAGTTTTGCTTTCACATTCTTTGTTTGGCATTCACATTCCTTTAGTTTGTATTTCACATTCCTTTAAGTCTGGCATTTCACATTCCGTTAGTTTAGCATAAGACTCCGTGCAATTCCATGAAACAAATTTCCATAAACTTTAGGGTAATAACTACCCCTAACGGTGGAAGCCAGGGAGGAGGGTGGGGCGACAAACGCCGCGCTGCGGTAAAAGAGGATGAACAGTTTACACACCTGGACTTAAATAGGACGCTGAACAGGTGAGTTGATTAACTGAACCGGCCTAGGGAGTAAACGAAGTAAACGCACTGCCTAGTTATCTGCCCGAAATGCTCCCAAGGTCGCTCACTTCTGCAAATGTACATCAACAAGGTATTTATCAGAAAGTTTGGATAAATTACATCGCACAGCTCCATCATAGTAATTTTGGTTGGTTCTGTTGCTCTCTAGATCCTCAGTTGTTGCTTTGCTTTGCTTTGATAGCAAGCTGGCCCCCTTCCAAAGGCTGAGATAATGGGCAATGGAATTGGACATGTGTCGAGCAACTTGCCTTCTGCATCCTAAAACAGGCAATCCTCTGCAATGGGTTGCAGCAAAAAAACAAAAAAAAAAAAACAAATGATTAGGTAACAATAAAAATTCTTCCTTGAGAAATTTTACACCAAAATCTTGTGTTTGGGTTTACGTTGACATTATACTGGACAGGAATGAACAATCAACAGTTTATCAGTATTATTTGTAGTAAGTGAGTACAAACCACTTGGGAAATGTAGTACTTTTTTAAAACATGTTTTTTAGAATAAAGACAATGCTTTTGTCGAAGTATCTTTTGTCTTCATCTGGACCCATTTTCTGTCTAGAAAGTTAGTTTACCTTCACACTGTTGTGAACTACACCAGTTTCGAACAAAAATCCTTGTTTTTCTCAGGTGCACCGGTTCACAAAAGCTTTCACTCCTGTCAAATCAAGTGGACACTGTGCAAAAACCAACTTTAGTCCCAACCAAACAGTAATATGTAAAAGCTCCGTAAATTTTAACAGACTGACCCAAATCATGATACTATCTCCCCCATTCCACATAGATTAAGGACTATCGTAGTTTAAACTGATGCATTATCTCTAAATAAAACCTCTGAGCAGATGTTTTTGTGTGTAAAACGCAATTTAAAAAACAGACATGTGCATATTCATCCCTTTGTCAACATCTTATTAGAGAAACTTCCTTGAGTTAACCAAAAGGCCTGAAAGTGATGTCACAAAGGGCTCCTAACAGCTCCAACAGTTTCTTCAGAGACATTCATAGAACGTCCTCAATACTAATTCAGCAACTTTTTTAATAACCTTTTTTTTATTGTTTTAGTTGTCAAGCTTGTCACAAAAACTCTTATTAAAAAACAACAAAATTAGGAACAGTTTATGAAATGCGGGAAATATGTGTTAAGCACATTTTCGGACAAAAAATAGTCTCAGTAAGAGAAGTTTGAGACATTTTAACGTACTATATATAGAAAAAATGTTTCTAAACAGTCTAATAAGGTCAAAAACTTATAAAAACTTTCCATCCATAATAGTTTACAAATGTGTGAAATTGAGCAACTTATTGTATTTGTTTGCATCTCTATGCCCTTTTACTGGGATCCAAACCCTAACTGTCCCCCTTTTAACCTCCACATGGTTGCAATCTTTTTTTCTCCAAACAGGTAGCAAATTCTGACAGACCAAAGCCAACAGAGCCCTCTTCCTTTGAGTTTCCCTTCAAGCTCTTCCAAACATCTTCCTTGGATCTCGTAGGGTGTTGGCAGACCTGTGTCCTCATATTTAGCGCCACTGCGGGACATGGTGTGCCCTTTACGAGACCAGGATCAAAATTCACATCGTAAACTGGGGCTTGTGTCCTCTCAAACTGTTTTTCACTATAACTTTAATTAGGGTGTGCGGACGGTTTATTGCATTGTGTAAATAATTTGAGTGTTTACTGTGCAAACATGAAGACAGGCTCGCTGGCTGTGACTTTGCAGAGTCATACGGTCTCAGTTTTCCGTTTACTGTTGGGCCTCTCGACAAAAGCATGCTCACTGTTGGCAAACCTACACTGATTGACGGACAGCTTCTTTAAACCATAAAGCCATCTAGCCATCTTTCTTCTCAGTGTGTCATATGGTAACCTCGACTCCAAAGCCCAAACTGCAGCATTTGTTGACCCAAAGGAGGTAATGTGATCCCCATCTTCATATCACAACCAGATTTAGGAGAAGATTTAAGAGTGCATTTGTGTTCAATTCTGTCTTTTCCTATTTGGTTGCGCGTCAGTCATCCAGCTGCTCTGTCTGCTTGTCTCTGAGGCTCCTTTTCAAGTACAAGCACCTGGCAATAAAGTCCAAACGTGTATCTTCATCCTGCTTCCCCTCGGTGTGCACACAACCACCATGTCAGCTCCGATTATCGGTGTTTCCTTTGGCTTGACCCGCTGCTCAACGCACAACTGCACACAAACGAGATGCAGAGATGTTCTCAGCCGTCCGTGCCGTTCTCGGCTCCTGCAAATGAAAGAGGACGGTGGCGATGCCGCAGGCCACCGCCCACCCAGTGCTGCTAATGACTACTCTACAGCATGTGGCACTCCAACTGTCTGTTCTCTGAGCAATCAGCTGCATTCGCCCCAACTAGATTGAGGGTGAATGCGCCATATCACACAGGGACTGGGTTCTTTTATTTTTGCATCTAATTTCCAGCAATGATGTCCTCCCTGGCCATTTACTATGAAATAAACAGCTGCATTTTGACCTTGGACTTCACCTGTACTGCTTTTGGAGGTCATTCTGTGGTCTTCATTTACAACTCTCTTCAATATATCTACAGTTTTCCTGTTGCAGCCAAGTAGGTGGGTAAAGGTACAGGTCCTGAGAAACTTACATTTCTAAATAATTAGTGCAGGTGAAGATACAGGATCCGATCTGATTATTTGAAACTTATGGTCAAGGAGTCATCATTTTTGTCCATGGCTGTTTTATTGTTTTTTTTTTTTAATGTCAAATGACTAGGGGTATAACGGTACACATAGTTGGACTAAACCATTTCGGTACGGCAATTTCGGTTCACTATTGTACTGCGAGTTTCCGCCGAGATGCTCAATGGTATTTGCGCTCACGCGTGTTTAGGCAGGAGGGGGGGCAGAGTGTGGCAGCGCAAGAGTGTGTATGTCAGCGCACGTTCAAGGTGTGCTGCCCAGTTTCCCGGAACAGTAATAAAAATGGTTTCCTCTAAAAGAACGGAGACTGGTTCTTTTATTAACCCACTCAGGAGGCTCTGAGGGTCCGAATGGGGAAGTGAGCCCTGGAGAGGATCTCCCCTGCGTTTTCTGACCACGGTCAGAAAGCTCATTGCAGGAGGCTCAATAGATATAAGGTTACAGAGATGACAGTGAGCATGTCAACAGTATCATGTAGACGTGAGCTGGAGGACCCCCCCCCCCACCCCCCCAATCTCTTTACGCTCTCCTGTGTGGTAACACTTTGGATTTGTTTGGATGAAAGGACAAGACAATAAGATTAGTCTAATGCTGTGTTTCAACATTTTATTGTTACACGAAGATAGCATATGCCACAGATAACACATCTAATCTGTTAACTCACTTAAAACGGCATCACCCGACTGTAACAATCGGGTCCACAAGAAATAAAATGTGCAAGTTAAAATGTTTTTTTTCAGGCCAATGTTAAGTATCCAAAGTTTTTAGTTCCTGACAGCCAATAGTTGTATTATTTTATATAACAGATCACCTACATAGGTTCATTTTATTATTGTTATATAAAACTAATAAATGCATTTTGCAATAAAAAATTTTCTGCCTCTTTTGTACTGAAAAAATACAGAAAATGTATTGAATCAGGCCCTATCAAATTTTGAACCGAACCAAATTGAGATTTTAATGTACCGTTACACCCCTACAAATGACCATTTGTAGATTTTGAAATCCTATTCATTTTATCATTTTTGTCGGTTTGTATTTGTATTGGTATGTGGAAATGCTTCAGTTCAAGCAATCAAAGTAAGAATAATGCATAAACAAGACAGCCAACAGAGGTTTATATCCTTAAAAAGGCGTATCAAACGTTAAATAATTAGTCATAAAATTGATTGGAAAATACTCATACGTTCACCAAGTAATTTCAATTCAATTCTATATATATGGCCCAATATTTGAACATTAAGTCGTCTCAATGGGTTTCGTACCGGTAATTGTAAAGTAAACCTAAAATCATAAGGATCATGAATACATAGAATTCAATAGGTAAATTCTAAACTAAACTAAATAAACAAACTAAACTAAACTAGGCATCCCTGCCCTTAGGCCGTTCTTCTGGAATTTAATTGAATTAAATTGAACTTATTATTACACATATACACGTAAATAAACACATTTTCTGTATTGTATATACAGTTGAAAATGACACAGCAATTAACTATTAAGATTGTCACTAGAAGGTGAATAGGTTGCTTGAAAAGGGAGTAGGATTAAGTGAACGTATATACCCACCCCTGCTTTGCTTTACTTAACTGTTATTTCATTGACTACTATGGGGTTTTCTTCTATTGGCAGGGATGCCAAAAGTCTGGTCCTTTACTACCCAAGAAAATGTGGAACCTTTTTTTCTTAGCATTTGTTCCTATAAGGAATCAAACCAAAAAGATGTATTTGGCACTTTTTTGTCAGTCCATTGGAATTTTTAACGGATTATTAGTTTTGTTTGGAGTACATTCTCTGTGAACTACAAGGCAATTCCCATTAAAATAATGAGAAAACAATTTTAAGCTAAGCTTAGAGTTAAGAAATACCAAGGCCACTTAAGTATAAAATAGCTGTTCGGCTCATGCTGTTAGTTGAGTGAAGTTCCAGTTTGTCCTGATTTTGTTTTTACTTAAAGATGTAAAAGATACAGGTGTGGTTAAAATCCTTAAGTTAGTTACTTTCAATCGGTTCACAGTACTGTAACGCCTGTTTGTAAAAACTGTATTGAACTGAAGTTACGCTCAGTCACAAGAAAAGACAAAAGGAACACTCGTTTCTATGGTAGCTTCTCTTCAGACCTCGCTGTGTGGTAGAAGTTAATCAAAGTTAGGACCATTAAAGACATTTGAGGATGTTTTTTTTTTTATCCTTCTTGATGAATTGAAAAGGGCAGCCATATTAGAGGTAGTTTGTTTTCCCACCTCCCTTTTTTCACCTCTTAAATTCTCCAGACGTTCTGGTTCTGTTCAAAGACCTTTGATTCCGATTATGACAGAGACCAAATATTCAAATGTCAGCCATCTCTTCTCTTCGCAAGTACTCTGCAGATTTGTTTTTACGTTTTACCGTTTTTCCACTTTTACATATCAGCTGAAATTTATTTTGCTTAAAATCAGGACACTAAAGGGGATGGAAATAAAAGCAGCCAGGTGAAGTGCAGGAAGACCACGAGTCTTTGAAGAAGTCTGCTGGAACAGTTTTGGACCGTGGACGCCCGCTGGCACATAGCGCCGAAACCTGACCATGTTCAGGTATTTTGATGGAAAACTCAGACCATTTTTTCGCTTTGGGTTGATTTTATTGCAGCTAACCTCTTGTCAAACAGTTGGGATCTTGCAGCATAGAAAAAATTACCCGCATTGCATCTGGTGCAGCATCTATCTAAACTGCTCAAAACATTTTATAGCTTTCTAGAGATTTGTTTTGGTGTGATTATTTTTAGTTTGAATGTTTTTGATTATTAGAGGTGGCATTTATTGTGGGTATTTTTAATCATCAAAAGCTTTTACCCAGCATCTTTATAATATTTGTCTTATTAAAAGGGCTTGTAAATGTGTAGACATTTGCCAATATATCAAAACGGCTTGATTATGCTAGACAGCAAAGTAAGGAAGTATTTTAGCTCAAATTAGCTCAAGTTTCAAAACTACTCAATGTTTTGTAGGTTTGACACTTTCACTTGCTGAACTTTCCATGGTTTTCTCATGAACTTTGTGAGTCTTTATCCTTCTTTGTAGTCATTGATGCTTTTTTTCTTTTGTTTTAAACAAAAGCAACACATTTTTAATGGTTGTCACTGACAAAAAAGATTGTAGCAATCTGGGAGAGTCTGAAATTCAATAAAACTAAATTTAATGTGAAATGGAGCCTAAATTCAACATATTAATAAGCAAGTGTTATCCAATCCAAATTAGGTAGAGTTTCAAATCAAAGTTGCTAATAAAATGCTTTTCTTAAATGTATGTTACTAAATGGACATTTACGCATCAATTTCATTTATGCACTCCAATGTTAAGTGAAATTTTATACTTAAAAAATACAATAAATCCATGAAGTTAAAGAAAAAACACTTAGTCCAGTTTTCCTGGACATTAATCTCTCCCAAAAAAGGTTGGAGCCACAGTCATAAGTGGTTTGTTTCTGATAATTTAACCTTAAAAATCACTTAATGGTTACATTTTTAATTGAGAATGGGTCACAGAGTTTTAACCTTGACACGCTTGGTTATCTTTCCTTCTAATCTCTCGAGACAACTGTCTCCTCTTTCTGTGGTCCATGTTCAGTGGAGTACAAATATGAATTATATTGTAGGGGTAGGATACAAAATTCTATGTTTTAGCCAATACTGTCCAGCACAGTGGTGGTATTGTGATCATGTGGGTTTGTTTACCAGCTTTAATTCAATTCAATTTGATTCATATAGCCCAATATTTACAACACTAGTCATCTCAGTGAGCTTCAGGCCGGTGATTGGGTAATAAACATGAATCATAAAGAACATAAAGTCATAGAATTCAATAGCTGATTGCTAAACTAAACTAAACAGAGCAAACTAAACTGAGCATCCCTGCCTTAGACCCTCCATCGCGGTAAGGAAAAACTCCTAAAAAATAAAACGGAAAAAAAGAAGAAACCTCAAGGGTGTCCCCATGAAGGAGGGATCCTCCCCCAGGCCGGACAGGCAAAGGACCAGTACTCTTAGAGAGAATTAGCTTATGTAACACTGCAACTACATCTTTACCACACAGAGTCCTATTTTGACTAAACGGACCAGTAAACTAACCACTAACTAGTTGCGTTCAATGTAACTTTAGTTGTAAAAGAATCCCACACCATGAAGCTGCCGTCGCCATGCTTTTCGGCAGAAGGGGTTTTATGGAGATGTTGCCCGTTTTCTGGCTAAACGGGGGGAATTTTTTCATCTTTTTTTTTAAAGATTGTATTGTTTTGGAAATGTTATAGACATTTCATTGGAGTCTGAATGATTTCTGTCATTTTTTTCTAATCACTAGTGGTGGTGGTGGGGGGGGAGTTTTGTTCACTTATTTCCTTTAAAAAAGGCTGTTTCCATGATTGACAGAGTACAGGCCCTTGTAGATGTATTTATTGAAATGGTTTGTGCGATCCCAGTGTCGCCAAGGGGCGGGTTTAAGAGGGATATGGTGCCTTTTATTCTGCCTTGATTGACAGCTAACAAGCTCCTCTCTGTGGTGTTTTGGCTTTTCCCCCGTTAGCTCTGCTGCCACTCCATCGCTTTGGATCAGATGTCCTTATTTCATGCTTCCTGACAGTAAGACAAGACTTATGTGACAGTGCAGTTTTATTTTGAGATTGTGGGGTGGGCCGTGAAAGAAAGCAAAAAAAAAAGGAAAACAGCTGTTAAAGCTCTTTAGAATGGCTTCCTTTAGGATGTAATGAGATGCTGAGAGTGGGGCTAATCTCCATTCTTCTTCCTTAAGCTGATGTTTAACCGGGAACATGAATACAGGGCGGATAAATGGATTTTTTTTCTTTGCCCTGGAAGCAGATTGTTCACTTCAAAGGTTGGATTGGGAAAGTCAGATTTATTTTTCACATTAGTTTCTCCTTACTTTGTCTTTTAGTCTTCTCAGTTTTGAATTATATCAGGGGATGTTTGCCTCAGGAAGATGTCTCCTTTTTTTTTTAAAGGGGACCCCGCCTGATTCATCCTCCCCCCCTGTAGTTGTAGGGTTTAAGAAAACAGTGGTGTTGGTTACAAACCCTGGGAATCCAGGTAAAGCCTGGAGAGGCTTTAAAGGCCAAAAAGAGGGGGGGAAAGAAGTGTCTTTTAACATGAAGGGAAAGCAATGGATTAGAAAGGCAACGGTCAGACAAAAAAAAAGGGTAATCCGTGAAATCTGTCCGGGTCAAGGGTCAGCTTCCACCCGGCCATGTGCGTCTCGGCATGTGGAGATTACTGTGAAGGGGCTGAGAGCTAAAGGGAGTGTTTATCCTTTTTAAACTCACTTCACAGGCAGCACACAGGGGGGAAACACACACTCTGTCCTGCACTCCAACACACGCAAAACACACAATGCGTATGCTAATTAGTGGTAATTATAATTAAACTTCCCACCTTTTTTCTCCAATCTAATAGAAAAACAGTAGTGATCTGTCTGTACAGCTGCTGGAGATGTTTTCATTACCAGCTCATACGTCATCAATTTATCTGCATTTGAAACACGTAAGCGCTACTTTTCTACTTGTGTTTAGTTTTTACGTTATAAAATACATGTAATATAAGCAATGTTAAACATTTTTAAATAATTCAAATTCAGGTTGTATAGATTTTTTAATGAGAAACAGGTGACGTCTAAATTTGGTATTCGAACTTGCAAAACAATTAGTCTTTCTTACTGATTGAAACTGATCTTTCTGAATGGAAAGTGCAGATATTGCATTTTGAAGTGATAACAAATTTAAGGCACCAAAATGCAAATATCTTTTTTTTTTTTACAAATAAAGGTTTTATACAATTAAACCCCTAAACCAAAAATAAGTAATCTTAACTTTCATTTCTATTTATATTTCAAATAACTAAGTTTAGGAAAAATTCAAACCGCTTACCGACACGTTTCCAAATTACAAAGCAGCTAGATTGTATGGAATTTCGAATGTGACTAAATTAAACAATCCTAGTTTGTCATTGCAAAAAAATATTTGTTTAAGCAAATTTTAAAAAAGTATAATGATTCACTGGAAATTCAGAAGAAAAATGAACAATTTAGTTTTAAAGATGTAAAGTATTAATTTGGATTTAAAAAAAAATAGATTTGAGAGCAAAACAAAAAAAAGTAAAAATGATATATATAAATAAAAAGAAACTACTAGAATAAAACAAATGAACCGAGGTCAGACATGTGGCATTGTAAGTTTTGTCAGAATTATCCCCCTAGTGCTTGACTTCAAACTTTATGAAATCCTCACTATAAACAATAAATAAATTGATAAAGAAATCATTTCCATGTTTAATAAAATAAAATAAAAAATATATTTTCATTTTTGCCCTCAAAATTAAAGTATAAACATTTTTTTTCAAACACTGAAAAGTAAATCTAAAGTTATTTTACATTAGTTTTGATTGTTGAGCACAAATTTAAAAAAAGGTGCAGTTTAGGAAAAATAAATATACACATGCATTTTTTATAAATACTATTTGGTGAATTTTTTTATATGAATGAAACTACGTTTTAAAAGGTTACTGTAACATTTTTTTAAGATAAGATAAGACTTTATTTATCCCACGATGGGGACATTTATTTGCCTGCAACAGCATAAAAAACATCCAAATAGCAAAGTGACATTCGGGTTTAACAGTGCAATATTGTAAAAGAAAAGAAGACATCTGCAACCTGCAGGACAAAGTAAATTAAACTATAAATAAATAAATAAAAATACACCAAACTACCGCTTTAAGAACAAAAAAGACTGAAACAACAACTGCAACAGTAAATGAAAAACACCATGTGGGCACATAATGTGTCAACGCAGCACTGCATTAAGGGGTGGGCTTTTAATTTAGACTTTTGCGCATTTCCATACATATAGCTTTTTCAACTTACATTTTAGTCTTCTGCCAGGTTTTATGTTTTGTTTCATAAAAAACTGATTAGGCTGTCACTTTTTCTTTAGATTAGCTTTGTAGTTAACATAGCCACACCATGGAAGGTGTTTTAGATCAAAACTTTTTATATCTGATGGACCGCCGCTCTGTTTTTATACCACTAGGTTTTTTTCAAAGAGTCATGTTCCACTTCACCTTGTAGTTTCCATAACCGATGCAGGTGTCTTGGGGTTGAAGGAGCGGCAGAGGTCAAGAGTCAAATGTCAAGGGTTTAATGGCTGTAAATGCTCCCACTGGGCCTGACACCTGTCACACATGTGGGAGGTAGCATAAGCTGTCAGCCTCGGTGTGATAGAGCGAAGATGGACACCAGCAGTGGGAGAGAAAGACTCAAGAAAGGCATGTGTGAAATGTAAGGAGCTTAAAATCATCATAGTGTCATAGTGTGTGTGTTTTTTCTGGTCAGAAGCAAAACACCTTACACATTGCACCTGTAAGCGAGGCCAAAGTTACCACGCGTTTGAGAAGACCTTTGAAAGGGGTTTTATAATAAGACATTGTCATTTATGGGAAATCCTTCTTTTATGAAAACAACAAAGAAAATAATTTTCTGTCTTAATCCTAAAAAAACCCCTTTTTTTGTTTTACATTTTTAATGAAAAATTTCTATAAAAAAGAACAAAACTCAAATAACTTAAGAAAAACCTGCTGCATCTTATCAAAGTTTAACGATGGAGTGTAACAAAGATTAGTGCCAAAATATTTTGGTCACTAAAAAAAAAGGCATTTTGACCTTTTTCAGGATTAAGTTGGGAGTATTTTTTTATGGAGTGAGAGAATCAATTTTTCATAGCTTTATCTTAGAAATAACACTAAAATGATTAAGTGAAGAAACAATTGTTGCCAGGTTTTCTGACATCACAGACACATATAAGTCTTAAGTTGATCAAACTCTCAATTTTCATTTTTTATTGTTTTACTTGTAGTAATTACACATTTTAAGATTTTTTTCCCACTTAGCTGTGACAGTTGGGGACAAATTGCATCCTGAAAGAAATTCCTGTTTTTCTACGGTGTGTCTGGTTTCTCTAACATTGTCAAAAAGTTTGGGCTGCAAAACGTCCCTGTGTGTAAAGAAAGGCTGTTAGAAATAGGCCAACTTTTCTTAAAATTAAAAAAGAATCTAAAAAAAAAAAAAAAAATAATCTGATAAAACTGTCTTCCCAAGAATTCTTATTGAACGAAAAAGAAAATCTAGTAACAAAGATATGTTTTCTTAAGCCAAGATTTATTTTGTTACTAAAAAAACTTTCTTAACATGATTATTGACAGGGAAAAAAACATTTTTTTTTGAAAAAAATGTTTTGTGACTTTCTTTAAGGTTCTATTTGCAGTGTACCATTTGTGCCAGAACAATGAGAGGCAAATTTGAAAAGGTTTTGTGTTGAATGGAACAAAAAAATGACAGAGTGAAGATAAAAATTCGTTTCTGAAACTCCAGATACATACATTAGCATGCTGAATGCATTTGAAATTAGCCAAACATTTATGTGGGAGTTTGTGGACATTTTAAAGCAACTTATACTTTTGTTACATTTAACCAATGGCAAACAGCAGGCCAGTCAAAAACCCACTTTTGTGAATCTTTCAAGCAACATCAAGAGTACAAAGTGTTTTAGACACTAGTCATGCCGGAAACATGTTTTTTGAAAAAAATTAGTTGCACTCATCTTTTGAACATGTTCAGAGTTTTAGCTGCAGCTTTTGTGGTTTGTAGAAATCCACAATCCTCACCAAAATATTGAGGCAAACATGTCAAATATGTGCTGCAAAACAGATATACATTTAAGTCCACAAAAGATGCACCACTATGGTCTAAATCCAAAATTTAGCGACTTGTATGAGTTTTTCAAACTGACATTTGCTCAGAAATGTAAAGACGTGGAACAGATTCCGAATCACAGAAAGGGTTGATGTCCATTTCAGTGTCTAACTCCAGCACAGCAGTTGGTGTGAAAAGACTATTTTAATTCATGATTAATAAAAAAAGGCAATTAGACTCTATTTCTTTGGTATTTACAACACTTGTTTTAGAAAATAGTGTCATCTTTCGACTACAGTGCTGAAAAGAGCCATATTTCTATGTTTTATACCTTTGTTGAGTATTTGAAGCACTGCAAACGCCAAAATATGCCCACACAGTGATTCTTATCAGAGTTGAGCCGTGTGATTTACTGTGAAATATCTAGATGAAAAAAGGTTTAGCAAAGGCTCCTGTGACTTTCATGCATTTCTGAGCAGTTTTCTGCTCAAAGACTGGAAGTGCAGTCTGTTGGTGCTGGATGAAGTGATAGTAGCTGCACAAATAACTCCCCAAACAAGATAGAAAAGCTGAGCAGAATATAAACACGGAAAAATGTCAACTATCTCTTGATTTATTAATACTTAAAGATGTAAGAGCTCTGCCTGGATTCAGCCAATTGTTGGCACTTTTACGGCGGGAACAGGACTACCTGACAGATAAAAACGCATAA
Source organism: Oryzias sinensis (assembly GCA_037389245.1). NCBI lineage: Eukaryota > Metazoa > Chordata > Actinopteri > Beloniformes > Adrianichthyidae > Oryzias > Oryzias sinensis. The sequence goes on along the minus strand of CM074510.1, from coordinate 9,832,088 downwards.
AGCTAAATGAAACATTCATGAAAAACGGCTTCTTTCTTCCTCGGCTTGTGTTTCCAAACATCTACTCCCCACACTTGGGTACGCAGCAAATTAGACTCGACAAGACATGAAATTGGTGTTTTGACTGGGGAGTGCCTGGTGTCAGGCAGCTCTGTTTGTCCCTGTGCTCATTTCTGTGACAGTCCAACCACCGCTGTTTCTGCCTTGCAGTTTCCACTGCGAACATTCTTACTCTGAGACGGACAAGCCATGTGGCTAAGCATGAACTCCTTAAACTGTTGAAATCTATGTCAGGGGATGGGGGCCGATGGGTCCATTCCCTGCTTGTTTTCCCAGCATACCTTGCTCTGGCATTGTTCAAATCAGCTGTGAACTCTGGAACACATGCGTACACATCGCCCCTTAACCCATCCCATTATATGTTTTAGAATGATAACAAAAAGACAGCTTCTCCACTCAAATCCACTAAAGACGGAACTGCCTCTTGTAAACGATTTTTTCACTTTGAGTGACAAAATCCTTTAATACCAGAGCTTTAGTTCATTGTTAATATTCTTTGGACTATTGTAAATCTTCGATTTACGATATTGACAGAATTCCAGCGAATTTCAAAGTGGTTTAAAGCAGCCTAGCGCTGATATGCAACACTAGAAGTCTTGAAGCAGTTACGCAATCAACGTAAATCAGCTGGTACTGATGAGGAGAAATGTGGCTGTGCGCGTTCAGCCACTTTTCTCTGTGTTAGAATCCGTTGGATTTACGTTAATTGTGTAAATGGTCAAAGAGAGTTAAAAGAACGTGTGTTATTTAGGTGTAGTCGACGACATGTCTGGCGTTAAAGGGTTAATACCTGACCTGTCGCATACGACGTGGAATAACACACTTTTCGAACTACCTTTTTTCTTCAACCATTTACACAATTAGTGTAATTCCAACGGATTGTGAAGTGGAGAAGAGTGGCTTTTCTCCACTTCACAATCAGTTGGTTCACGTTAATTGCCTAAATATTCTACTACTGTAAAGTGTTGGATATCGAAGCAAAGCTGCTTTTCTCAGCTTCAGAATCTGTTGGAAGTACTGTAATTGTGTAAACAGTTGAAGAGTTAACGGTAATTCAAATTACATCAGTACTGGAAGTTAAGCTCTAATGCCAGACTAGTAAACTGAGTAAGCTGATTTGGTGGTGGTAGTTTATATCTCAATCTCCTCTACTGAAATATTGTAGAACTACTATTACAAGAAAGACTACCTCAGTTCTTCAATCCCATCAGTTGTCTCACACCTAGCAGTGGGAAATTTGTTATCTGCATTTGACCCATCTGTTAGGGGAGCAGTCATCTGCCGACACGGGGAACAAACTGGGGGTTTAGCCCCCAATCCAAACCCTTAACGCCAAGTGTCAGGCAATGAGGCATTGGGTCCCACTTTTAGAGTCTTTGGTAAGACCCAACCTTAGATTTGAACACACAATCTACACGTCTCAGAGTGGACACTAGGCCATTTAATGCTCTAATTGGGTTGTGTTTGATTTTTTTAAGACCTTACTGATTAGTTTCTCTTTTTCTGGGAAATCTATTTTGTAGCAATCAACCAATAATTTTTTTAATTTTCCCAAAAACATATTTTCACCATGTGCTAGTGACCCCCCTTTTTCTTCTATTCATTTCCTCTTAAAATATTTTAATGATCATTAGGACAAAGAAAAAAGCCTTATGTTCATCTGTGTTTTTAATGACATCATCAGCGTATAGTGAAACTCCATTAAAAAGTCCTCTCAAGAGGGAACTCCTTCAAAACATCTTTCTTTATTCATTACTGTGGCATCATCATTTTTGTAACTCTAAAAATATGCAGGCAGTTGCATCTATGAGTGTTTGTATTGTCACAAAATGCCCCCCTCAGCCGCACTGCACAATGTTTGTGGTAATTAACAAATCAGGAAATGGCAGAAAACGCATCACTAAGGGGTTGAAATGAGGCTATTGTTTGCTGCATGGATGTCTACAGTATGTGTGTGCTTGTGTACAAGCCATGCACTAAGTGGGAAATTAATACAGTGACCCCGCGAGGCAAAATGATTAAATTATAATCAGCACAGATTAATTAATCTATAATATTTATTCCTATTATGTTGAGGGGAAAGGAGGCACAGAGCTCAGAAAAGGTTACGTGCGCACACTCTGTGCTCATTGTCTTGGTGAAAAGCAGCGCTCAGGGGTGGGAGAGGCAACAAGGCCCCCTTGACAACACAGGCAGAAGGTTATTGCTGATATCAAACACCCTGCAAGCAATTATCTGTCACAACAAATAATTAAGAGGGCTGATAATGAGGAAATTAACATTTCCATTGTGGAGATGCTTCATTGTCTGCGAGGGTCACCACAGAGGCGGCTTCCAGAGAGCCGGAATAAATGATCTTTCTTTTGCTGTGTTTACCCGAGTGTTCGGAGAGTGAGAGGCAGAAAAACACTGGGACACATCAGAGTGGGCTTTAGTGTGGAGGCTTGTTTGTTTGGAGCCCTACACAACAGCGTATCATTATGTAGTCTTCATGATATGTAAGAAATAAGTGTTCCAAATATTTTATTTAACTGGAAAGTTCAACTGCATCTATTTAAAAAAAATGTTTTTTAGATTCTAAAATGTATTTTTTGGTGGGTTTAATACAAGAACCTCTTGGGATTTTTGGGTTTCTTAAACTGTTAGTGTGAATAACTTTTGATTACCCAGAAGAGATGAGTCAAACATTTCAATTTGTATAGTAATCAGGTCAAAATAAACTGCAAAATCAACTCAAAAATACCACAATTTAAATTAAAATCATAAAAAGTCAGTGATTTTGTGCTAGTAGTGCTGAGATTTTGTTGATTTTTACCCAGATAAGTGATATAATGTGAAAACTGTTTGGTTTTATTCCATTTAAGTGTGTTTCTTTTCAGGTTATGTTTAGTACCAGTAGTTTAATTCTTAGCTCTTCACCCATATTTGTGCCACATTTTAGTTTTCAGTCTTCACAGCTGTGCCTGTTAGTTTAGAGCCCCTCAGTCTGGCTTTCGGTTTGTCAGATGCGCTCGTCATTGCCTTTTTGTTTAGTCATGGTTCAGGATTTTGCTCAGGCTTTGAGAGCTGCCATGTTCATGAAATTCAGTTCTCTATGTGTTTACAACAAAGCATTACTTTTGTCTTTGCTACTGGCTGAGCATTAGTTTTATGATGGAAATATGACCCTACACCATTCTCTGAGAACCTACAAGAGAACATTCCTGGTAAATAGAGATGAAGCCCCAGTTGTTCAAGATACATAAATAGTGGCTTTATTAACTCTTAAGTAAGATGAACCAATCATTGACTGCAGAAGCAGGAGGTCAGAGACTTTCAAGGCTTGGTGTAATCAGAAAATTAGGTTTGAATCAAAAGATGTGTTCAATGAAAAAATAAATGAAGGCAAGAACAGTAGATATGTGATCAAAAGGTTGGAGGAACTCTTGAAAATCTGATATTTTAAATTGGACAATGAGCCCAAAGCTACCAGACAAATCACCAAGGCTTGGTTTCAGAAGTTCTAGAAATGTTTAAAGGGGTGAAATGATAAAATAACGTGCTTCATGTGTTTATTACTTTGACAAAAGCCTTTAAGATTTTTGTTAATAGAACAATTTTCCTATCTTGGTTAACTAATTTTTCTCAGAACCATAGGTTTTTGTGGATTTATTGGTATAAGTCGGTATGTCGATTGGCTGGATGTTGGTTCAACTCCCAAGTTTAACTGGTAGTACACTTAACTTCACAGTATCTCCAACTGTAAAATCTGCAAGTCGCCTTCAAATGTTAATGAAATGTAAAATATAAGCAGTTCATCGAGATCCTAATGTGACACTTTCGTCTCTATAGCAACGATTTGTTTCTTCACATCATAGAAGAAGACAACAGGAGAAACCTGAGGTGTTCTGGTTGGGGTGTGCGCTTGTTGGGGATCTCTGGGGTAGAATTTGTGTTTTCACAGAAACTTGACCCCCAGACGCTCGCACACAGACACACACACATGCACTTGCACACCCTGAAAGGGCCCTGGTTGCCATGTGTTTTGACTGACACGTCTTTGACAGTGTGTGCAGCCAAGTTTAGCTTGCCTCAATGGGTGTGTGTGTGAAGGAATATTTCCTGGCTTTTGAACTCCTCCTGATTGACACAAATGGGTATGAAACAGCCCCCCATAGGTCAGAGTGTGTGTGTGTATGTGTTTGTGTGTGTTGGTATGACAGCTCTTGCTCTGGCCCCCTACCTCAGCCCTGTGGCTCATACTGAGAGTAATTTTAATACCCCAACATGTTTAGGAAGAGGCAGTGACACTGCATTGTTCTCCTACAATGGAGGGCAGACAGTGGGAGCTGGAGGTCGGAGGAGAAGGGGGTTCATTGGACAAAAGGAAGAGCGAGCGCTCATGATTCGTCTCCTTTCACCCGCCGTGTCTAGACGGAGGGTCTTGGTAAAAAGCAAAGAAGATAGGAAAAAAAAAAGGAAAGAACAGAAAGAAAGACAGGATATGGCAGAGAAGGGGTGGGACAAGCTCAGCCTTATTTGGTGGTCTGAAGAAAGCCTCCATGGAACAGCAAAGAGATTATGAAAGCCTTAGATGTCATATTTGGTTCTGTATGCGACAATGCAAAGACTGAGATAGCAGGAAATGCAAAAAAGTCAATAAATCTGCCTTCATAACTTTTGTGGAAACTGTATTCATTAATAACATAATACAATGTCTGCCAATGGTTGCTTGTTTCCACTTTATAAGCAATGCTGAATACAATGTTTGCTTTATTAAGCTATAATAATATAAGTATGTTTTGAAAGGTCGACGTAAATGCGGGTTTTGGACTTCCACGTTTAAAACTTCAGGCATAGCTACATTTTTAAGACAGTTTTCATGCTCTTCGTTGATAAAATGCAGCCTTTAAACGCACTTTGAAAGTTACACAAGGTCAAGCTATACCAGTCAGGGTCTCTGTAGTGATGTATGGATGATGCCCCTTTTAATTTACAGAAAGTGCCAAACGTTTGATAATGGATTATGGAGGAAAAAATGAATTGCGGTTTGTACTCAGGCAGAATTCTATGACACCAAGACTTTTATATATTGGAAAAGAGCTGTGAAAGAAAAAGCCTGAAGCAAGATTCACAAGATTTCCACTGTTTCGACATTTCGCACCAAACCTCTTCCAACTAAAGTTCGGGAACATGCGCTTGTATCAGGTATTAACAGCCCAGCGTAAACACAATAGGCTAAACGTAGCATGTGACTAAAAATTGAATGACAGGAAGAAGTTATTTGACTTAGCGTGGCGTTTAATTTTAAACGAGGGAGTTCGGGTAGCTTATTCTGTTTATTATCAAAAAATTCTACAAAAATTAGAAAACTTCCTTGATTTGATATCTTTATTTTATTTTAATAAGCAAAGAACATAAGGCTAAAAGCCATGCTACGCTAGGCTAATATTTGCTAGATCCTTCAATTTTTAATCAATGTTGTTAATCTCAGTCATTTTCAGTATTTTCTTTGGGGTTGAAAATTTTGAAATTTACATTAAACGCCTGAAACACAATACTACTCAAACATCGTATTTTTAGTATTATTGATGTAGATATTGTTTTATGAAAGATTATTAGGTCGATTTAATTTTTTCTTGCACAACAAATTTTTGTAAATGTACAAATGTAATGCTAAATTAAGCTAGAATTTTGGTGCTAAGCTAATTCTTTGAACTTTGAAACTCAATAAAAGTTGGTAAAAATGCTTAGCTAACTGTGTTTCATGCTAATTTGAACTCTTAAGATAAACTTAGCTTTATTTGACGTGTTTAACGACTTACTTTTGCGCTTCATGTGTACAAAAAGGGACCTGACATTGTGTGCACAAGGATTATTTGATGACCTTTGGTGGTGAAGAGGTCACTGTTTCTCATAATAGTCTACAATGCTTTGTGGTATTAGACGTTGAAGAAATTGTTTCTTGTCTGACGCATAATTAAGACAGGAGTCATAACGTCCGAACAACGCAAGAGCAGAGTTGTGTTGAACTGATCGGCACATCATTCTCACACCCATGGAGGCTTGTGCATGTAGAGTATGCGTTTTGTTCAGAGCAAGTGTCAGTAGTACCCGATCCTTATTTTAGCCCTGTACTAACTAGTCTGAACCAATAAACCTTTCACCCCGAGGGTCATAAATCAAAAACAACTGGTGTGGTTGGCCATGCCACCCACCATGACACTCCAGCAGCCGGGGCGTAAAATGGGCATTTGAAATACCATCAGACAGGAAACTCTAGAGTCTTGACGGTTGTGTCTCACTGCAAAGGCATAGACAGAGAAGCCGGCCTACTGACAGGTCCTTGCTTAGAGGACGAACAGTTTTACCAGTCTGGATGTTCACCCATTGCTGCCTCTTTTATACAACGTTAAAATAGTTTATTTCATTGGTTGTAGTGTTTTTAAATTTCCCACCAGATTCCGTTCTTCAGAATACCTTGTTTTCCCGCTGTCATGCCAGCTTATAATAAAGCTCCTCCCCTCACTCCCTCACCCACCCTCCCTCCGTCCGTCCCTCCGCATGGCCCCTCATTTCCATACCACGGCGTATACAGGGGCACCAGTAGTCCCCTTTGCGCCGGTAGACCGTGCACCGCCTCTATCCCGCTCTCATTTCCTCTCCGAGTGTGACTCCTTGCCGAATCAATCATGTTTCTGCTCCAGCACCCGTCCCGACCTCCACCACCCAGAGATCCACCTTCGCATGTGTGTGTGTGTTGTCAACAGCCCGACGGCTCTTACGGGCGTAAACAGGGGAGGAATGGGGGGGAAATAAATAAATAAAAATGAGATACTATAGGAGCCAAGCCACCGCACTCACACACACTCTGTCACCATCTGTCAGCAAATGGGACAGCACTTAGAGAACTGATTCACCTAATTAGCAATCAATTAGCTTGTTACCACCAGCAGTAATTACCTTTTATAGAGCCAGAGAGGAGTGCAGCTGCTGCCACTAATAAAACCTGGACCCTCCTCCCCAGCTCTCCACATCTAACAAGCCCTGTCTGAGGGAGAGTTATAGGCCGAAGGGAGCAGCCATTGTGTGTGTGAGAGGGAGAAAGTGTGTGTCTCAGGCAGGGGGCCCGGCAGAGCAAACACAGTCCCTGAGGGGCTTCTCTCCTCTCCCTTTTTAACGGCTTTAAATCCTCTTTTAATGAATATAGGGTCAAGCTAAATGGGAAATCCATCATGGCAATAAAAGCAGGAGGCTTTCAGCTTGGGAGGTTTTGAATAAAAACAGGTTAAATGTTGTCTGTTTGGGGCCGGCGTTTGGGATCCAACCTTTCTATCTTTTTTTTTAAATTTTTTTTTTACTTCTTATTATTTTGGCCATGTTTCCCTCCCTACTCCCTAACCACTACAAAACTTTGCCAGTATCTTGGATTTTTGCAGAGACTTCTCCAAAGTTTCTAGGGCAGTCCTTTCTGGAATTGTAGATTTCAAAATCAATTTAAAAAATGGCAAACACACTATATAGTGCACTAAATAGTGAATAGTGATGGAATTCAGACACAGCTATTCTCTAAGAAGTAGGGGTGTTGCAAAAAAAATCGTTGCAGCAATATATCGGTATAGTTTATTTGATAATCGATTCAAAATGCTGCCAGGACGATATTTATTTAATTATTTATGAGCGTCGTTTAGCGTCTGACTCATTTTCCACTTAAACCTCCAACCACTAGTTGGCAGCAGAGCACACTGAGTCTCTTTGAGCATCTCTACACCACACAAAACAACAAGATGTCAGCGAGAAGCAGCTTGTTTGTTGTTGTGAGACATGCTCTACTTAGTTTTTACTTAGGATGGTACCAAACAGAAACTCTGTGCCATGTTGCTGCCAGTAACATATAAAAATGCGAATTGCGGTGCTTTTTAGCGGCTCAGATGAAAACGACTGAAGCACTGCATCGGCTAAAATGCTGTCAGCAAAGCGGACCAAAGTTCTGCAGAACCTCCCAGCAGTAGATTGTAGTTAAGGGACCTGATGGATCAGAGTGATGTGTACAACGCTCTGAAAAAAGGCCAACGTCAAGGCGATGAGCGGTGAAATCCGTGTTCACTTCAGCGTGTGAGAAAGATGCAGTGCTACGGTGCAGACGGTCATTTAAATAAAGCATCTTAGCCACATTAAAGTAATCTCCTTCATCCTGTCATGATGCCTCATAATTACAGTTTTGATTCTGGAAAGAATTGGTGGGGTCCCCCCCCCTTTTTTTTTGAAGCAACATTCAGGCTCCTGAATTGTTTGAAAGTACTGGAGAAGCTACATTAAGTAATATTGAAAATAAACAGAACTTTATTTCCTCAATTATACGTTTACAACCTATTGGTTAAGACACATTCATTTTTTGTTTTTTCTTATACTGAAAAAAACTTTGTTTTGTTGTGGATATCAGACAATGTTGACTGTTCCCTTTACAAATTTTAAGTTACCAAAATAAAAGCACTATGAATTTTCTTGGGTAAAAGCAACTTATATATAAGATACAGTTGCGATGATTCTCCAGCAATAACAACAAAGGTCAAACCTGCACAGCAGCAACAGTCTAAACCAGTGTTTTCCAACCAGTGTGTGATGGTCAAGTGTGCCGTGGGAAATTGCCCTCATTGACTGAACTAAAAACATTTTCCATCTCCAGGAAATCAGCTCTTTGTTCATCCAAACAGGCCCTGATAAAACACTGAGTAGTTAGGAATATAAAAGATCTTAAAATTACTTTTTCTTTGTGTTTATTTAATTCTATTAAAGACATTTTGATAAGAATGACGGTACCGCGATTTACCTGCAGCTATAACAGTTTGCGGAAAAGTCCCGCACCTTTAACTGTCTCCGCCAATCATTCTTGAAGGGTTAATCAAACGTCATCAGTCTGACCAATCAGAAGTGGTTAAAGCCTTAACTTCCTTGTTATGATTTAGCTCATAAGTCTCTCAGTTCTGACAAGAATAACAGCTAAAGCTCGTCTTTAGCGGTGTAGCTTTCCACAGAGTCCGGTGTCAGACCGTGGAACAAGTGAACAAAACAATGAAGCTCAGAGACGCGAGTCTTTCTGCCCTTTTTCGGCAGTTTTCACACTACATCTCCCATGATGCATTGGCTTAAAGAGACAGCGCACAATGAGTCGTCCTTGTGAAACGTCTTGAAACCACAACAAACAAACAGTTTCTAAACTTTTATTTCATCTCTTAGAAAAAACAGCTGCAACTTCCTGCCTTTTCTGCCACAATTATCACAAAAATCCATGTGAGTTTGAGGGGGGGTGCTGTCGATCAATACAGACCATGAATTTCTCCATTTTATTTTTATTTTTTTTATTTTTTTGGGATGCTGGTGTGCTGCGGGATTTTTGTCAAGGTTAAAGTGTGCCCTGGCTCAAAAAAGGTTGAAAAACACTGGTCTAAACTACCAGAAGAAATCCTAAAAAAATTGCTTTCAGCTACTAGTTTATTCACAGGATGTTGACAAAAATGTCAACACTAGAAATTATTTGCAGAGTTAATGTTTTGTCTTGAAATGGAACTAATCAAACAGTTTAGCATTCTGTTTCATTTATGTTCAGTTCTGAAACTTAAAAGCTATGGCTTCAATTGTGCTCCTTCAGTGCATCTCTTCTGTTTAAAGTATGATTTGATTTGATTTGATTTGAGATGGTTTATTTCAAGCAATCACATATGAATAATACATAAAAAAACATTACAGTCATAAGTTATACATTCATACAATGACGTATCAAACTTTAGATGATTAGACATTAAATCAAAGATTACTTGAAAGGGAGTGGAAGGAAGTGAATTGATATAATCCCACCCCTGTTCGACTGTAACCATTTTATTACATGATTTATCATTATCCAGTTCTTCTATCAGACAGAATTAAGAATCCAGAAGTATCAATAATTCACATGACAAAGATGAATGACTTGTTATGTAAAAATAGACATAACTAGAAATCAACATAGCAAATATTAGGAAGTAAATATTTGAATCTATTATTTTATATTTCTATCTAAACAACCTGCTGATAATTATACATTTCTCTTATGAGCAACAGTGTTCAATTTTGACAAAAATAGTTTTTTGGGTAATGTCGTGATATATATTGTTTATATTGATATGAAAATGAAATATTCTATATTGCCCAGCTCTACAAAAAACACCTCCAAATGTGTTTATTTTTGATGAGCTGTTGTTTACCATGTCTTCTAGAGATCAGCATTTACCACAAATCAGAGTCAACCTGTGATTCACCCAGGGGATTAAGAGAGGAAACATGTGGATTAGAATAAGATTAGTAAAATAAATTGTCTTGACATGTTTTGTTTTTTTTCCAAAATTTGCTTTTTCTTTTCTAAATATTTGGACTGAAGCATCGTGGAAAAAAAGGTTGTAAAAGTGCAAAAAGACGACTTTCTTTTATTAACCAAACTTAAGCATTTTTCCAATATTGTCTTATGAACTGTTAAAGTGTAATCTTGTTTAAATATGCAGATCCTGCTCTTCACAAACGCATAAATACAACAAAATACATGTATTCTTGATGACGGTTTGCTATGAAAGTGGCTTTTCGATACGTTTTAATCTTTCTTGCTGTCACGTGTGGTGCTACACCTCTTCCTCCTGCGCCTAAGCTGCCGAGATGCCACCTTTTTGAAATTCATCTCCTATAATCCATCATGCTACTCTCCCTCTCCTCCCTGTGAATATCCAGCCTCTGACTATTTATTAAAGGCAAACTTTGAATCCTTTAATCCAAAACACACCGCTTTATCCCCTGAAGCAGTGAGAAAATAAATCAGTTTCTTTTATCCCGCGGCGCACAGCCTCACAAACACCTTCTTTTCACAGCGCTGTGGACCCCTGTTTACTTGTAGCAGCATGTGGGCTAACAAAAGCCCCAAGTGGCAACCAAGGTTAATCCTATATGTCGGCATTATGCAGGGTCAAGCTGCCTCGCCATATATTTAGTGTGTCATTAATTTCCAACCTGCTACTGCTGCCACAGCTCCACACACACACACCAGCATGGGTATGCAGATGGATTCACACGCTCACACAATGACTCGCTACATTAGCTAAATGGCCAGCGCTCCGTCTCTCTCTTTTCCTCCCTCTAATGAGACGGGTCTCTGGATCGTGTAGTCTATTCATCATCCTGCTTGTTCCAATCTAGCTCTTCTTTTATCAGGGTTTGGTTCGCGGGCCGGAGTCGTCAGAGGCGACATAAATCACCTGTCAGCACTGGTCCCTGGGCTCCCATAATGCTCTATTAGCAGTTCCACCGGCGTTGCTGCCCAAGCAGCAGCCAGGTATTACAGCTGCAGAGGCGAGGATCAGTCCCTTTCATCTGTTTTAAAAAAGCGTGGTTATTGTTCATTATTTTGTTGTCCCGCTAATAGCCGGCTCTCTGCAACACGGAAGGTCTTGTGTTGCTTTACAGAAGAGCGAAATTGGAAATGGGAAAGGGCTGAATGCACGACTGGAACGCGCACACAAATGCTGCCTCCTGACCACTTAATGAGGAAATTCAATTAGAAGCCAGCCGCCTCCTCCTCGGTAGCATCATCAGTGTGACCAACAGTGGAAACAATTTTCCCGAAAGTCCCATTTGCTCACCGGTTCTTTAAATGTAGCCTTAGCTCCTACTAATGACTACAAATTGGGTCACATTTTTACTGGTAGCGATCAATGACTTTAGAAGATGGAGAAAACAAAGTGGTCACGTTATTTATTGATTTAAACTGGGCACAGTTCAAGGCAGTTCTTCATGGTCAGACATCTTAGCAGGTTAAGACGCCATCAACCCTGGACTGGTGGGGAAGAGATGGAACAAAAAAACCCTCAACAGTATGACTTGTTGCCGATAGAACCGTAACCTGCCATCAAACAACCACACCTCCTTTGGACGCAGATGAAAAATAAAACATTTACGTTAAGCTTTAGGCACACGTATGAGTACTGAAGGCTTTTGGGTTGTCCCGGCTCATGCAGGGTCTTACAGAGCTGTGGCTGCATCTTAAGGGGAGCGCTGGTGTGTCTTGCGGTTCCTTTGGGGCTTGTACGGCATCCTTAAAGAAACTATTAGTGTCATACTTGTAGTAAGTGTATTATGAAGTATCTGTAAGGATAATGTAAGTTACATCCACTTATGACGTACGGTTAATGGTGTCGTACAGTGCCCTTATGCCTCACTCTAGTCATTAGTAAGGTGCGAGAATTGGACACTTACTACCATGCACATATGTCGCACACACGGGGCATGCAGGTAATGTGTAAGGGCCTGTAGGACGCCCACACCATCTAAATTCCTAATTTTTAACAGTCAGTGCACCTGTCAGGTTGTATACATGTTTGCTAAGGACCCCTGCATGTCCATAAAAGAATTTGCACAAACTTTTTTGCCCTACAGGCTCGCCGAGCGGTCTACAACTTCACTATTTCCTGCAGGCCACCTGCGTGCCTTGGACAGATCTGTGTTTGCACGCCGACAGCCCGTATCCACCTGTAATGACAGTTGTGACTAAGATTTAGAAAAAGTCACAATTATCATCGGGTTCTATTCTAAATTTTACACCACCCACAAAGTTCTTGGACTGTTTTACAGTTGAGATAACTTTCTTGCATAACAATCCATCTATCTAATGGTTACTTTGTGAACTGACTTGGTTCCGGTTAGTTTCACCTTTTAAACTGTGTTTACTCTTAAGTATTTTTCTGCATTTAACCAATGGTTTCCCATTCAAACAAGCCAGAGTCATCTGTCCTAAATAAGCAAAATTCAACAGAACTTGACATGATGTCAGAAAAAATGCTAAAAGACATGAGAACCTCAATGCTACATCTGGCAGGTTCATTACTTGGTTCAAATACAAGGATCTTCTCAGTTTATTTTGGTCACTTTGTTGATGCGTCCCATGAGAGGGAAAATAATTACCCACATGCAGAAACATTTACCCCTTCCAGAACTCAAAACAAAAAAGTAAAAGGACGCCCTCGCCATCTCTTTCCATGAGTCGGCCGACCTCCCGGCCCCCACATCTGCGGCCGGTCCCTCAGGTCCGATCAGAAGAGACCGGATGTGACCTCATGCGCGATCCCGTAACCTAAGGAAGTGCTTCAAAAGAAAATGAGAGTTCATAGAGGGAATGGCTGCACGAAAGAGGAGCTGGCTGGGCGACCTTTTATAGAGCCATCTCTGGGGTTGGATTTGTTCTGCCAGAAACATTTGTCAAGTAAAATCTGTAAATGCATATTTTGCACATCTGCAGAGGGCCGTGGTTAAGTGCTTTTTAGTGTCATGTTGATGTTTTAAAAACAAAAGTCTCCATGTTCCCATCATCTCAGTGAAGGAGTCCATTATTAGAAGTTAGTTATCCATAAATGGTAAATGGTGGGTTTTTTCATTGTGTAACGGTATTTACTCTGTAATACTTTCAAAATATATATCCTTTGACAAAAAATAAAATCTATTTTCTCTAAAATAATAGCAGTCATGTATCCAAATATATTTATATAAGGTAAAATTTTTGTTGACTTCCTATTATTTTTTACAAAAAGATCACATTTGCAAATTAATCGTAGCTCTCCAGTTCTTAATTTAGAATAAACGAAACAGCGTTGTAGCCAATTTTATACAGCTAAACAGCCATAACACATGAATGTATAGACATATATGTGATTCATTTTCTTTGTTTTGTCAACCAAAAGAAATATCAGGCTACACTTCAAGGCGCTCATCTGTCTATCCGCTTGCGCCCAGGTTTCCTTCATGCGCAGTTACTCTCCCATCAGCCGCCGGCTCTAAACACTGTTTGTCTGGTCATGCCTGGCTGTGCACGAGTGTGTTTTTGTGTTTGTGTGGGTGCCACCGGGTGCCGACCAACCAACCAATGTGGAGAAAAGGGGGCCACGAGGGAGCGGGTGGAGGTATCCGTGACGGCGCACACACTCCTGAACTGACGGAAAGGATATGTGGAGGGGAAAGTCAAGGGAGACGGGTGATCAAAGAGAGACAGCAGCTGAAAAAAAATAGACAAAGGGAGGAGAGAGGCTCTACCCGTCAGTCTCTGGTCCGTGGCCAAGAGCACAGATCAGTCTGATGGGAACACAGTCGGTACACCTGTTCTAAACAGCTGCCCCGACTCTACCTGTCTCAGTGGAGGGGTGGGTGTGGAGTCAATCTGTGATCAGACTGCACCGCAACCCATTTTTATTCATTTTACCACATTTAAAAGGAAATTTGTTTCCTATTTCTAGCAATCTGTTCAGGATTATTGTCCTCCTGGTCTTCCCAACTCCACATCCACCTGAACAAATCTAGATACGGAAAATAAAACATTTTACCTAATATCACAATAATCTTAGCAAAACAATTGGCAGACAATTCACTCAAAGCACTGCGGAGATACCAATAATTTCCCATTTGCCCTTTTGATACATGCCGGATATGTATGTTAGTGTTTCCTGCGTTCGTCATTCGTCGATGTGCGCCGATGTCCGTCATGGTTTCAGTCAGAATTCGGTTTTGAGCTGTTAAAAATTTTTGGACGATTGAGTATTATATATAGTTTGTATGCAATTATTACGCACGTCTTACACAATTGCGCATGATTTTTTGCAAGATACATACGCAAATTTGTGGCTTTCCACGACCATTCCACATATGTTGAACGGACTTTCACGCATGTACAACGGATGTATAACTTTTATATCATGTACACTGCACAGATATCACGTTAAATTTATGTAATTGATAAAGGATTCACTATTGAATTGAGTCTATACAGTGCAAAAATCAGCACAGTTCATACACGATTCGCATATTGTCTGGCTTTTTAATTGATTTACGTGTTCTTTGCGTGCTTTATTTGTACTTCTTCCGTGGTTTTAACGTAGTTTATTCCTGATACACCAGACCAATTTTTATCCATGCACTATGCACAAAATGTATGTAGTGGCTGTGTGACATTCCCATTAGATTGTCCCAATCATCCACCTTTTATACCATTTACATTGTTTTATTTTGTAAATAATGCAAATAAAAAAGCTATGAAGTTTTACTGTTACCTTTGAGAAACAAGTAGTCTGTAAAATAGAGCCAAGTTTCTTTTTACATCTTTGTATAGAGCCCTGAGACCCACAAAGGCATTACGGGTGTTCTGAAATGGAAAAGGTTCACCTCACCAATCCCAAGCATGGATCGTTGGTAAACACCAAAATAATGAGTGTTATACATGCCTTGACATGTACGTTTTGGGTGATATTTGATAGATATGCCAGAATTTGGAAAATAAAGGCAGGTAAGACTGTAGGTAGTTTGTCTTAAACTAATAGGAACGGGTTAACCAATGGACCCCCCCCACACACACACACACACAAACACTTCTTAGGGTGCAGGATGATGGAAAGTTAATCAAATTGAAAAGTTGGCAACTTGGATTTGAAACCAACCTGGAAGTAAGTTTGGCAAAAAAAACCCACAAACACACATGTACAACAAGCTATTCTGATTCATATTAGTTAGATTAAATATGGGCATAAATGGGGATTTTTTTTTTGTCAGAAGCTGGGTGGACTTAGCAAAATTCTACCCTTGATTTTTTCATCCAATTGACTCATCATTGGCACATTGTTGGTTTGGGGGGAGCAAACTCTAGTCAGTGCGTCCGTCCCACTACGAGCTTCTTTTTTTCTTTCCAGAATTGTATGAGACACATTCAACAGTGTGTTTTTTCTGAACATAAACAGACTTCCAAATGATTAAACATAACATAACAAAACATTACATCATTTGGAAACAACATAAAGTATTAAAAAAACGAGTTTTCATTTGTATCCGTTACTAAAGGTGCTTTTTTTTTTTTTATTCAAGATGGCCGCCTTTTCACAAGGTCAAAGGTCAACAAAACTTCTTTGGTGGTTGTAGAATCAAGCTTGCGGCATGTGTGTCCGATTTCGTGAAAATCGCTCAAAAACAAAAGTTTTGTTTTCCCATACTGTCAAAAAACACGAAAATCGCCATTTCTCAGAGGTCGCCACAAAATGGCTGCCAAGCCGTAGGTCATTTGGCCATCCCATAATGATTTCAAAACTTCTTGGGATATCTCCAACACGCATGTTTTGGTTTCGTACCCGTATTTCAAAATATTTATTTTTTGGCCCCATAAGCGATTTTCGGCCCATTCATTTTTTTTTACGGGAACGCTCGCCGTGATGTCATCGACTTTGGGGGGGGTGATGTTCTCTTTGCTGAAAATTCATTTTCAATTTATCCCAGGTGTGTGCCAATTTTGGTGAGTTTTCAGGTATGTGGCGGGGGTCAAATTTTGGCTTAAAGTGGAAGAAGGAAAGTAGAAGAAAAATAATAATGAAACAAAGCAGAAACAATATAGAAGTTTTTGCAGTCAGGTGGCCTATGTATTTCAATGCGGCCTGTCTTTTACTATAGGCTGGGCATGTCTTTTTGGCTTTAAACCCTTCCATTGAGGGCTTTTTGGGACTTTTTTGTGTTTTTGTCTTCATTTTTGCGATTACAATTTTGACGTTTTTGTGGTGGTGTTGTGTGTGTGTGTGTGTATTTTTGTTGCGTTACACAATTGTCATGTTGTTTTGTGCTTTGGGCGACCTTTGACCTGGTTTTTTGCCGTTTTGACGCGTTTTTGCAGGTTATGGCAGGGCTTATTTAGTTTTGAGACAGAAGCAATTCAATAAAATATATATATTTTTTAAAATAAATCACATCAGAGATTTATAGTGCAAAGTTATTGCGCAGCGAATCTGTTTGTAATTTGTTGATTTTCTGGACGTAGCAGTCTCTTGTAGGTTGTCATGCCCGAGTGTTAACAGACTGCATGACAGGTCCTCCTCTTGAACCAATTCGTCAATCCCATCTTCCTTTTGAGTGTTTGCATTCACAGCCACTTTTGTTTGGAAATGACACATGCGTGCACCCCTCCTCCTTCCACCTAAAAGCAGCCCTGACAGACAGGTTTATATTCAGGGAATGCTGATGTCTTCCACTCATGTTTTATAAGCGCCCGGTGACATGATACACGGAGAAAGTAGAAGTGGACATGCTCTGCCTGGCTGGGTTATGTGCAGGAGCATGAACAGGGGGAAGACTTTGGCTCCAAAATGCGGTAAAAAAAAAAAGAAAAGAGTCTTACAGAACAGACCTTCACATGTGTCTCTGAACGATAAGAGAGGTAACATTCCTTTGACTCCTCAAATTGTAAATTAGCAAAGGTGGTGAAAATGGAAAGACAAACCTGGAGGAGAAAATGAAACAGGAGGAAATATCCACATGAATGAATGAGCAGATGACTCCCAGCCCCTCCCCATCCACAGATGTGCGTGTGTGCCGGGTGATAAACGCCGGACCAATTGAAGCGATACGACTCTGGCCGTATTAAAAGACCTAAATGGCATTTGCATGGTGTAATTACTGCTGGCTGGCCCGCTCTTTGTGTCCACGGCCACTGGGGTCCTGTTGAGAAATTATCCCTGAATGGGTCTAGACCGTTCGAGGTGGGAAGAGGTGCGGAGAGGTTGAAGTGGCAGCATGTTCACAGTTGACTGACGCCCTGAAAGAACCGAGAGCCTTAAATGTCACGGTGTGTGCGGGTTTTGTGTAAAGCTGGAAGATGATTTTTGGCCAGCTGGGGTGTGTTTCTGACCAGGCTGTTGAAGTCTTTGAACCAACTTGCCCCTGCTGCATCGAGCTTCTTGCTGTCATAATAATGTTTTCGACATAGAATATCAAGTTTGGAAAACATGACAACCTGGCTTTACCCACCAAGACCTGCCACTGTGAATCGTGTTTGGTGACTGGTAGATAAATGGAAATTGTATCTCTTCTCCTAAAATAGATGCCTTAAGAAATCTCTCTTTCATTTGACATTGGAGCCAAATCCCTGTCAGCTTAATGCGCTTTATAGACATTTACTGTTTGGTAACCTTATCAACTTGTAGACAAACTTTTGCGTCAGATATTTTAATCCGAATTAGGTTATAAAACAGGCTCCGTCAGCGCTCCCTAGAACAATCAGACATTATTTTATTTTGTCAATATTGCCTCAAATATGTAAGAAAGTCTTTAGGATTTTTTTATTTACATTTTTGGATAATAAAGGGGAGTTTTAACAAATGGAGCAGCTGTGGTGCAAAGGTACAGCGATCAAACTCTGGTTGGAAGATCGCAGGTTCACTTTCCGCCCTGCCTACCAATGTGTTGAAGTGTCCTAGGGCAAGACACTGAACCCCTCATTGCCCCTGTTGGTTATAGGCTGGTGCCAGTGTTCGGTAGCGGAGCTGCCATCAATGAGAGATTGGCGCAAATGGGACTGTGAATGGAAAGCGCTTTGAGCCTTCTCAGGAGGTAGTAAAACACTATAAGGGTAAAAGATATATTCCATTTTTGCACTCCTGTACACCAAGAATAGCTACTTAGTAGTTGTAGTGTAATGTCTAATGTACAAATCATGTACAAGTCCCAAGTCGTTGTGACTTTGTTTTCACATACTTGTAAATAAAAACTTTGCAGCTACTAGTTGTTGCAAGTACAATCATTGCAATTCAAGTACTTACTCAGGTTAAATTAGGTCAACTCAAGTCATTGCCAAGCCATTGCATAAGTAAAGCAAGTGCATCTACTGCTTAGGTCAAACAGTTTTAGCCAACTCATTAGTCAGGTTAAGAAAGTCAAGTCATTGCAAGTCATGTATCACAGGAACAGGCAGACAGCTGGATCCAAATGCAGCAGGTTTATTAGCACAGCTAAAAGTCCACGAAACGAAATCAGGGTCAGGCAGGCAGTAGTCGATAACAGGCACAAGTTTGTCAGAGGAGAGACAGGATGGTCAAAATCCAGGCGAGGGTCAAGGCAGGCGGCTGGCAAGCAGAGTCAGGGTTAGGGGACAGAAGATCAGGTCTAGATATGACATTCAGTAAGGAAGGCAGAGTGGCACAAATAATACTTCACACTGAGCCGAGCTCAGTGCAGTGCTTAAGTATGCTGTGGTTGATTGAGTGAATGAGAGTCAGGTGTGCAACATCCAGGAAGTGTGGCTGGAACTCTGGAGATGGTTCCCAGTCATTCACCTTTTGCAGGTTGGTTTCAACTCTGGTGACCAGAGGGGGTGACAGATTTCTGACTTCTGACATGGTGTCATTGCAAACATTAGGCAGGTCAACCTAAGCCATTACACAGGCCAAGCAAGTCATGTCATGAATGTCAGGTCATTGCATAGTTAGATTTTTGCCAGCCCCTCCCAGCTAACTGTAAGCTAGAGGAGCTATCAGTGACTAATGCTCTTCATAACAATTGAGAAAACAGTCTTCAATAGTGTCATCCATTGGTTAATGTTTCACAACTAAATAATAGGAACAAAGCTAACAAAAAAATGCCCACCTGAAGGTTTGAATTCCTCAAGAGTCTACGTACAGAGTTTTATGATCCCTTTCACCCTTTTGATCCCTTATGTGACCTTTTTAAAGTGTACGTCCCTCTACACACATGACAACTTTACTGTTCTATAACAAATGATGTCACATGTATGAACTTCCTGATGTTAAAGCCAAATGAAGCTTTTACGCCAAACACGATTCCTTTTTACACATAACCAAGCTATTATGATCTGTCTAGATGTGTATTAAAGGATTAGGCCAAGCAGCTGACACCACTGATCAGTGAAGCATGATATCATGTTTTCCTTTTCTAGCTTTCAAACTGTATTTTTCCAATATTTTTCATTCATTTTCCAATCCGTTTTGTCCCTTTCGGGGTCACGGGGCTGCTGGAGTCTATCCCGGCCACGTGCGGGCAGAGGCAGGGGACATCCTGGACAGTCGGCAGTCTGTCGCAGGGTCACAATCACACACCCATGCAGTTTCACATTCACACCTAGGGACAATTTAGAGTAACCAATTAACCTATGAAGCGTGTTTTTGGACGGTGGGAGGAAGCCAGAGTCCCCGGAGAAAAACCCACGCATGCACCGGGAGAACATGCAAACTCCACACAGAAAGGTCCCCCGTTGGTGTTCCGGTTCAGGTCCCCCAGCCGGGACTTGAACCTTCTTGCTGTGAGGCAAGAGCGCTAACCACTGCTCCACCATGCAGCCTCCAATATTTATCCAAACATGAAAAGCATACATTCAATGAATGGCTTTAGTGTGAGTTAGAGTCTGTATGTGCGTCTTTAGCGGGGTCTTGTGTGGTTCTCTGTGATTGACAGGGATTTTCCTTGACAATAGCCCCACCTTCTTGTTACCCCCCCCCCCCCCCCTGCTGAGCCTGTAAAAGTCCTCATGGTATGAGTCTGCACACGCATGTTTGCTCTGTTGACTAAATGTACAGAACAAGTGCTCTACATGTGCAAATATACTCATTTTGAAACAAGCACTCGTGTGCGTGTGTGTGTGTGTGTAGTTACAGTATGTGCATGTGTCAGCATCACTGCTCCATCTCCCTCAGCGGCTCCTGGAAACTGACAACTGGATAATAGCTTTTTACTTTTCCAGAGCAGGGCTCCGGAGAGAACTAATATGATTATAAATCATTATTCAAATAGAAAGGTGAGGAGCGACACTGGGGATGGTATGAGAGCAGGATCATTGCATCATTACCTTTTATTTGTAATTCTGATTCATTTTTCTCTTTTGCAAGTTTATATTTCACTGTGTGGGAAAAACTGCTGCGAGTGTTAAAGTACCCTGGAAGAGTGCAGAGAGAAATGAGGAGGGATTTATTTGAGATGTGGTGAGGATTTTGCTTAGATGTGGGAAGAGCTGATGTTTCAGGTTCAACAGGTGGTTTGTCTGTTCAATTGGTCTCCATTCCACTCTTGTGTTAAACTTTTCTTCATTTGTAGCTTTGGGACCAAACTGCTGCCAATTGACCTGAATATATTGTAAAAATGAGTTGGATGAATGAAATGTTTGGTCGTCTGATTTTACATTTATATCTCTTATTGTTGGATAAAAAGTAAAACAACATTTTGTTGCAGGATAAAATAACATTTAATGCGTTATTTGATAAAACACTAAACAATTCAGTCAGGTATGTGTAAATTATAATTACAAATACAGAATACTTTTTATTAGGCTAAGTTAATAAAAGGAATTAAAACCGTAAAGAATTATTTTTGATTATAATACATAAAATATGTACATAGAATTTGAGACACTACATGTTTCGTATTTTCGTACATTGTTCATTAAGAAATGAAAAGAAAATTGTATTTTAACATTCAAATCTAAAGTCATTGTTTCTAACAATACTGAAATGACAAGAACTAGCTATTTATTTTACTGCAAAGGTTAGATTTGTCATCAAAGTCTAAATGGTGACTATTTGAATGTAAATAAAGTCAACATTTTTTATTTAAAAGACCTGTATTGTTTGAACAATAATCTGCACCTAAAACCCTTGACGTTTCTCATAAAATGATTGGGTTCATCTTCCGTAGGAACATGGCTGTGCTTACTGACCTGCAACCAACGTTGCTCAAAAGCCTTTCCAGATGTTTTTGGACAACTTTGGTAAACTATAGGGGTGTAAGGATTCATTATAACAACAATTTCATTCATGTCATAGTTTGGGGTTTCTCCGAAATGATTCATAGTTGATTTTGGTTCATTTTGAACGATCTGACTGGATCCAATTCATTGATCTAATATGGGTCCAGGACATCTTTAGCCATGTACTTGATGAAATTTTGCTATGAAAATTCCTGAAACATTGTTGTGTCTATTTTAGTGATATAGTATTATGTTTTAAAGCATATGAATGACTTTTAAAAGTAACATAATTTGCATATATTTCAGATGCTGCATTTGCCATGTTGATTTCTAAAATAGTTATTTTTGACGTAGTACTTAAGTAATTCATCTTTGGCATATGCTTTATTGATACCTTATGATTCTTAATTCTGTCTGATAAAACCTAGGAACCGGATATTGATAAATCATGTAATAAAATGGTTATAGTATAACGGGGTGGGATTCTATAAGTTCGCTTCTTTCCACTCCCTTTCAAGCAATTTTTATTAATTATGTTTAATTATCCTAAGTTTGATTAGTTACTGTATGAATGTATAACTGATGATTATATTGCTTTTGTGTACCACTTCTATTTGATTGCTTGAAATAAACCATTTCAAATCAAATCAAATCAAATCAAAATGTGTGTGTGACTCAGAGAGAAATACATGGGAGGTTTTCCCGATTCCTTGGATTTCTTACAAGATAATTAAGTGTAAATTACATATGTGTTTAAAAAAAAAAACAATTAAACAAGAATGAATTGCAAACCCATTCACTCTAGTTTCCTAAAGTTCAGCCCGCTGTTGTTTTTTTCACTTCAAAATAATGAGACCACACTGTATGCTCACATGGCTTTGCTAAATTCAAAGAGACATTCCATACAATAGACTGGAATGATGCACTGAACAGGTTTTGGCTTCCATCACATGTGTGTTGTCTGCTGGGATGGCACTCAGCCCTTTTATAGTAAAACAAACATTTTGTACCTCAATCAAAGTTTTTCCCCCCAGTATCAATCAGTTAAACAGATTTATTTAATTTTGAATCGATTTTAAAATAAAACGGTCAGTTTAGTTACCAACTTGCCTAAGACATATTGATCTGGTTGGATAGAAGGAATATAAATCGATGAATCGGTTAGGTTGATTACTCGTTCTACACCTAGTAAACTACAAAGCCACAGCACTTGATGGGGCATTATGGGTACTGTAGTCAGGAGTCTGGTGAAATAATACATACTGGATTTCAACACAATGGAGTGAAATAGTGAGAGTATTGTTTTGTATTTTATGTGTTACTAGTGAACAATCTAGAGATTTATTGTCAATAAAGTTTGACTAAACTGACACGTTCTTCTGTTTGAAAAGAGGCAAATGTCAAGAACAACACAGTTTACTAGAAAAACTTCCCATCAAACTCCTGACCAATCACCTGGCACTTGCCCCAACTAGGCATTCTTGGTAGTGTAGTCATAAATCATGAATTGACTGTTTTTCTTTTATTTATTTGATATTGCGCCTCGAATGAGTTGATGTTAAAAAACTAAAGGCGAAATGGCAAAAAACAAAAATGCAAACAACTATAAAATGAGGTAATTACAAAAAATATAGTCAGACTGATGTAATTAAGGTAAAAAATAATGTTTTCTTTCTAGAGGTCAACAGCATATTCAGTGTAAACTGGAATGACATGAGGAATAATAATAGGACATTTCTATTAGCACACAAACGTGGTGATTTATGAAACATCTAGACATGTGGAAAAACCAAATCAGCACATACCTGTAGGGGTTAACGGAGATGTTAGATCCTGTTGGTGTGGAGTGCATAAAAGTCCCAGCAGACTTTGCTCTTGGCCTCCTAAATGTCGGATTTTAAAACCTCGGTAAAGACAACTTCCCACGTTCTGTAGAATCTTCGGAGAAGGGTTTATAAAAAATGGACGATTAGAATGGAATGGCGTTGGAGCTGCTGGTGCAGGGTGTGAGGTGATCTCTTTCTTCAAAAGCCCCTTGGCCTCATCTGTGATTGGTTTCAGGATCCTGGCACACACGGCCGAATCGTGTTTTATATTGAAGGCTGACTTTGATTCCACCTCGAGTTCTCATCCACATCAGACACAAATTCTTGTCCTGACTAGTTTCTGGGATTTATCTGATGCCTGTATCCAGAGAAAGATTCTGTTTCATTTCCAGAAAGGAACCCTCCTGTGATTTATCTGAGAGCTTTATTGTTTGGGTATGAAGACCTGATGAGCACTCAGCACTTTGCTGGAGCTTTGCATGGCTTACGACAGCAAAGACACAGCTTGCTAAAGACTCTGCAGTCTTGTTCCAAATCACGTCCATAGCATGTTTGGAACAACATTCCATTATTAATTCCAGAAGTAAATAAGCTCAGGGAAGGAGCGTTTGCTTTTAAGGTTTTCTCAGCTTCTTCCAGACAACGATAAAGTTGACATTCAAGTCTACGGACAGGACTATAACCTTTAGAAATGTAAACATGTCTGCAGTTTTTCAAGGTCATCCATTTGAGTATGAGTCCCAGCATTTGTCGTCCAGCTGATTTCTGTAAACCCAGCAAAGGGGGCCCAGCTTACCAACTTTATTTTTGGCCTTTCAGCTCTAAAGCCTAACAGATGTCACTCTCAGCTCTGCAGCTCATTGTGCTGCATGACCGAAAAAATGCTGCTTCTCAAGCTGGAGACGAAACTCAAAGCGTGTCCTAAAAGGGTTTGATCTCAGTGCAGTTCATCCGGGACATTAGTGGATCTGTGAAAATCCAAGTCTAAACAGATGCGGCAGTTTACCAGCATGCAGAAAACATGACCGACTGGCATCTTTATGGTTTTTCATTTCAAGCCCTCATGGAGTTTTTTTAAGGAATTTTGTAAATTCTGTTCTTTTCAATGACATATTTCAACTTCACAAAATTGCGTTGACTCCTATAGTTGTAATTTTCTTTAAATGAGTGTTTCATTGTAAAGTGGAACAGCTTGTCAAATGTTTTTTTGTGCTGTATCAGTAAAAATTGCTGCCTGCAAAAGTCAAGGTCAGTCAATGAGACCAATAAGTCTTTCCAAACAAATCTGTTTTTATCCATCCATCCATCCATCTGTCCAACCATCCATCCATCTATCCATTCATCCATCTGTCCATCCCTCCATCCATCCATCCACCCATCCATCCATCCATCCATCCATCCATCCACCGTCCATCCATCCATCCACCCACCCACCCATCCACCCATCCATCCATCCATCCATCCATCCATCCATCCATCCATCCACCCATCCATTCATCCATCCATCCATCCATTCATCTGTCCATCCATCCATCCATCCATCCATCCATCCATCCATCCATCCATCCATCTATCCATTCATCCATCTGTCCATCCCTCCACCCATCCATCCACCCATCCATCCATCCATCCATCCATCCACCGTCCATCCATCCATCCACCCACCCACCCATCCACCCATCGATCCATCCATCCATCCATCCACCCATCCATCCATCCATTCATCCATCCATCCATCCATCCATCCACCCATCCATCCATCCATCCATCCATCCATCCATCCATCCTTCCATCCATTCATCTATCCATCTAGTAGTTGTTTTTTGGTTTGTAATATTTTAATCAAAAAATGGTATATTAACTGAAGCATCAACCTGGCAGAGAGCAGGAGCAGCTTAAGAAAACAGGTTTAATCAATTCACAGTGAGACCAAAAGAAATGTTATCAGAATAAATAAAGAAACAACTTTAAGAAAAAGAAAATATGGGCATTAATTGAGCATTTTCTGCAAATAAAAAAATTAATTTATTTTAGTAAACCCATTGCTGTTTTTTGATATAGTAACTACAAATTAAAATTGTTATATTCAGTTATGAAGAAAAAGTAGAAAAAAATCAAAACAAAACAAAGTCTTTTATTTCGAGTATTTTTATTAGAAAATATGTTGTACCTTTAGCCAGCGGTTTCAGTCTTCCAGCCTAGTTTGAAAGTTTAGTTTGAAATGACATTTAAAGTTCCTCTTTGAACTTCACTGCTTTAAAACTTGAGTTCTTAAAAGTGTAATTTCACTGCATCCTTATTAAATTCAATCATTTTATGTAAAAAAAAAAGGGGGTTAAATAGCCACTCCAATGAAAATTGTGTTTTTCAGAAAAATGCCACTTACGCACAGAACTGCATTTCTGAGGATTTCTTGATTCAAATCAGAGTGAATCTAGAGCAGACAAAAGATGCAGCTTAAAAAAGTTCTTATTTATGATGTAGAAAATACTCTGGGAAGGCCTTCAGCTCCCTGCTCTGCTCCATTCTGATCCATCCACTTGTAAACAAATAGATCCACGTACGTCTTTGTTTTCCTCGTCTGAGTTTGATTCTGGCTCTAAACTGTACGACTAGACAGCTCCAATATTGCGCCCCCAATTTTTGTTGCACCCCTAATGTTAGCTTGGGATTGCGAAGGGCTGTAACCGAGCGGGGGAGAGTGTAAAACGTGAGTTCTTAGCAACGGCGAGGTGAAATGGGGAACGGGGATTCATCCTCACCAAGGATCACGCCCACAACTCAAAGGCAAATTTCTCATGAATTACTGCCACTCTGCAGTAATTTGTACTAAAATCAGCCAACTCAGAATTAGAAGACTACTGGGACCGCTGTTATAGTAGATCAAAAGAGCGCCGGTGCAGGACTTGAAATATATCTGTGATCAAACCTGAGGTGAACTGGACTGATTCAAGCCTTGACCAACAAGAAACGTAGAAAGCTGTGATACAAGGTTATAATAGTTTCTGATTTTTTATTAGTTTTAGTTTTTATTTCGTTTTGATTTTTTGTTTTTAAATTTATTTAGTTTTAATTAGTTTTTAGAGGCAGCTTTACTAGTTTTTATTAGTTTTTATTTTTTGAAATTGCTTCGTTTTAGTTTAGTTTTTATTAGTTTTAGTGTTAGTTTTAGTTTTTTCTTTTTTTTTCTTTTTTGTAAATTAGGATATTTGTCAAGGCCAAGATTCAAAATTACCAGAATAAGTATTGTATAATAAAAACTCAATCAAAGATACATTTTGAAACACTTATTATTCAGAGGACACAAGGACAACCATCCTCAAATTAAAATACAACAGCAGATAACAGCATTACGTTATCTGTTCTCGCTTCTTTTTCGGGGGAGGGCGGGTGACAGGCTAGCTTGTCTAGGTACTGTTGATTTGCGTTTTTGTGCGCGCTTTTTAAATGTACTTTTAGATTCGTAGGGTTTTTCCCTTTGAGGAGCGTTCCACAAATTTTGTCTCCTGCTTCGACTACAAGGCACAACTGTTAATGCAGCCATCACGCTCATGTAAATGTCTATGACAACGCTAGCCGGCAGTGTCCGACAGACATCATGTGACGTCACAGACAACGTGATGCCGTAGGGGTCAAATACACAGTAAAACTAGCAGCGTGAAGTAAATAGACTTTATTTCAACCCAAAAGACTTATGTATTAACAAAGACGAAAACAAAGTATTTTTTGGGGTTAATATTAGTTAGTTTCAGTTCGTTTTATACACACAACAAATAGTTTAGGTTAGTTTTCGTTTTTTTTTAAACTGTCGTTTTTATTTTTATTTCAGTTAACGAAAATGTTTTTTCAGTTCTAGTTTTAGTTTTTTAGTTGGTTTTCGTTAACTATAATAACCTTGGTGTGATATCGATTTTGAAGGTCTGCAGTCGTGTGGGTCACAGAACGTCCCCCTGCCGTCTGAAGCCTAAAATGTCTCCATCACAGTTCTGTTTAGTCTCTGGCTCCTGTGATGGAAAAGCCAGGAGCAAGAAAGACCAGAAAAACCAGCCCAAGTCAAAATACAAGTGAAGTCAAAAATGTACACAAACTTTTGAGGCGCTGTGTTTACATTTCATGCAGGCCTTTAGCTTGGTAGAAGTAGTTTAAGACACAGTTTGCTGCGATTGAAAATATTTATCAGCTTTTTTTGATGGTAGCTGAAACGAGCAGCCACCAGTATGACAGGAGGAAAAGCAGAGTATCCACTTTAAACCCGACGGAGCTCCTTGGTGGAGCAGTGAGTTATAGACAAGAGAACCTGCAGACTCAGCAAACAGCTGTGCTAAAGGTGTTTTACTGTGTGTGGGACAGAATGAACAGAGGAGCTGGATGGTGGCTGACACAATAAAATCACCTTTGACTGTCAAAGTTGCAGCTGATGGATGATGAGGCAGCTTTAAGTGGAGGGCTTGACCTTGTAGGCCACAGGAAGGGGGGGGACGATCATTACGATGGCACCAGGAGGGGGTATAAACTTGACCTGACAGGGGCATACTGTCCAGATAAGAGTGAGGGAAGACGCTCAGATCAACCCTCATTCCCTCGTCTCCTTCTTTCTTTCCTATGTCACCTCCTAAATGATCCTATCTGCTGGCTTTTAAACGCTAGCAGTTACTGCCAACAGGAGAAGCAGAGACTGATCTTCACA
Source organism: Oryzias sinensis (assembly GCA_037389245.1). Classification (NCBI taxonomy): domain Eukaryota; kingdom Metazoa; phylum Chordata; class Actinopteri; order Beloniformes; family Adrianichthyidae; genus Oryzias; species Oryzias sinensis. The sequence goes on along the minus strand of CM074510.1, from coordinate 9,803,974 downwards.
CTCTGGCTGTAATGTTTCCTGCATCAGCAGCACTTCTTCATCTCGCTCCTCCTCACCCTCCCTCTGCATTTCCAGTGACAGCACAGAGACTTGTTAGAAGACGGATGTCTGCCCCACTTTAACTAATTAATCTCCCTCAACGCTGAGTTTTTTTTTTTCCTGCAGCCGAGCAGAACCCATCAGCCGACTGAATAATCACACCTTGGGTTTTTTGTGCTGGAGATTCATCACTTTGCACAGGGCGACAGGAAAATAAGGTCCTGAGCTGAATTTTTCTGTCTCTCTCATTGAACATCTCAAATTATCTGCAGGTTTTGAACCTCATCTCTGTCAAAGATATCCTATTAGCTGCAAAGAACATCATTGATGTTCTCTATGAAGTGAGGAAGTTACAGTCATAGAGGCTCAAACACAAACATTTCATTCAGTTGTGCATTTGTTTGTGGTGTAAAAAACGATTTTACATGGATTTACATCATGTAAAAGTGTCTAACACAGGGGTCTACAACCTTTAACCCTGGAAGAGCCAGTTGGGTCAGTTTCTTACAGTGAGAGCTAAAAAGTCACGCTTGTATTAAAAAAAACACCTTATGTTTCTGTGGCTTTTAAGCCATTTGTGTATAACATATAGCTTTAAAATATTTAAATTATTAGATTGTTTTAACAACGTAACCTTCTTTTGCATCTAAGTTCCTTTCAAAATAAAATCCACGCTGTGTCAAATAAGATCGGATTTACTTTAAAAATGTAAAAAAGCCAAATCAATCATGGCATTTTCTTTTATTATGGCTGGATGCATGAATAAATGGACAGTAAAGTCAAGCTTGTTTTGCCAAGATATCTGACATCTAAGCATAATTGACAAAAAAGGATTAACTAAAAGAAATAAACCAAAACTAAGAACACATTATTTATTCAACGTGTTACCAAATTACTTCAAATGGAGGGACGAAAAAGCCACATTGGCTCTGAAACCTCTGGTTGCAGACCCCTGGTCTGGTAGGTTTGTGGCTAAAAGTAGCTTTTTAAAAAAATTAGTTGTAAAGAAAAAAAACCCACTAAACAACAACAACAAAAAACTTCATTGGTCCATGTCAGAAGTGACTTCAGAAGTGTAAAACTCATTAAAGGTACCCTAAAAGGATCTAGATACTTCTGGTAATCAAAGTAAACAATAAAGCAGATTTATAGAAGTCTATAGTTGTGTAACGATTTATTTTACCAACAATTTGATTCATATCATAATTTGTTGTTGACAGTATGATTCATAGTCGATATTGGTTCATTTATGTGTCAAACTCGAGGCCCGGGGGCCAAACGTGGCCCGCCATGTTATTATATGTGGCCGGCGGGTATTAAAGTTTTTAATTACTTTACATGAAAATTTTCTTTAAATTGATTACACATGTATGTTTAGCTGCTGTCGTTATTATTCAATGTTTGCAGGTCTGTATGCAGACAAATTGTTGCCATCAAACCCTCAGTTGGATGCAAGGCTGTTTGCAGCCTTTTTTTGTAAAATGTTACACGTGTAAAACATGTTCTTTCTAGCTCAGTTTTATCTTATTTTTCTTTATTCACTGGGACAGTTTGATGCGTCAATTATGTGGGTTATGTGGGTTTAAATAAGTGGACAAAATGTAAAAGGATTTATGCTAAAGTAACAAGCAAACATATGTTTTCTATAACTGTAATTGTCACTTTAAAATGTTATAATAAATAAATAATGAGTTATTTAACATTAAGGAATAGTTACATTATTTTTCATTACATTTAGTTAAATGTAAAAGTTATATCTGGCCCTTTAAGGACAACCACTATGCTGATGTGGCCCGCAATGAAAATGAGTTTGACACCCCTGATATAAGCGATCCAATTTCTTCAGGTTCACTGACCTCAAATTGATCCAGGACATCTTTAGCCAAAACTTCAACCAGTGTGACACAAATAAACACCTGGGCACTGAACAGCACAGGTGGAGTTTTCCAGATTACTTGTATTTCTTATAATATAATCAAATGTTAATTGAATATGTGTACAAACAAGTAAACAAGAACTAATTACAAATCCATTCACATCTAAGTATTATGGAGTTCAGCCCACTGTTGTTTTTCCATAACAATATAATACAAACATGATTAGAACATTCAACCAAACTGTGTGGTCACATGTCAAAATTCAAAGTCTTTCCACACATTGAACTGTAATAATGGCTTGATCATTTATTGGTGCCATCACACGTGTTTTGTCCTCTGTGATGCACTTGGTCATGTTTATGTCACAGTAAAATACACCTACCATGTCTTAATCCAAACGGTATTTTCCATTGTTGATTATAAACGGTTAAATTTCAGTTTGAAACATTTTTATAACGATATAGGTTGATTCAACTCGATTAACAACTTGCCTCAGACTGTCATGGCTAGCTATGCTAGGCGGACCCAGATGCTGAAACCCGGAAGGACGACAGGAGGTGAGTTATGGTAAGTAAGGGTTTTATTTCCTCTGCTGATTAGGATGTTCTGGTGCGGCAGGGAGGCAGCGTGGCTGCAGAGGTTCCGTGGGTCTGGGACGAGACCTGAGGATCGGCGGTGGCTCGAGACGTGGCTTGGAGGTCCGGCTATTACTCGTGAGATGGCGTGGCATTCGGCGAAGTTCCACAAGGAGGTAATTGACTCCAGAAGGGCTCCTGCTCGGCGTGTCAAGCTTGGGCGTCCACTCGTGGGAATGTGGTTCCATTAGAGGTAACGAACTGGCGATGAATCCTGGTCTTGAAGCTCCTTAAGTAAGTCTGAGAGGCAGATGAGTTGAGTGGACGTAGCTGGGAAGAATCAAGGGCCAAGCAGAGAGGGGAGGGGGAGGAGTCTGACAGAGGCACCATGACACAGACGTATCGATCTGGTTGGAACGTTGGAATATAAATTAATTCATCCGTTAATTGACGACTCGTTACACCCCAATATTATTATGGGTTTGTTCTACAATATGTGATGCTCAGAAGTAACAATGGAAAAAAAAACCAATAGACATAATTTAACAGAAAGCCGTTAAGTAACACTATGTCATCAACAAAGCATGGCAGAGATATAATATTATGTAGTGAAGCCTTTACTTTGAGTTCAATAACACAAAGCACTCGTGCTTTTTCCAACTATGCATTATTTCTGAGTAAACATTTAGAGGAAATTGAGGACCATACATGTTTTAGCAGTCTAGAACAGCCTGATGTATTTAGTGGCTAAATATAGCCTCCACATTCTCTCTTGGTTGGGTTTTAGGCAATGTAATGAAGACAGAGCTCTGCTGTTCAGTACATCCCAGCTCCTTCTGCCCCTTGGTCTCTTACAGCTGCCAGCATTACTGCCGCCAGTGTATTTAACAAGCCATTCATCTGACCTGAACAGATCTACTGTAGAAACTCCCCTGGCTGAGAAACCAGTAATGAAAACCTCAAAAGGAGCTCTGCAAATATTTAAAATACTCAGATGAAGCTACTACTGTACATGTCGTCTGGTGATATTAATGTATCACAGCTGGAGGTATTAGTCTAAATGCGGTAAATAAATCTTAACATCTGTTAGTGCTTCTTGAGTGTTCTGCTATAGTTTGGATTTTGGCTGCAATTGAAAATATCTACACAAAAAGGGGAAAAATTAACGTTTTTTTTTTCCCCCGTTAGGCATTGCAAGTGAACTGGTGCAATCAAAAACACCAAACCACGCCGGAACATTTCCTTTTTGAGAAATCGAGCAAATCGATTCCTAAAGTTGACATTTTTAGTGTTTTTGGCAGCAGCTACATGAAAGATAACTCTCAACATCCATTCCCAAAAGCAATAACAGTGGGATTTATGTCTAACGTGGTTCCAATGCTAGCCAATAACTGACATACTGTACGTCTTCGCTGCGATGATCTCAATTGTTTGTCACCAGACCCAGATGCTACAGGTAATTTGACAAAGATTTATTGTGGTTGATTACAAAACTCAGCAGTGTTCAAATATGACCTCTCGAACAGCCGATGTTTGCTTTCGACTGTAACAAATTATGTCGTGTTCGTCGTAAATCCAGAGTAGATAAGGTTGCTGCGCTGTCTGGCTCACGCTGGATCGTCTGTCTGCAGCAGAGAAGAGTATGAGCTCTTATGTCAAAGCTTCATTAAACCCTGGTCCAGGTTGATTGCTACCAGCTGTACTCCAACATACAGCCAGTGGCTCGTGAAGACGGTGGACAGTGAGTTATATCGTGAACCGAACTAATGAAGGTCCTGGAGAGAAGGAAGAAAATATGCTCCCAGTGTGCCCTGGAGATATGAAGCCAAAATAATATCCCTGATGTTTTTTAATATATTCCTTAAGATGACATGATATAGAGTATAATGTTAAAAGGGGAGCCATAGTACAGTGGGAACCTAGATTTTCTTAGTACTAACTGTCTGGTCATTGGCAGTTAAATGCCTGAAGCCAGTCAATTTATTGGTTATGGTAAATAACAAATACAAAGAGTTTGGTTTACAAATAATGAAAATGACCTCAAGGACAGCGCAATTTTCTATTTCTGTTGCATTTAGAGGCCCAGAAAGTTTTCGTTTTTGCTGCTGGAACTGATTGAGAAGCGGGGTGTAGCTGTTTATCCAACTATCCACAGGTTCAAACCACCATCAGCTCTGTGTCCCATTACTGACATCTAACCCTCTGCTGGTCGTGCGGATCATATGGACACGCCAATGCCTTGCATGTTAAGATGTGATTCTGGAGGACTTTGAAAAATGTTTCAACATATATTTTTCATAGAAATAGCAGCATGGATGTCCAAACAGTTACATTTATTAAATTCAGTGCTTGTTGATATGAGCCGCTAACAAGGTCCAGCTAAAGAATCTGATTTAAACCAAATAGTTTTCACATGGCAACACCAGGCAGCAAACGATGAGGCCATCACACTTTGGCTCCTGACAGCCTTGGATTAGATGGAAGCATTTGAAGTTTTAGCAAAGCAAAGATATTAAAAGATTCGCCGGCTTTAGTCGAATTTGGCCTGGCCTTAATTTCAAAGCCTTTACAGGACTTTTTCTGCTTTATGTGCTCTTGCCGACCCAAGTTATAGAATGATGTTCCTCCAGAAGTGAGCATGGCATCAGACCTAAAGAGTTTCAAACATCAACTAAAGACGTACCTTTTTGGAATTAAAAAGGGAAAAAAGGTATTATTTTACGTGTTTTATTAAATTATTATCTGCCTTTTACTAATGTTGTCATTTTTACTATTTCTTCTCAAATTGCTCTTTTTGAAATTTTTCTCTGTGTTTCTGTTTTTATTGTAAAGCCGTTTGGCATCCTTATAGTGTTATTAAGTGTTATAGAAATAAAGCTTCATTTATTCATCTTTTCTTAATGCAGATTTGGGAAACTACCACCTGTACCATGTTGTGGTTCAGAATTATGCAGTAAATATTTGACATTGGATTTGTTTATGTAACTAGTCAATGACTCCTTGTGAAACAGTGCCAGTTTAGATGTTTAGTTGGATTTTCTTTGCTAATCCTGAAGGCTGAAACAAATCTCTAAACCATTAACTAAAGTTTGGAGTCAAATTCTGCTTCCTAGACCATTTTGTGATGTGAGCCACACAGTTGTGTAACACGTTGTGTGGTTTGTGACAAAATTATAAGAAAGATAACACTCTGAATCGGACATAGTTGGCTTTTCACAAAGATCGACAAGTTTTTTTCTGTTCGAAGTTATCATGGATGCACAAGTTATTTTTAGAAAATTTCATATAATAAAATATAACTGTAAAATATAACTGTATATATGATGGAGTGTAAGTTTAGCATTTTTTCTTCTCAGTACTGTTTTTCCTCATTCTTCATGGAGGTTACGTTCTAAAAACAACCTGCAATAGGGTTGTAGATGCTTTAAGGCTGTAAAACTCCTAGCTACACATTTTATACACTTTTCTCAGACAGACATGAACATTTTCACACTATTTTTCTCTTAAATTCTCAGATTTTAAACCTAAATAAAAAACTAAGTTTATTATTATAGAATGGGGAAAAAAAAGACCTGCTTTAGATTGAAGATTTCTGTACAGGAGACAGTACAATCAGGGTGTAAAAATAAAAAACATGCTAAATTGCACTGAAAAAGACAGCGAAAGGTGAACTGCGCTACAGCGAGGGACCACTGTTGGCTGGTTATTCCTGGATCGTTGTTGAGTCCCCACCTTTCATTTGGATCACCTACTCTCCAATGGTGTTTGGTCCTGAAGGGTCATTACATGCAACAACGTGCTTTTGACTGGGTTCCAGTTGGTGCGAAAAAGCAAAGCACCATTTTAGGCTTTGCTCTGAAGCCTTTACAGAAAAATGTATTAGTTTAACGGGTTAAAGTCTTGGAATGTGAGCAGAGGTCGGGTTTGGGGTCATCTCTGCTCTTCCATTCCAGTCCTAACCTTGAAAACAAAACTAGCACGCTTCAGTGGCAGCTCACATCAAGGGTTATCCTCAAACCTTAGCACTACTTTTTGTCTATAATTGACTCTTCTCAGGCTAAGGGATCAAGAGGGTTAAAAAGGGTCAAAAGAACCATCAACTGCGTCAACTAAAGACAACTGAGAAGTCTTACGGACCATACAGGAAACGTATTGTATTTTTCTGCACTGCGGGGTGCAGATTCTGCGAATTCGCAGGTGTCTCAGGTCTCTAACCCCTGCGAATACGGGGGGAATTCATTCATTCATCTTTGAAACCCGTTTAGTCCCTTTCTGTGTCACTGGGCTGCCGGACCCTGGCCACTCATGGGCGATGGCAGGGGACATCATGGACAGGTCGCCAGTCTGTGGCAGGGCCACAATCATACACCCATGCAGACTCACATTCACAACTAGGGACAATTTACAGCAACCAATGAACCTATGAAGCATGTTTTTGGAGGCAGCCAGAGTCCCCGGAGAAAACCCACACATTCAAACTCCACACAGAAAGGTCTCCCATTGATATTACTTGAACCGGGGGCCTTCTTGCTGTGAGCCAAGAGCGCTGACCACTGCTCCACCGTACAACCCTACTGTGTTTGTAATTTTCCTGTCAGGGAAATGTAATGTATCTATAAGGTGACAGGATTGTTAAAGGACGTTCAAGTTTAGACCATCGAGAATGTGAACTGTAACCAGATAACAGAGGATTTCAACCATCAACTAGTGATTTTAGTTATTATTGAACAATTTTGAGCTTTAGTTTTCCTTCAAACGATTGATGCCCATTTGCAGATCTTGGTTCCACGTTGGTTTTAATATAATAACACGGCGTCCTCAGTGGGACGCCGCTGTCTCGCCGTGGATTGATCCTCACCCCTGCTTGACTTCTACTGCCAAACGGCTATCACATGCTGATCAAAGAGAAGCGAAAGTGTTACTTTCTTCTTTCTCGTCTTTGATGTGTACTCAGAGTTGGTTTCTCTACTCTGCAATTCAATTTTTTTCTCCAGCTACCGTGCTGACGTTGGTGGAAGGTAAATGAAATCTGCTGTCGCTTGATTGCACGAACAGCCGATTGGAACCCCACTACTCGCAAATTTGATTTGATGTAAGCCAACAGTAGCGCCGCTGTTTGTTCATTTCATTAAATGTGCCAGAGCTCCAAGGCTTTTTATCCAGAGAGCATACCTGCAGACTCGAAAGCACGTGTGGAACATTGCAAATAAGTCCAACTGTCATCAAAACGGAAGAGGAGTGTAGTGAGCAGAAAAATAAAGCATGTGCCAGATGAATTAGGGAGGAATCACGGAAAATGACTTCTTTACAAAGCGAGGGTCATGTACCTGTGTGAGATTTTAAAAGCTTGCATGAGTTATCATGCCATCATTCCGCACTGTCAGTGCCTTATTATTTGGAGGTTCAGTGACACTCGTATTGTATTTCACTCCTCGCCCCGTCAGTGAAGCCCTGGTGCCGTCCTGCTGGGCCCGCTCAGAGCTACAGGAGTTTTAGGACTTCATAAGTTTTCTTGGGGAGAAGCCACAAGACTGATTTAGCTGTAATCTTACCCTATGTCTTTCCAGAAGCCAGATCTGGAGCGTCGCAAGAGGCGCAGTGGGAAACGACGTGAACCGTGGAGATGACAGCCACATCTTAAGTTACAGAGGCGCAACTTTGAGAGGTGAGTGGTTGTAAGCTGTGCGTGATTGGCGAAAAGAAAACGAGCTGTGCAAACACAGCGGGTTCAGCAAAGGTCAGGCGAAGCAGTCAGAGGACATTACCCGAAGTGATGAAGAGCCGATAAAAACGCTCCAAACTGTATGGAAATGAGAGAAGAGATAAATCCTGAGAGAAGTGGCCCGTATCGTTTAGAGCAAAGAGAATGATAGGATGATGAGAGGATCACCACCAAAGTCAGAAATCTTTTTGCTTTGGTGTTTTTCACGGCTTGTGTACAGCTGATGCAGGACCGGAGTCACCATATAGTCACTCATCCCCTCATTCGGAAAAAAATCGGGCCAAGATTGCAGCGAGACTCAAATGACATATCAGACTACTATAGCAGCGCGGCTACTTGTATACCTCGCGGCTGGATGGGTCAATTTAGATCACGTTCAAAGGATAAATTAATCAGGGAGCTTTGGGAGAGCTTTTCAATTAAGGGAACCTGGATTTAATTGTCCTTGTCATGGATGAACTTGTGTCTTTACTGTGTCAAGATTTTTTTTTGTGTGTGTGTCTGAATGTTTTCGTTCGGATAAAAGTGGCCCGGAACGTGCTGCTTACTTGACTGTGTGCGTCTGAGCACACTAAATGGTTCTCGTCATGCAAAGCCACAACAGAAATCCTGTCTTGTGTTTCCCGGTTTTCCGCCAACGCACGAGAAGCAATGCGTGGACTTATCCCAAAAGCAGACGTCAGGGCAGAACCCCTGCTTCGCTGATCTGACAGAATATGGCAGATAGATCTGAGCTGGAAATAATCCTTCCTTCTCTGCTTTTCAGATAGCTTTTTCTGTTTGGGGTAAACTAGAGGCTGAAATATATTTTACAAAACATTAGCTGCACATTTTCCTTTGGTGCCTCATAACTGAATTGATGATTGATTAGTTTTTTTGTTTCTAATGGAAACTAAAAAAAAAAAAAAAAAAACGGAGATGGTGTTTGAGGCATAACTGGAAATATAACAACAACAGTATCGTTTTAGTCTTAATGGTCTATGAGAGGTTTTGTATCTTACATTTTTTTTTGGCTTGTTGTAAGTACAAAATGTAAGTGTTTTTTTTTTTCTGAAAAAATGTGTTTTTTAAATTTAAAATACTTAGATTTGGAGTATTTTTGCCAAATGAAAAAGACTGTTTCTCATATATTGAAATTTTCCCGTGAAAACGACCCGTAAAGAAATTAGCCGATGGCGCTAACACGCTAATGCTAGCTTGAAGCATAGAAAAAAGACATTTGAGCTTCTTCTCAGCTTCTCACTGATGGACCTGCCTGTTAATATGACTTCATATTTATTCAAAATAAATGCCAAAACCTTATCGGTCTACATATAGAAAAGCCAAAAAAATAAAAATATTGGTAGCAGCCTGTTTGTTGTGCTGCAGAGACTTTAAGCATTTTGTAATTAAAAAATGTAAGTAAATTTTGTAATTAAAAAAAGTAAGTAAAAAATGCACATTTACACGCATTAACATTGACTTTTTATTAGAAGGGACCACTTGAACACGTTTTGCCGATGGCGGTGTGAAAGTAGCTATAACGCAGCATTTAAAATAATCTTTAAAGTCGAGGTAATTTCTGTTAAAATTTGAAAATGATTTTTCTTTCTAGGTTAGCCATGTCACTTTATTTCCCAAAACAATTCCTGCAAAAGCGTTGTAAAACCCACCTCCTCAAACTCCGCGTCATCAGCCAAAGTTTTGTTCGCTAGTTATCAATATTCGTCTTTGTTTTCACAACGTGTTCTACTAGTTTTCTTTTAGAAAAACTAGCATTAAGGATATGGAAGTCTGCAGAATTCACAGCCTGATGTGGTAAAAGTTTCAAAAAGCGTTTTTATGATTCGCAGTACAGAAGGTAGGCTGTAATGCACAGCCGGCCGGTCGTAACCTGACATATTTAGTTATGTTAGAGAAAGTGTCCACGATGTGGAATTGCGCTTCAGTGCTATAATTGTTCAGAACAAGGTGCGGTTGCTTCTGTGTGACGGCAAGTTTCTTGGGATTTTCCCCAGAAAGAGACGTGGACGTACGTTTTTTTCCAAGCGTCATTGGTAACACGTGACCCCTAAAACATTAACAACACCACATGTTCCTGATTCCTAACTGTAGTCCATCGATTGCAGCTCTGTGCAAACAAAGTGTCTAAGTGAAGATCTGAGGGATGCTAGGATTGGGCGAGGTCATCCCGCGGGTTTGGCTTGGCCCGAGCCCACACGAGCTTTAAAGGAAATGTCGCTCAGAGCGCAGTGTGAGACCGCTTGATGAGAAGTCAGAGGAGGCAAACAGCGAGAGGGAGATAGAAATGAGAGTTAAATAGAGCAGCAGCGCTGATGAAGGGAGGGGAGTGCGAGCCGGTTAGGGGATGTAGACGTGAACTCTGGCTGAACCGCCTCTCTCTGGCGGCCTCCGCTGCAGCCTCAACGGGATGAGGCATTCGGGTACGACTCCGAGTGGCTGACATCAAACCGACAGCAAGACATGATATCTTATTTTCCTGAGCAGCGCTGACACAAACTCCTCTTTCTGCTTATTATTTTCTCATTCCTGCAGAGAGAGAAGTTTGGGTCAGGAAAAAGCTCCGAACCCGTCGGATCCCAGATGTTCCCAAAGTTCTTTCACTTCTAATTCATCTAACGTTGAGATTGTTTTTACGGCGGCGGATAGAGACGTTCTCGTTGTCACAACTCTTGGGTTTTGATTGAAAGAAATCCTTGACCCTCAAGTGCCTTCAAATTAAGCTGAAAGACGACGACTGCATGTGCATGCAATTGTACCTGTCAGTCTCTGCGTGAGTGTAAGACATGTGGACAAGCCTTCAGTGTGCACACGTCTCGCTGCGTGTGAAAGAGAGCATTGTGCTGCGGCTTTAAATCCCTGCTAACAATGTCATTTGCAGTCTGAAGAGATAAAGCTCGTGTTTAAAACATACATTTGAAAGCTGTTAAAGCTCAGAGGTTTACTTTATCGCGCCGCAGGAATTTTTCTGATTTGCTCCCATGCTAATTCCCAGGCGCGGCAGAGCGGTATCGAATGGTCCTGATCCCGTGCCAGCATGTCACCTTTGTGCAGCTGCGGTCCCGTGCCTCGCTGACAGCAGCTTCAACAATTAAAGCTGAGCAAATAAATGGCTATCACCTCACACAGGGAGGTGAAATTGGCCCACTTTAAGCATATCAATCAGGGCAGATGAGGGTTGAGATAATGGGAAGACCACAGCAGGGCACGGCTCTCTTCTGCAGGAGCTGCCTCACCATGAAACACTGCTGTTTCAAGCTCAAGTAACTGTCAAGTTCATGTTGCAGACGGGCTGACGGAGCAGCTCCACGTGTCAAAGTATCTCTTATGTGGTGCAGCTCTGAAGTTTGAACAGTTTTAACACATGTGCTGGATGTTAAAACAATATACTACATTTTCAATTGACCGTACCAATTCAGACTGCAAATGATTGCAGACTTTTTCTTTGATAATTCATAATTAATGACAGGATTTTCCCATAGTGGCTGGACAGCTCAGTTGGTTAAGTGCAGGATTCCTAAGAGGCACGATGAGCTTCATCCAGTGTCGGTCATTGGGCAAGACCCTTCACACTACTGCCTAAGTCTGTCAGGTGGTCTCTGCCAACCACCTGACAGACTTAGGCAGTAGTGTGAAGGGTCGTAGTGTGATGCTGATTCGCTGTGGCCACTCCTGAAGGGATGTTCTGAAAGGTGAACAACATTAGCACGACTTTTCTGTCACTCATCATGATTAATCAGCTGAATTTTCTGTGATTAATCACACATCATTGCAGGATTTTGCGGTGATCAAATAGGATTAATAACAAGATTTTTCTTCGATTATTAAAGAATAATTGCATGATTATTCCGTCATTAATCATAATTTAGTGATTAATCACAAATAAAGCATGATTTTTCAGTGATTAATAACAAATAAAGCATGATTTTTCAGTGATTAATCATGAATAACAGCAAGATTTTCAGTGATTAATCACAAATAACAGCATGATTTTCAGTGATTAATCACGAATAACAGCAAGATTTTCAGTGATTAATCACGAATAACAGCAAGATTTTCAGTGATTAATAATGAATAACAGCATGATTTTTCATTGATTAATAACGAATAACAGCAGGATTCTATGGTGATTATTTTCCTGATTTTATGTAATTTAGTGAAAAACAAATTTTGTCATTAATCACAAATATTCTGACTACATCTAAAAATCACTTTAAAAGTATTTGACTGGAAAATATAGCTCCTTTGCAAACAGATTATTACAACGCTCTGCCTCAGCATTCAGAAGCAGTGAGTGAAAGACTTTTATATTGAATTTAAAGATTTAAGCAAAACAATTGGCGTAAACAATTATTGGCATTATTTATAATTATCTGGGTTAATTTGGTAAAGAGGTAAATTAAACAAAATAACTGAATAAAAAGGGTTTTTTCTAATTGGTTCAAATGTTGAGGTGTTTGCTGAAGACACATAAAGAACAAAGCTGGCCAAAGAAAATATTGGCAAAAAAATCTAATTTGACAATTTGCATAAACATGTTGAGAGAAACACAACTAATTCTAAACTATTTTTCCTCTGTTACCAGGCAGATTTGACGTCCATTACCAAACATGAGCTGCTTTCAGTGTGTAAGACAATACAAAATAATTATAGATTTAAAAACCACTGAAGAGTTTCTGTCCTTCTTCGAAGGAAATAGCATCACACACACGGATGTGGTGCGAGTCTTTTGGAAGAACACACACCAAGTGTGTGTACGTGAAGCACCAATGGCTCCACCTCTCTAAATTAAGTCACAGTTCACTTCAAACCACAATTTGTTTTTTTTAAGGATTAACTGCCAACTTTTCAGCGTGCCACCATATTTAACCAGATTTCAGTAACTCTTGTAGCAAAAATTTAAGTTTCATTTTCAAGGGCTGACTTCAACACAAAATAACTAGCGCAGCAGTTTTTGTCTTATGTTTGTATTTTACTTTAACCCTTTAACACCAGAGCTTTAGCACTGGTGTTTGCATTCTTTCGACTACCCTAACTCTTCGAACGTTAACGTAATTAAGGTAACTCCTATGGGTTCTGATGCGGAAAAAAATCTGCATATGCAACACTTTACAGTAGTGAAAGGATTTTCCAATCAAGGCAAATCAGCTGATTCTGTCACGGAGACAAGAGGCTTTGCAGCCTTTGGTGCGGATGTGTCATAATTTGCGGATAAATATGAATAGATACGTATGTCAAAGAGTGTGTTTTCTTTGGGTGTTTGGTGTTAAAGCAGATTTATTAGGAGGACTCTGTTGGGTTCAAACTACCTTCATTTTTTTCCTTTTTACAGATGGTTTTGGAAGCAAGAGAAACCAGGATAAATTGTAATAATAATTGTAATAATTTTTATTCCTAATCTATTGAATATAAATACTATTGTAAGGAGAAAAAACAAAAGGGGAAAGTCGTGAAATCAAAATTAACATTTTAATGTTAGTTATTCTTGTCATATTGACAGTATGGATGTTCCATACTCTCTGAAGATTGCGTAAAGCTCCTCTTGACCCTCTCCATACGTTCAGCCGTTTCCCGCGCCGCATCTCGGAGTGTTTTAGTTTACTGCCACAACTGCACATTCCAAACAGTCTCCAACGGCTGTGGTAAAAAAAAAAACAAAAAAAAAAACTGGTGGATTAGCATAAACGTCATGTTCGATCCATCAGGTCTGGACTCAAACGACTGCTGGTTCCCATCCGCCTTTCTGGCATTCGACTCGCAAGTCATGAACTCAGATTGGGGAAGCGGGAGGGGAGGAACCTGTTTAAGTGGATATTTGCTCTCAAAATAATTTGGAGCAGACTTTTTTTCTTTTGTGGACGAGGGGGGGTCAGCCTCTCTGTAATTCCCTTTCATGCTCATCTTCTATCTCTGAAGTCACCATGGGGCCTGCGCGGCAGCATAAGGATGCCAGATGGATTAGAGGGATTCCTGTTTTCCCTCCGTCTCTCCATCTCATTTAATCGCAACATGTTTTGTGTACAGGGATCCAGGCGGCAGATGACAGAAAACCAAATTGCGCTGGCTCCTTCTCACTGTCACTCTCTCTTTTTTCTCCCTTGCAGTTAACCACCCCGACACGTAGTTCTTTTTAGCTCCAGTCTCCTGCAAACTTCCTTACAATATTCCTTTTCTAAAAAATTCTTTGACACATAATAACATAATCATCAAAATTTGACTTCAAACTGAATAAAAAAATATGAACTTTGTGCAACCATAGACGTGTCTTTGTGCACTGGAGTTTAAAAATATCGCAATGTGTTTTTGCTTACGCACAAAAATGGCCCACAACCGCTGAGCTGTGTTCCTTTAGATTAGTCAGTGCTGTAAAACTCACTTCCAAAGTGACAGCTGGAGGTAACATGTTAAGTACTTTCATGGAAAAAGAAAAAACACGGTGGGGGAAAAAGCCGAGCTTCTCGGGTTGGACTCATCTGCCTGGGATCTGTCCAGCCGGTTACGAGGATCCTCATAAATATCTTTCGCCAGCTCATCATCTGCAGCATTTTCCAGCCTGAGCAGTGGGCCAGAGGAGACGAGCGTGATGGACGTGGTGCGGCTCGATGATAACCTAAATGGACAATAAGTTACTCTGAGTTAGGAAGCCAGTGATGGATGCCTATCTGATTACTCAAACTAGGAGTTTTCTAGAAGGTACCATTTTACTAAGACCATGATAAATCTTTTTTTTTTTTAAACCATTTAAAAATATATATTTTTAGGAATGCTGTTTCATCCAAGACTAAATCTCTGTAGTACTATTTGTCCAGAAGAATACAGGCGGAAACTTGGATGTTCCCATTGTGACAACCGCTGTGAACTTGTGCCAAAGTCTATTTGCTGCTGGGACGTCTCTTAGGACAAACGTGAAATCTAAGCGTTGGTGGTCACCCCTCCTGTCACGACGCTTGTAAGAGAATTATCCGCTCTGCTCTGTAGCTACGCCTGTGACAAGTGTTCGGCCAATGAAATTACAGCTGTCGTTACACACACAGAGACCCGTGTTTGTACAGCCGTCATCATCAGGACGTTAGGTCGTCGTCCATTTATTGCTGACGGATGAGCCTTAACTGGTTCCTAACTCAAACCTGACCCACTTAACCTTTACACTAATGGTGTTTTTTTTTTTTATCATATATCACCTTCTGATCTTAATTTGACCCTAAAATACTAACTTACACACAAACAGTTACTCAAAAAAAGTTGGTCTTCTAATCATTGTTTTATTTTTTGTTGGAATAAAAACTATTTAGGAAGTTACCAAAGCGTCCTCACATCCCGTCACTAGTGTTTTCTAGGACTCGCCTCACCTACAAGCACCTCACACCTCCCCAGTAGCTCAGCCTCACCAGATGGTTTGATTTTACAGCCACTTTTCCACTTGAGACTTCCACACTGACACCCAGTCCCAGCTGGAATCCATTAGTTCCATGGCTCAGCCACCCAGGCCAAAATCACAACACCCACTAGTCAGCTGGTACAGCAAGGCCTCCAGTGGAATGGAGGACACAGAGGGCAGTTTTATCATCTGAATTAGATGTCAAGAATCAGGTTATTACCATGGTGATAACACTGTAGATATGATGGAAGACAAGCTTAGGGTTTTTTTTTTCATTGACACGTCATCTTTTATGTTATGTAGACTTTAACGCAATGTAATAAATTAACATTTAGATTAAATATATACATAAAAAAAGGTCTCTACTTGAAGAAAGAGACCTTTTTTCTGAATAAAACTGACCGTAATCGGATTTACTCCAAATAGCCTTTGCCGACTTTTTGTGGGATAGTAAATGTTTTGGTGAGAGGCAACCAGGTGACTTCCTGTTTGAGACTAGTTTAAAAATGAATAAAGTTACTGGAGCCAGATCAGTTCATCAAGTAACCACTAGGCGGCTTGTTTCTGCAGGATCCAAGTCTTTAACCATTTAACGTTCCACTCCAGCTAGATTTTTTCTATTGTAAAATTGTTTGCGGCGGGTTTTAAATTATGTTTATGCAGTTTTTGGCCCAAATCAAAAAACCTTTGTCGTTAGCCCAAGCTAACGTTAGAGTAGCAGAAAAAAACTGTGAGAAATATCTGAGCTGTTTAGCCGCACAGTTTTGAGCCGTATGGCAGCTCAGATGAGGAAAACGAAGACATGAATGGATCTATGAGTTGTCAAGTCGATGATTTAGAATTGAAAGGGAGAGGGGAGACTTTGAGCCGCCCATGGCAGTGGCTGCGTCATGAACCCGAGCTTTTTTAAACATTCGGTTTTCATCTGCTCCCGATCCACCAGGATTTGTATTAAGAAATACAGTTTTTAATGAAGCAATATCATTTTAATCTTTTATTTGTGTATCCTTTATGAGAAAATGCTACAAAAACATGTTAAATACAGCAATAAAGCCATTTTCATTGGAGGGGGTCTTTAAAGACTTATTAAAACAACAAGGGCTGCACAGTGGTTAGCGCTCTTGTCTCACAGCAAGAAGGCCCTATTTGCTGGCCCAAGGCCCAAGAAGACTGGCAAGCTGTCCAGGACGTCCCCTGACTTCGTCCACGAGTGGCCGAGATAGGCTTCAGCAGCCCCGTGATCCCAAAAGGGACAAAATGGAGTTAGAAGCTAAATGAAAGATGGGGGGGGGGATTATTTGACGATAACCTGTCAATCAATCCAACAAGGCTGTTCTTTGAGCTAAATTTGGTTTTAATTAAAGAGCCTATACCATACAATTCTTTACCATTTTATAGTAAACTAAATCCACGTATCATCATAAATCTACCTTTGGTAAACAAAATCAAATTTTTTTAATTAAATATTTATTCTCCTGAGTTTTTTTCCAACCTGGAAGTAAGACGACCCGATTTCTGAGGCACCGGCTTTCGCTCCATGTGGGTGCCGCCCATTTCATGACGACAACCTAAAGTCGGCCTCAGCAAAGATGGATGTTGCATAATGTGCATTTAAAAGGAAAGCATTTTTGCCGCACACAGTGGAGAAAATAGGTGTGTGTGTGTGTGTTAGCCTGGGGGCGGTGCTGGCAGCACAAACTCTTCCTGGAAGGGGCTGTTCCTCACTTATCTACGTTGGCTCATGAGAACCCGCTCGTTTCTTGGATTGGGAGCGCCTGGTGCTCAGCCCACGGGTTTTTAGAGGAACTCTCAGAAATTCCAGAACAGATCAAAATACTGCTTTGGGGTTTCTTTTTTTGAGGAATGAACATTATAATACATTTAAAAGCTCAAAAAAAAAAAGATTTTGCTTGGTATCGGCCCTTTAAAAGGTTTTGGACCAATTATGTCATGTATGTTATGTCTGGAGTGAAGTTGGGCTGTTTTACATCTGAGTGAATGAGGTCTGGTTTACTTTTTTTAGCATACCACCTAGTGATCACCTGGTGAGCAGATCTGGTTTCAATTACTTTTCATTTTAAACTGGCTTCAGACAGAAAGTTCAATGGGATAATTGTTGGATTCCTTTGATTTCTTTTGAATGAACCGATGAAAATATCACGAATGGCTGAGCTTTGATGGCTCTTCCTTAGATGCCCTTCACACTCTGAGCTGGTTTAACCCGAGGCTGACCTGGCCTTGGCATCTCTGTCAAGCATGCGGCTCTAATCTTTTGGTTTCAGTCAGTTCACTGAAGCTGTGGTGTAGGTATTATGTAAGAAAAGCTCAAATGTTTATTTAACTTTTGTTTGAAGGCCAAAGTTCTGTGAATTACTCCAAAATGAGTTTGGGAATCAGAGCCTTTCCTTCTTTGGGACTCATTCTCCTTTGGCCATGGTCTGGTCCACATTTTGTGAGCTTGACTCTTCTTCGAGGATCCTTAGAGGTGAAGAAACCCTCAGCAGTGGTGAACAGAGAGACATCTGTCCAGGCCGGGAAGGATTTTGCGCTTCTGGCAGTCCAGATGATTTAGACCGTCCAGGACTACCTGCTGGGAGAGGCTCCCAGCGGGTTAACCTGACACAGATGGATCCCCAACCGGCTCTGAACACACACATGGAGAAAAGCACATGCCTGCACTCACACATACATGAAGATGAAGGCAGATGCCAGTGTGGACACACCAGAACCAAAAGGCTCTAGAAGATGTCAGAAATTCCCTGACATATTCGCACACACTGAATTTGTGTGTCGGCACAGGCCACTACAGCAGCAGGACAGCACAGATGCACATTCTCCACAGAAAGGCAGACTGATGTATGTGATACCACACAGGCTTTTCTCAGCTCTCACAAGTGAAACAACTATGTCCACTATGACGTCCTCGACAATCGTCTGGGAATCCTTTTACGATTTCTTCTGAAGTTAAAACCCTTTTTTAAAATAATGTTTTCTAGTTGGAAGGGTTTGTTTTGTTTTTGACTCACATTTATCCATCAAGATTTTCTTTTGTTGTCCGTATTCCTTCCAGTTGAAAAGTCTGAGTAATACTAATATTTGAATGATTTCAAAAACCGAATTGGCTTGGAATAAACACTGGAAATATCTGAGCTTTTTCCTAGCATAAGGTTTTAAATAATAGCGCTTCTTTTTTGGGTTGCTTCATTTGGATCCTTCAAAAATATTGAGGCTAGTAGCTTATGTCAATGTGTTTACAGCAAGTGAGCGGCAGAAAGTAAATTCCCTTTTTTTCAGCACTTAAAGTTGCCCTTAAAAGCCTCCAATTTTGTCAAAAAACCAGTGTGTCTAATAATCTGGAGCGCCTTTGATATTAATTAATTCTGGTTTGGCTTACTGATGTTGTGATGATCTTACGATTTTAAGAGTTTTGAGAGTGAATTATCCCTTAATTCAAACTTTAGCTCTAGTGTTCTTTAATGCCTGAAGTTTTTGAAATTCTTTAACCATTTATGAAATTAACGTAATTACATTAATTGTGTAAATGGTTGAAGAGCTTCGTTATTGAAAAAAGCTCCGTTATGTACTGTCACCAGAGACAACTCAGGTATTTAAGGGTTCTGAACAGAACAGATGGTTTTGAGAAACACTGACAATTCTGTAACATTTTTTTTTAAACTTGAATTTTTGTATAATGAGAAAGTCCTACAGGTAGTTTTTGATATCTGCCGGGGGAAAAAGGTACTTTGCACATCTCCAATTTACTATATTCTTTGCAAATCCAGTTTACAGTTTTTAGCCAACAGTTAGGTCAGAAAAAAAGGTTACTCTACTAAACAGAGAACTAGGTTTTGTTTTAACATGAGGGCAAAAAATTCAACTCACTGTAGAGACCCCTAAAAGTGATAACTTCCTTAACAGTTATTGTTTTGTTTGATTGGGACTTCAAAATAGGAAAATTATTTTCAAGACACAAATGCTAGAGGCTGGTAACTTTGGCTACTTTCACACTCACAGATTATTTACTTTATTTAGCAGGTATTAAAGCTCCTCCGAGTAAAAGAAGGGTCTCCAGCAAAACACTTGCAAATGAACTGTGGTGTGGTTCACTACAGTGTGAATGCAGACTATTCAATGAACACAAAAGAAGAAACTCACTAAATTGTTGTTGTTTTTTTAGAAATCCACCAACATTGTTAGCCTAAAATGTTTTACAGATAGGTCATAGCCTCTCAGAATGTTTTATACAAGTTTACTCATCTAAAAATGGAAGTTTTGCTAATATTCAAAATAAAAAAAATGTTATTATTAGAAAACCAATATTTTTTAAGTTGTTGTAGTTGATGGTTGGATGCAGATCCTCTTTAAAACTACTGTGTTTAACATTCATTGTTAGGACCCTCTGTCTTTCTGAGTTCTGAATTGTGATAACCTTTCTGACATCTGTCTGACATCACTATGTCAAACTCCAGACCTTCAGAGTTTTCTCAGGTTTGCATGATTTGCATGTTTTATTTCACACTGCGCAGTGATGATAAAAAAAACCCTGAAACTTGGTTACAGAACAATAGGAAAACATTAAGCAGCTCAGTTTCACTGAAGGTCACAGTGTGTGCCTCACCAAATTTTCCCAGGACCTTCATCTTGAGATGTATTTTGCCCTCATAAAGTTGCACCCAGGATCTAATAGGGGGAATATTTCCCTTCAATGGTGTCCGTTGGGTCGTACTCGTCGGTCCCAGTTGTCTTTTTCTAATGTGCTGTAAACTCTCTGCCTGTGCGGAGTGGCAGGGATCAGCAACATCTGGCTTGGACATCAGGAAACGCCTCGCCTTTCCCTCTGTAGCACACACACTCTGAGGCACACTGGTACTGAAACGTGCACTTGAGTGAACAAGAGGCTTATGAACATCTGGCTCTCCAGACTTCCCGAGAGAGAATAAACTTTTTGTTGTTTTTCGCCAACTGCTTATAATTTCTTTCTCGGTTCCTCTTCTGCTTAGTTCATGTCAATATGGACAAACTTTTTTCACTCCTATATATTATCCCCACCCACATTAAAACAAAGATTGAGTTTCCCTGTTATGAGGATTGACAAAATAGTTTTGTTATTTAGATATTTTATCGACTGAGACCTACATACCTATTTCCTTTGTACAAGGCATTGTTTATGTCAGTATTTCCCAATGTTGGTCCTCAAGTACCTTTATTCTGTTCACTTCTCTAACACACCTGATCCAGTAGAGACCTGATGATGAGATGAACGTTGGTCAAGTTTAAGAACAGGGGGTCCTCCAGAACTAAGGGTGGGGAAATAACAGAATTTAGATGAGATTCTCTGCCCACATGTGCTCTTTTCTATACTTTTTATTTGCTCCAAATAGCAACCAATTTTTCAAGACTGAGTAAACAATTTTGGGAAAACAAAATCCAAACTATTCGTTCTTTAAAACCATTCAACAACAGATTCATAATCCCCAAAATAGGGCTCCAATGCACTCCTCAAGAACCACCACCCTGCTTGCTTTTCAGCTATCCCATCTCTCCCCGCTGCTGGTTTAGATCAGGTGACCCAGGTTGAGAATGACCAAACGCACCTAATCCAGGTTATCAGCAGCACATCATGAAATAATGGAATAATGGAAAAACAAGTAGGGTAGTCTATCCCAAGGACCAGAACAGACCATAGACCAAGTAAAACTTCAATGGTTCCCCATTCAAAACTGTTACGTTCACATGTAGCTGTGCAAGTTTCTATGACCGCTTTTGGGCTCTACGTATAAACGCGAGTTGAAAGTTAAACCAGGTCAAACTTTGACCAAACAGGGACTCGGATTTGGTAGTGACATACGGACGGCAGCTAACCAACTGTTTGAAAATTGATCATGGAGGAAAAATTGATCAATCTGGTTTGTATCTGGTTGGAATTTTATGACACCAAGTCTTTCAGAAATCGGAGTTGAGCTGTGAAAGAAATAGCCAGGAGCAGGATTCACAAGATTTTCACTGCGTCTACATTTTGGACTAAGCCTCCTCCAACTGCAGGTGGTGGACATGCGCTAGTATTGGGTAACGACAGTCCAGTGTGAAAACCATGGGTTAAATGCGCATTTACGAACACTTGTAACATGCCCGTTGTGAACGTAGCTTAAGACACCTTATGTAGTGTGATTACATGACCCAGTAAGTTCTGTAGCATCAACTTGAGGATAGTTTTAGCATCCCGTGAACCACCATCTTGCCCTTTAACAGACTCACAACTCCCTGGGTTTTTGCAAAAATAAATTTCAAAAAGTGGGATAAGTAAGTCTGTTGGAACAATGAAAATTGTAAAGGTTTTACCAAATAAATACAATAGGTTGATACAAAATCTGTATCAATCCAATTCCAATCCTTAATTTAAACAAGTGGTTTAACCAGATATTTATTCTGTTGTTTTTTATGTTGAGCAATTTCAGTTTGGAGTCAATGAAGTCTACAAAGCTCGAAGAGGAAGCCCCCCAGTGGCTCTTTTGATGAACTGAGCTGAATCTAGCTACTTTTGTTTTTGAAAGTGAATCAAAAAGATCACCCATTGTTTCTAATAAATGTTTAAAAAAAAAAAGAATACAGAAGTTTAATAATTGGAAGGGACTGTAGTACTTTTCAAAGTTGATGAGACATGGTTTGATCAGTGATTCAAACCTTAAGACGAACAGTTAGGGTTGAGACACTTAACCCCACAGTGACCTTAGTATTAAAGAATGTTTGTAAGAACCTATTTTGGATGAGACTGGAATACACATGTGCAAGTACAGAAATCCATTTGTACAATGGCCTACACTGTATGTGATCATATGAAAGTATTTCTTAAAAGATGGAAATCTTAACACAATCATAATTCCATTTGGACAAAATGTATGACCCTGTATACATTTAAGTGTTGGTTCTAGCTTGATTTAGTTTGATGTTTGTTGTGAAGATAGATTTTGTTGATTCAAACATTAATAATTAAAAATCTGTACGTTTACATCAAATCCTTGATACCAGTATTTTTTATTCCAAGCTGTTTCATTTCAGATGTGAGAATAAATCATTTGTCTCCTTCCTGAGCTGGATTGTTTAATCCCATTCAGAGTCTGTTGGACATACTTTGGTGTCTTTTGTGAAGCAAGTGAGCTAAATAAAAAGCTGAAGTGAGCTGCTGGGTTGGTCTCCTCGGGGGGCACACTGTTTTAGCCTCATCCCATCAGGGGCCTGTTTCTATACACATTAGCTGTTAATTATTAGCAGCCTGCAGTCATAATGAGCTCAGCATCGATCCTCAGCTGTACGTGTAGCAGTAATATTAGTAAATGGAAAAACAATCACCCCTGCTCTTCCCAGTGAGTGTTTAAGGAGATTGCATAGATATCAGTTGATTGATTGGAGGAAAATAGGAAAGAGAATGTGTTTGTGCGTCCACTGTGGAGTGTGTACGCGCGAGGCAGTGCTGGGGCGCTCCCTCCCCTTTTTTTTTCTCAAATGAAAAAGGAATTCCGAAATGGTAATAAAGGCCCTCAGCAGGCGTTTTGTTCCACGGATCTGTTTCTAGGCTCAGTCAGGAGTCGGTGCGAGTCCGTAGAAATGGCAATATGGCTTAACTTAACTCCGTAATGAAAAACTGCGGCTTTTAACATCTGTCCTCAAACAGCCAAGAAAAGATCTTCAGTCCGATCACAAAAGAACGGTTTGCAACTTATTTAGTCAACTTACTTATAGTTTTGTAAGAGAATTTCTTGGAAACCCAACATGTCTTTTCTATTACGTCGGTCTTGTTTGTTTTTAGAGGTCACTGTTAAAGTGTAAAAAGACGGGTTACTTTGTGGTAAATGTCTGCTTCACATAACAGACCACCTCCTTTGGTAGTTCTAGGTTCTCTCGCCCTCATATGATCATTTTAGATGACCTTATCTTACATTTGCGATTACACTCCATTATCGGCTGCTCTCTTGACAAAAGGTCAACGCGTTTATTGAACTCCACCTCGCTCGGTTTCAAGTGTTTGTTCGGCCTGTGTGGTGCGCATCGTGTAATAACTTGTCTGGACTGCTCCCGTCTGCTGCAGATCATTTTTACGTACCGCTTTCTGCTCAGCCTTTTTCATGAAAGAAGCAGAACGTTTACAGTACACTACCAAAAGTATTGGCTCACCCATCCAAATGATCAGAATCAGGTGTCCTAATGGAAGAATTATGGTGTGGGCTTGTGTTTTAGCTTTTGAGCTTGGTCTCTTTGGCTGTATTTACACTGCATGGTTCAAGTGACCCAATTCCGATTTTTTTCCTCTCATGTGGCACAGATCGGATATGACCGGTGAACGTGTAAGCAGGACAAAAGCGCATGGATTCCATTTTTCTCAGATCGGATTCAGGCCTCATTCATATGTGGAAATAAATCGGATACAAATCGGATACGTGCATTTGCGTGTGCCATGTAAGCAGAGACCTCGGATATTCCCCAGTAAATGCGAGTCGTACGTCAGTGACG
This sequence comes from Oryzias sinensis, assembly GCA_037389245.1. Classification (NCBI taxonomy): domain Eukaryota; kingdom Metazoa; phylum Chordata; class Actinopteri; order Beloniformes; family Adrianichthyidae; genus Oryzias; species Oryzias sinensis. Next base: position 9,779,878 of record CM074510.1, on the reverse strand, counting down.
TCAATTCAGGACACCACCAACTGAGATCAAATGACTTATTAAGGTGCTTTTGTGCGCTGATTTCGCTGTTCCAGGACAGCTGGAGCCCCATCAGCATGTTACCATTCAGCCTAAGGCTTCGTTATTTCCGGTCCGGTCCCGACGCAAATGGTAACTAATCAAGCGGGACACCGTTGCTCTGGAACAAGCTAGAAGCGGTTTATTTCTTTGCTTGGATCAAACTGTTAGTACAGCCCAATGGTTGCAAACACTTCCTCGTTCAAAACTCAGAGAGAGCACATAAGCCGGCCGAGCAGCCCTCCTTTTTACTCCCCCACGCATCCCCTCAGGAGCGCCCAAGGCAACGCCTCCTTCCGTCGCTGCGTTGCCTCCATGACAACCGCAGTCACACAAAAGTCTGAAGGAGGTCCGTGGAATGCGGAAATGCTGCTACGTAGTCCTCCGAACGTCTACGTTTGATAGTTTCAGCATTGGATAGTGTAAATGCAAAAATCAGATACGGGTCACTTTTAAAAGATGATGTAAGCGGGTCGTCAAGAAAATCGGATATGAGCATCAAGACCTGCAGTGTAAATGAAAGGAACTCTGAATGCTTCAGGATCCCAAAACATTTTGGACAATTCTATCCTCCCAACCTTGTGGGAACAGTTTGTGAGTGGGCCCTTCCTCTTCCAACCTGACTGTGCACCAGAGCACGAAGCAAGGTCCATGAAGACATGGAGGACAGAGTCTGGTGTGGATGAACTTAACTGCTCTGCATAGACTCCTGACCTGGTAGGACACCTTTGGGATGAAGTAGAGCAGAGACTGAGAGCCAGGCCTTCTCCACCAACATCAGTGTGTGACCTCACCAATACGCTTTTGGAAGAATAGTCAAAAAGTTCTATGAACACACCTCAACCTTGTGGACAGCCTTCCCAGAAGAGTTGAAGCTGTAATAGCAGCAAAAAGTGGCCCCACATCATCTTGAACCCTATGGGTTAGGAATGGGATGGCACTTCTGTCCATATGTGAGTGAAGGCAGGGGAGCCAATACTTTTGGTAATGTAGTGTTCCTTCATCTGTGAGAGCCTCTGCGAAACAGAATGAATCTGAGCGCCTCACCTGAAAGAAGTCATGGAGGTTCTGGAGCTTCTCAAGAACAGAAAACCCAGAAAGACAGAGCTGTAAACAATCAACCTGAGGATATAAGATAATTAATGCAAATTTTATCTGTTTTTGACCCAAAACATGTTAAGTAGGCAGAACAAAGGTCATCTTAAAAAACTCCTGAAAAGGCAAAGTGCATTAACATTCTGAGGAATTGTTCTGTTCTGAAGAACCCACTGTGAAAGTTGTTTTCTAGGACATGGTTACTGTAGAGCGGCAATAGTGTGTTAGAAAATTGTAGGCTGGACTGTTAGCCTGGAGCACCCCAGCCCCCTCTTCCCTTCCCCATTGCTGAGAGTTCTCTGTTTAAGCAGAGCAGGGAGCTCGTGGCTTATTTTCTACGTCAAAGATGCGATCTTTTTCCAATGGCATTTATTTCAACTAATTCACAACAATTCAAATAGAGAAATACTCAGAGATGTAATTTTAAGCGTAATCTTTTTCATATACATCCTCTATTATCAGAAAAAATGCCACAAGAACATGTTAAAAACACCAAAAACAGCATTTTCACCAGAGTGGGTCTTTAAATTCTGGCTGCTATTTGAGTTTTTCAAACATTTGAAATACAGTAAACCCTTGTTTTTCGCGGGGGTTACGTTCCAAAAAGAACCCGTGATAGGCAATATCCGTGAAGTAAAAACCTTTGTTTTTTCTTACAATTATTAAACAATTAAATTCTCTATTATATATTGAAAAGAAAGAACAAACCGTTTTACAGGCTCAAGCATTTGTTTCACAAATAAAAGTACTTTAGAAAAGGTTTTTCAACAAATATCTTCTGTACTGTACTGTCAAAAAATCATTTTAATCATCAATGTGAACAGAAGGCTTCAAATCGCGGAGATAAGCCCCGCCCACCGCGACCCGAGAGTAATTGAATTAAACGGGAGAAAATTTAAAATGATTTTTAAAAAAATACAAAGTACAGTCAGACAAATAGTGACTCAGGTGTATTTCACTGCTCTTGAGCCGCTGCATCCTGACTCTGCTCTGCAGTGTTTTCTTCATTTGAAGCCCGCGGTGCAGCTGTGTTTGTTCGGGAGAAGAACAAAGTGATTGACAGTTGTTGTTGCTGTCGCTCTTTTTTCCATGGGTTATAGAGAAACTCGAAATTGCAAGACGATTTGCACGTATCTGTTGTAAATTTGGCAAGCTGTTGTACCTACGTGTACATATTAAACTGCAACGTTATTGACGCACAGGTAGAGAAGTGGAGTGACTTTTTAGCCAATCAGAATGCAGAACACAATGCACGATGCAAATCCGTGAAGTAGCGAAACCGTGAAAAGTAAACCGTGTTATAGCAAGGGATCACTGTACAGTACATTTTTTTTATCCATAAAACTGTCAGGAATTCATTTAACTTTGACTCAGCAACAAGTTGAAAAGAGTATAAATAATTTTCTCAAGCACAAATGATACATAAGTTTGAAAATACAACAACTTTAACATGTTTCAATATTACACGTCTTTATGTGAAATCTGTAATAACTACTTGTGTTTAGTTACCCCTTTTCAAAGCAGATTTTAAACAAATTATTCACAAAAAACTGTCCTTTAAAAATATCCATATAATCTTATTGTTTTAATTCAATTTAGAAAACAAAATTCAGTGAGGCCCCCAGACCCTCTATACTTAGCAGCAGCCGTGGAAGCGTTCTTCCTGGCTTCATCTGCTCTTGTGTGGTGGAATCGTGTCCGTGTGAAAGGAACGGAGCTGGAGCACGACCATAATTTTCTGCTTAAATACTGCCTGAAGGAGGAGTGGATGCACATCTCTGAAGTTTGTGAATTCCTTCAAAGACATGGGAAAAACACATGTGTCTGCAGCATTCAGCGTTTAATAAAACGCTCTGGAAAGAAGTTGGCATCAAAACTCAATTTCCAGTTGTTGTTTTTTTAATCTTTTAAACTTTGGAAAAGTAACTTTTTAGGTGGTTTTGGAGGTTACTAACACCCAAATAAAATAGTTTTTTGACAAAAAGCATCAAATTTGAAAGGGTGGTTTTGGGGAGCACTGTCACTTTGTTCGTGGATTTCAGAGCACTGCGTTGCCACCGGAGGTCATCCACGTTCTGATCCCTCAGCAGCTGTCGGAGAAGCCTCATTTTCTCTCGACAAACATCTGCAGCTCAGCTCCACAGTTTGACGGGAATCCCTGAGCTCTGGCGATTTCTCGATTCCCTCTTCGTTGACGCCTCTTGCTCTCACTTTCTTGGGATCGTATCGATTCTAAACAAAAGTAAAAGTCCTGCAGTTTCAGCTCCTTTGTTCTTTGTGTTGCGTAAGGCCCTGGTGGAACACCTCTTTCACATTAACATGTGAACTTTCGGTCCATTGGGTCGTCACGGCCGTCGAGCAGGTGTTCAGCCTTGCACCTGTTGGAGGAGCAAAGAGGCACCTTCCAGTTCACCAAGATGACCTTTGACCGACGGGGCCCTTATTGATGAGCTCTCGATCCATTTTTTTTCCGCAAACATGGTGACCAGGCGACAGATGAATCAATTACAGGAACATCCAGACCATGGCTTCTTCCATTTTCTAAATTCAAACCATATTTTTATAATATCATGTGTTTCATGAAGAGGTGGATCACAACAAAACAGAAGAGGTGCTGCACAAAAATAAAAACAATTCATTTATATTTATTTTTTCTCTTTGCATCTCAGAAATACTTAGTTTTAATAACAAAAATAAAAAATTTAATTGGAAAAATCTTTTTTTGAATTTACTAAAAATGATGTAACAATGAAGCAAAACCTCTCAGTTGGCTCAGATTAGCCTGATATACCTGATATAATGTCATACAACAATAAATAATACATCCTAAATTTTGCACAATTGTCTGAACTTTCAACCTAAACAGACAGGTATACATCAGGGATGCAACAAAGTATTTTCCCCATGACTCCGATTATTGGTGTAACAAACGAGTACATATATATATATATATATATCTGTTATATATATATTATATATATATATATATATATATATATATTACTGCTGTTGTGTGATTAACTTTTTTGAGCAATTAATATGCACATGACTTGGAATTAATTATTATTATTAATCTAGTTTTAATCCAATTTACATTTGCAGGAGTTTTCATTTAAATTGGTGACATTGTGACAAAGTAAAAAAGGTAATTACGTCTAAAAAAAGTTGCTTTATGAAGTTTTTAACTGAACCTGTTTTCCAACCTTTACTTTTACACCAGCGAGGGGGATTTTTTCCCCCCACTCTTAACAATTGAGAAAAACAAAACAAAAGAAAACAACTGGTCCAGAGTGCTCTAACTTAAAACGTCAAAAAAGCAGAGCAAGTGGTTAGAGACTCTGTAGCCGTTACCATGACAACCTGACGCACCACTTATCAAATAGTCTGATTTTTGCGATAAACAATACTAACCTAATATATAGCAAGAATAAAGTACTAATAATTAATTTCATAGGTATTGTTTTTTTCTTAGGTGACCGTGGTATATGTGGGGAAAAAACATTTTTGAAGTGTTCATTATCAGAAATGAATGGACTTTGCTGAAGTAACCGTCTGACGCCATCAGGCCTCAGCTTTATCCTTTCATTTACGGACACCTCGATGGGAATTATCCCTTTGATAATAGATTATATATATCATATTAAAATTAAATTAAATCCTACACTGTATATATTTATAGAAAGATAGATACATAGATATATGTAGATATATGTGTGTGTGCACTCACACAAACACCTATTGTGCTCTCGAGACTTGGGGTCACAGACCACACGGTGTGAAGCGCTGAGCGAAAACTGTTATTCCGGGTCACGCTTCCCTCTATTCCAAACGTTGCATTAAGATCCAGCAGGTTGTGGTTTTCTGAATTTAGACTTAATTTTTTCTTTTTTTTCTTCGGAGCGCCACAATGCTTGCTGTCAGATGGGATTCATTGTCAGGCATAGGCAGACTCTCCAAACATGGGAAGCTATACTTTGGTCTTTTGTTTGTGCCTTTTTCTCAGGCCAGTCTTCATAAATAACTTTGACCTCCTCCTTTGGACGCCTGCCACCAGCTTTATACTGTAAACCACACGACCTCTGTGGCGTTCTGTGTGCAACTGACTCACACTAAGCTCTTTACTAATTGCTGCCTTCACCTGGTTTTAGAGTTCAAAATAACAGTAATAGCTGGAAAAAACGACTTTTTAATTTCTATTTGTTGCACAAATATTATAAAGTTCAGATAACCTAAAAGGTTAAACCTTATTTAATTTTCATTCAAACCCTTGTTCCTGTGTTTGAAAAGAGCTTTTTTAGCCAATTCTTCTGTAATAAATGCCATTAATAGTCGTCCATATTATAGATTTACTTAATACAATAAAAGAGAAGTATTATTAAACCCACAATGTTAAAGTCATTGATAGTTTTGGCACTGCCAGTGATATAAAACTTATTTTTCTTTTAGTAATCCAGACTATGAGGCCATAATAACACATAAAAAGAAAAAAGCAAATGTAGACCAAGGTTTTAATGGAAATAAGGACGCACAAGGACATAAAAAGCCAACTGGAGGAGACTCACAAAAATGCCATTGTTTATAAAGGCGACGAGACAAATGGGACATCAGGGGACGTTCTATCAGTGCAGTGCTGAGCCTAAAGCAGGTGCTGTTGGGAACCGCAGCATAAATATATCATTTAGTGGCAATAAATTTATTTTTTTTCCGCAGTTTTTTCTAAATATAAACTGTAACATCACACATAAATTTATCTCAAGTAGCTCAGGTTGATGATGGGAACAGACTTCCTGGAACACCAGCTTGAGTCGGCTGTCAGCCTGAAATTGGCCGCGATCAGCTAATTTGACTGTTCTATTGTTGCTGTTTTTCTCATTGTGCAGCATTTCCATGTAGGGTTGCGTAGTATCTTGCATTTATTGCTGTAGTTGCTCTCAAAATATTGAATATATTTGAGTTTTTTGCTCAAACAACCTCCTAAAACATTGTTTTGGGCTTTTTTAAAACCCTTATCACCAGTCATGAAATGTAATACCCAGGAGAATATGTTTTAAAAGGATCAGAAACCGATGGAACCGAATTGGGACTGAATAAAATGAGAATCTTCTGCAACATGTTAGAGAGTTGTTTGAGCAGCCTTAACTTTTTTAACCCTTGTGCTATCTTGGATGACCCCACCCTTACATTGACGTGTTCTCCCTACCATGACAAAGGTGGATAAAGGTGGAAAGATTTCATGTAATCCATGGACACCAGTGAGGATCACAAATCATTGAAGAAAAAAGGTTCAGTGCACTGTCTGGTGGGTCTAGATGACCCACCTCCCAACGTTAAAGTGCCTAGGATAGCACAAGGGTTAAGCACGATAGTATGCCATTGTTGTGTTATGGCATCTCATTCAAATAAATCATTTCAAGTAAGTCATTTGCTGAAGTGAGGATGGACACACACTCTCAGTGGACCCTACTTTATTTGCGCACAGTGAACCCTCGCTATATCGCGGTTCCCCTTTGGCGATCTCACTATTTCGTAGATTTTCTTCTGTGCAACCCTGCGCGCCCTGTTTTTTCACTTTTTTTATTTTTACGCCAAACTGTTCTAGGTCAGATTGGCTGTTGACCTTGTCAATCCGTCTCTTCTGTGCCGTGCTTTTGATGACAATGGATTGTAGTTGTAGCGTTAGAAAAGTTAATTCATGGCCTGTCCCTCCTGGGGTGGGATCCCTCCTTCATGGGGACACCCCTGCCAGTTTAGTTGAGTCTGTTTAGTTAAATTAGTTTAGAATTTTCCTATTGAATTCTATTCATGATCCTTTTGATTTTATGTTTACTTTACAATTAACCGGTACGAAGCCCATTGAGACGACTGATGTTGTGATTTTGGGCTTTATAAATAAAAATTGAATTGAATTGAAGTCTAGATGTGCTTTTAAAAAGTTCTGTATTTTTTTTTAACACATTTGACAAAAACACACTTAACTAAGGCTCTAATTTCATCTCTGACTTTTATGTTTTGTCGCTTCACATTGATGGTAAGTAAAGGAATTCATTTCTTTATGCAAACAGCATTTTACTGATTAATGAGGGTTGTGTTAAACTGTTTGAGAGCTGTACAGACGTCCCTTGCTATATCGCGGTCTAGTTTAGTAGATTTCTTTATTTCTTTATCTTTGATAACGTATTGTGTCTTGGTTGGCTGTTGACCTTGTCAATCAAGCTCCTCTGTGCCGTGTCTCCTGTACAGAATGCATTCAGTTTGCTAAATTGACATAAATCTTTGACCGAGATCTTTGTTTTCATTTCATGGATTTCACCTGTCGCGGATTATCTTTAGAACGTAGCTCCTTACGTTAAATGAGGGAACAATGGACGCTGAGGAGTCGTCAAATTTCCACAAAACATTTCCGGAAATGCTTTTAGTGAACAATTTTTCACAATTTTGATAAGTTTTGTAGAAAATTAATAGAATTTTAACAGGTGTCTCGTACCAGTCTTAAACTGTTCTCAATTTTGTTTTTGTCCAAGAAACAGAGAAAAAAGCACGAGACATGTTTGTTAAGATTTGATAACCTAAGAAACAAAAATTTGACAGATCAATGATTAAATTGACCATCTGAGAGTCTGTGTTACATTTCTCCTGACTATTATGTTTTCATAGATGTCTCGTATTTGTCTCAAATATTCTCAAATGAGTTTTTCAGCAGACAGAAAGTACAAATCATGAGAGAACTTAATGAAGATCTGCTAACCTATGAAGCAAAATGTAAGTAATTAAAGAGGAAATTAGGAATGTAACATTCAGCTCTGCAGTTTATTCTTACTTGAACATAGTAAATGTTAGTATTTGCTGAAAATGTGAAAACATTCTAATAATAATTTGTTAATGCTCATAACTACAGAAGCCATATTACTACCTCCTTTCAAATCATTGCCAATGTTTATTTGCTTGATGTCAAATAAGGTCAAGTATTCATTCTATCAAGCATTTATTTTAATTTAACACAATTAAAGGGACATTTAAGCTATCTTTGTCATTAGGAATAAAACTTGCCATTTTACTTAGTGTTTTGATTCACTTTTTTAGCTACTTTTTCTTATTTCATGCTGTTTTTTTTTTGTGTTTTATATATTTATTAAGTGTTCAGTTTTAAAACATAATACAAACTAATTTAAAACCCAGTCCCCCACCCCCTGCTGCTGCTGTCAGTGACATATACACCAATATAGATTTTAGTAAAGAAAATATAAGGAAATAAAATGGTAGAAGTGATAAGCAGAGAGAAACATGAATATATAAAATCAGTCACAGCATAGGTGAAATAGCATATATATTTAAAAAAAACAATAAGTAAAGTGCAAATATATCAACACAAGTTTTTTATTTTTTTGAAATGAATAAAATAAGAATGAATGAAACTTTAAATGTATTTATCTAATCAGGCTAAACTGGATTTTTTTTTACAAGATAAATATAATTTACAGCTAAGACTTATTAAGGTCTTGGCCACTTGTGCCAGTGAGCCACAAATGATCCAGTTAAAATCCATGATGTTATTTTATTCTTAGTGTGACTGCTGGCAGCTTGAACAGACAGTCAGAGTCCCCCCCCCCACCCCTCACAACGCTGAGAGAAGCAGGAGGTCGAGCTTATGTTAGCCCCCCGGTTTTCAAAGGGGGAGATGTGATGATTAATGACCGTACTATCAAAACTCCCAGCACCCGCTTGTCCTGTGACCTCAGCTCTCACAACCTGCTATAACTTAAAGAACACCAGACGGAGATGCAGAAAAAGCTGAAAAATAAGAAGAAAAGCTTAAACTCGGATCCTCTTTTGACCTATTTTCAAAGCCTTCCCAGTGGTTTCTTAGTTATGAGAATACAATTTTTAGCCAACATTTAAATTAAAAAAGCTGTTTTCTGTGAACATCATTTCTTCAGAGTAGCAGAGGTTTATAAGAAATTTGCCTCTGAGTGGTTTACACTCTGTCCCACTAGCTTACAGCCCCTCACACCCCCAACCTATAGCATTACACTCTAAAAAGAAAAAAGTTGATTCAACTTAATTGAATCACTTCAATTGGTAACACCTATTGAATTAAGTTTATTCAACTTAATTTTTATGGCTTTCCAACTTAATTTGAAATGTTTATTCAACTTTAAGAAATTATACAACTTTAATTGACACACTCTAAAGTTTCCACCACTGGGCCTGTCAATTTTCATATCGAAGCCATGAATGACCCAGTAATGTCTCCCATTAAAGGACAAGAGCTCACATTTTTCAAACCCTGTCTTTTCTATGTGGGACTTCGGGTGTTACACCGCACATGGGCGTTGGTCATCATCCTCTACCAAACTCTAACTCATGGTGCAAAAAAAAATAAACATAACATTTTAAATGACTAGTTCAAACAGAGTAAAACAGCTGGACAACAAAACCCATGGACAAAAACTCACACTTAAACCACAATCTGCCCAGATAGGCAAAGAAAATGATATCCCATAATTCCTTGCGCTGCCTTACGTTATGACATCATTACGCATTGACAGCTTCACCCCAAAGTTACACCAACTTGATTGAATTAAGTTGATTGAAAGTAAAATAACTATGTCAGACAACTATTGTTGTTTTTAAGTTGAATGAACTCAAAAAAATGGTTTGTTTTCACCAAACTAAATAATTAAGTTAGAACAACGTAAAAAAGTACATCTTTCCAACTATAGCCCAAATACTCTTTTTAGAGTGTACCGGTGCAACAAAAATAGCAAACACTATTGGAGATATCCGGGCGTGCAGTTTTGATCCAGATTCCAGCTCGGACGAGGAAAACAAAGACCTGCATGGATCTACTTGTCTGCAGGTGGATGCATCAGAATGGAGCAGAGCAGGGAGCTCGTGGCCCACCTTGTGACATTTCCTGCGTCACGCATGTGCTCTTTTTTCCAACTGCTTCTGATGCACAACAACTTGAGGAAAGAAATACTCAAAAATGTAATTTTAAGCTTAATTTTTCTTCCATCATTAAAAAAAAGACATGTTAAAAACACCATTTTCATCACTTGGTCTTTAAAAACTATTTTTTTTTTAAATAGCAACTTTAGGAGTATTCTTTATTAAAGCTGGTAACCTATGAAACAGCTATAGAGGTCAAACGCCTTTTAGGGCAGCAACTACTAATAAAGGTCTCAGTAAAACTGTTTTCTAAGATACAAAATCTAAGTTTCAACCTAAAAAAACCCAAGTTCCAAACGTGTCGGCCCACATTCATCATACCAGTGAAGCCGCAGAGGTGCTCCCATCAGCAAAAGCTCTTCGACCCCCCACGACCGAGAAGCCTTCTCCTGCACCGGGTGGCCGCGGAGGGGCCGGCACGCCGATGACATCAGCCCGGAGGAGCTTTCGTGACAGCCGTACGTAAATTGAATATGACTAATCGCTTCCCTGCATCACCTCTCGCCACCTCTGGGCTGCCGCGGTGAAAGACGGAGCTCCCCCAGCTTTTGAAGTGCGAGGCGAGCCAGACGGCTATCCAGAACCAATAAAGGATTTCATGATACCCGTTGTCGGCATTTAGAGATAAAATGAATGCTGCACGTTTGCGCCTTGATGTCGTAACGATCAATAAGGAGCCTCTGGATCATGAAGGGGGGGCCGATTCAGTGTTTCTTTATCGATACCCGTTCCTGTTCGCTCCACCGAGGAGAGCAAAGCTGTGAAAAAGCGATTCCACATGTGGAAGGCGTGACGACGAGCAGAGGTGCGCGTGACCACCCATGCTACTGCGAATCCCAGGTGCCCGCCTTTGTTCTCGCTGTCTGTGTGGAACCATGTGCAGAAACGGGCCTCTGGTGGGACGACGTCATGGGAACAAAAGCATGTGACGTTCAGACCAACCCAGTACTTTGGGGCTCGTCTGTGTTTACAGTTTCAGACCTATTTAGTGACTTTTTCCGCTACTTTTCAAAACATATATGTTTTGAGTTTTTTGCACATCCATGCGTAGTTTCTCTAATTACAAGGCATTAAAAAGTAGGGCGCAAAACTCTATTTAAATCCACAAAAACATTTGAGAAAGACTGCCGTAGGTTTGTCAAAGTTCATGTCATCGATGCCCTCCATCACTGCGCCTTTTGCTCAAATCACCCCCCGACGGGCGGAGTAAACAAGTGGCGCGGCGTCTATCCCCCATGTAATCTGGATTTAGCGCAGTGAGATCACGGCTGTTGGAGGCCTGAGCCCCCTGGACGCTCAGCTGCGCCGTGGGAGGTTCCCTCTCAATGCCACCTTTGTCTGTTTGTGTGTGTGCCGGTCCGAGATAGGACGGGCCCGCTGACGGGGCACAATAAGCCGGCAGGAAATTTCCCTCGTGGCGAGAACAGATCTGCCAAACGCTTTTCCAATTCACGGCCCGGCTTCGTCCCTACTGGAGAACCAGTCGCAAAACTTTGTCGTAAAATGATCAAACTCGTCTTTTTTTTTTAGTATCTTATCTTCTCATTCTTCTCACTTTGTTAAAACCTCAACAATACTTGGAAATCTTCCGTTAAAGTTAGCTACTGAAAGTAGCTGCAACCACTATGCTAAAGCTACATTTATTCTTTTTTCATGTATCTTTTTTAATATCGGATGATACCGTTTTTTAAGAAGGAAAATGCTTTAATTTCAGAAAACATTGTCCCAATTTCCACCTTAGTTAGCAAATGTACATATAAATAAATATATACAATGAAAATAAAGCAAAAATGGGAAACTAAAATCTGGCTAAACGCCAGACAGAGTCATGCTAGCTGTTAGCTCAGAGCTAATCGTCTAATCTGGTTAATTGTTTTTTTCCTAACATATTCAAACATGTTAAGTATATGTCAGTGTGATAAAACATTCCATCTGGATGAAGGAAGGTAGGTTTTCTGGATGTTTTTTTTTTTAGTTAAAGGCCTTTGCATCTGCAGGAGAGCTTGTCGTCTGCATGCACAGATTCTGCAAAGAACTCATTTAAAGTCTGAACAAGCTAAAACCGTTCCAGGTTCTCCTCCTGGATTCCAAACACTCTGCATACAAACACAACCTCAGTTTTTGGCTTTTATTTTGGAAGGTGGAGCTATTTAGAGCAGCAAAAGACTGAAGGGAAACGTGAAGAACCTAGTCTCTGTCCGCTTTAAAGGAAGCAGCAGCTGCAGAGGAATTACTTCTCGGCGCTGCACCGTCAAAGGGCAGTGATCTAAGAAGCTCCCTGAAGCAGCTCCCCGTGTGCCTTTGAGCCAGGGTTCTTCTCTTACCTTTCGCTGCTCGCCTGTGTCTACACAGGAGCCCTTTTTATTGCATGTCTGCAGGCATTTCCGTGAAGCTTAGAGGCTTTGTGTGTGGACAGAGGCCACTCCAACCTAACGCTCAAAGTGTCGGACATGAAGCACATCATTACCGACTCTGAGTTCTGGCTAATTGGGTGAATGCATCTTCTACGTTTGAGTGGATTTTTTTTTTTAAAAAAGGTAATTTTTGCGTTTGTTGCAGAAGTTTGTCATTTTTGAGCATATGGACAGCTGACAGTGCGGCTTTTATATGGAATAACTGCTTTTGCCCAACAAAATAATGTTTTTTAATGCAAATATTTTTTTCCACCAATAATTCTGTGCATTTTAAATTTATATTTTTTTTTAGTTTTTGTTGCTATAATTAGGTGGAATTCAGACATAATTCTAAAAATGTTTTTACCATATTTAATTTGCATTATTGTTGTTTTTATTTTTTGTATTTTTTCTCACTAAATCCTATTTATTTTTATCCTTTTTGGTACTTTAGTTGCTCTCCTGGATGTTATATAATGTAGTTTTTCTGGGAGGAACAGCGTTTTGCAGCAACCAGCTCCAAACGGACTCTTTAAAGCAGACATTTCCAGTGTGTATTATCCCCCCCCCCCCCCCTCTTTTTTTTATTGCGTTCATTTGCATATAAATTAAATCCATATTGTGCCTTCCAGGCAGACCGGGCTAACTATGCAAACGATCCCCGTCTTTTTCTTTGTTTTACAGATAAACCCTCAGCCCTCTCAATAGGAATCCTCTCGCCGTTTCATAATTGTATGAATTTTAAGCACAGCGGTCATAAGAGCTGCTTCCGCATTCACAGCAGGGATTCAAACCATCGAGATGATATTAGAGCTTACAGGGCTGCAGCCTCCTCATCTTTTGAGCACACATGCTGGCCAGATGGGAGGCAAAAAAAAAAAAAAAAGCTGCGTTTCTTCTAAATATTTCCACCTCCAATTACAATTTAGACTCAAAAAACACAAAATGCTCTGTTTTTTCTGCGATTTTATTAAGTCTGGAGTAAATGAGTGAACTGAGGCTCTATGAATATTCATTTGTAAATTATAGGGAGGTAAATTAGAGCTAAGATGACGGTGGGTCCCTTGGAAGGCCCTTCAAAGACCCCTGGAGGTTTGCAGAGGCTGCAGGAGATGCTGCAGGGGCAGTCATTACAGGACACGGAGAAATCACCAGAACCTTCTCTTTGTTCCACTTTAGATCAGCCGCCGCTGCATGACTAAGCCATAAAAACACACAGACATTTACTTTCAAATGGGTTTTGGGGAATTGATCATTTTGTTCTTAGCTGAACCTGAACGCAGCACTGTCGGACGATCGAGAGGAGGCCCGTGAACGCCTCATGCGCGGGTGACGCAAAAAAAAACCCACCTGAAGTTACCAAAAAAGGCGTCATAAATGTTCATAAATTAGCTAAAAACTTTCATATGAGAGGCTTTTTCCTGTTGTGTGACCCCTATAGGTTAACGGTCAGGCGTGACGTCAGTTTAATTGGTCAATTAAATATTTTTGAAATAAAATCATTTAGTATAAGCATTTAAAAGTAAACTTGTTTTTGGTTACATTTGTTTTTAAAGTCCATCCAAAGTGTTTTTCTAATTAATATTAATGCTCATCACAAAGGTTTACATTTTTTTCTAATTTAAAAAACATGAAAAAGACGATTTTTTTAAGACCGTTTTTTTTTGTTTGTTTATTTCAGACTACATGTGAACATATTAAAAATCTTTGGCTTAACGGGTTGATTTGTTGAGGGGAAAATTTTTGGCGCAAACATGATGGATACTTAAGAAAATAAAACAAAAAAAATAAAAGATGCGCCTGAAACCAAACACATGATAACTGTGGCTATATAAACTTTAATAACGATCGTTCATTTATATAATTATGTCCATATACCGTTCACATAAACAGAAATCTGTCTCTTTTTTCTCTCGTTTTAAATAGCGTCCGTTGCGCGCGCGCGCGCGCGCTCCTCACTCGCTCTCGTCCTTCTCCTCCTGCACGGTGGTGGTTGAATGGTTGTAAAGTCCTTGAGCCATGAGCTGCAGGGCCAGCCCGTTCTTGTAGCCGCTGGCCTTTTTGATCTTGGCCCGCTTATTCTGGAACCAGATTTTAATTTGGGACTCGTTCAGGTTGAGTTCCTGCGCCAGCGACTGTCTCCGCTGCTCCGTTATGTACCGGTTGGCCTGAAACTCGGTTTTCAGTCTCTGCAGCTGCTCGGCCGTGAACGCCGTCCGCGGCCGCTTGTCCTCCTTGCTGTTCTTCTTCTTTTTCAGTTTCCGTGTCCTCGGCCCTGGTGTGGAAACAACAGTGGGAATGAAATGTTTATTTACAGGCTGGGAGACGCTCCTCCGCCGCGCGCGAGACGACAAATATGTCATCATTTCAATCTAGAGTCATTTAAAAACACTTTTCCATAACGTGTTTTCATTAAATCCTCTGTAATGGCCTCAAAGTGGCTTATCTATTTCCTCATATTCTTATGGCTGATAATTAATCAGGTACAGGTGTGCGGGAGACAAATCAGCCAATCAGAGGAGAGGACGGCGCACCTTCACTCACAACTAATGACATAAGGAAACTACAAGCGACATTTATTAAATGAAATGAATTAAAAAGCTTCAAAAAATAAATAAATGGAAGTCATATATGTGCAAAATTATTTCATCAACAAAATAAATGCATTTATTTAACCCAAAAAAGACAAATTAAAGTTAATGATTTATAGTCAAATATATACTTTTATTTTGTTCATTTGTACAAAAATCATGCTATTATTATGTATTATTCAAGGCCAAAATAAACCTAATATAAAGGAAAAACGGCTAAAACATGAAAACAAAAGCTGACCATATAAAACTTTTAATAACTATAATGTTATTGTGTAACATGCTAGTTTAACTATGACAAAACATAATCAAGCAATAGTTGTGCATATATTTTCTTTTCTACTTTAGTTTAGCTTTTATTTACAACACTGGTGTATATTTTTCAAAGCAGATTTTTCTTGTTAGGTCAAAACAAGTTTTACATCCTCAAAGCTGAATTAGAGTCCAAAATTAAATAAAAATTCAAAGTAGATGAGTTTAATTTTTAAAATGCAGGTTCAGAAACTCTTGTTTTAGTAAATAACCTTCTTATTAATCATAAATATAAACGTATTTCTTGTTTTTGCAAATAAATGCATAGATGAGATAATATCATTAATTTTAAAACAATATTTTGCTCTTATTCCAAATGTGTAAAAGTTTAATATTTCCACTCAACTTTAATTTATTTCTCCCCCTCTTTTTTCTTTAATTTACACAACCAAACAATTTAAAAAAAATGTTTTTTTAAAGACTTTAAGTTAAAAAACTAGAATTTTTTATGAAGCTATATTTTAATGTTTTTAGTGTTTGAACATTACAAGATAAACATGACAATATTTTTAAGGAAATCCTAATAATTATCGATGTAAAGTGAAAATAAACGATTGGAAATGGTGGGACTGCGGTCCAAAGTGGTCCGCGGGGCCGCGGCGGGACTGTCAGCGCCTTACCAGATGACGGCCGGTCCGAGTACCGGGTGCAGTAAACCCAGGCGGGCCACAGCAGCGGCTGGCTCTCCTTCGTTATCGGCGGAGACGCTCCGTTGCCGCCGCTCACAACCACAATAGAAGACGGGCTGTCCGCGTATCTGCCCGTCCCGCCGCCCGCCGCCTCGCCCTGCTTCACCGAGCTCTGCTTGGACGACGGCGACGAGGACGACGACGAGGCGGGCGACGACGACGCGCTGTCGCTGCTGCAGTTCGAGTCCAGGCAGAGGCTGCCGGCGTGCGGCCTCGCCCCCAGCGGGTTGACGTTCTCTCTGCCCGCCGTCTGGCTCCGGTAGCCCGGCTCCTTCCTGCAGCCGAAGTCCGGCCGGAGGATGTTGTCTATGAAAAAGTTCGTGGTTCTGTGCTGCTGCTGGGCCGCCTGGTGGGGTAGAATCACGGCAGGGGAGGGGAGGTTCGGCGACAGCGACATGCTGCTCTCGTCCTCGGTGGAATCCCGGCCGCTGCCGGGCTCCTTGCGCTCTTCCATGGCTGATGATGGGGCAGAAATCCCGGCCTCTCCACGCCAAGCTCCACTTGTTGCTCCCGCCCCTCTTCGGTATCCAGTTTAGACGGTCAGCATTCAAAAACAAGCCCAAGTGTCTGCGCAGGCTGCTACAATCACCTACAGAGGCGACATGTCTGCTGGCAGAGCCGACATCCACGCAGGACGCAGTGCCGCGGCTTCTCCCCGCCGCAGCGTAAATATCTCTGAATCTGCTCCTCACAAAAACCGTTATCTCCCCCCGCGCGTGCGTGCCGCCCTTTTTTTTTCTCCTTCTTCTTCTTCTTCTTCTTTTTTTTATTTTCATTTTCTGACACCCAGCCGGAAGCACGTGTGCGCGTAACACTGCGGACCAATCAGGTGAAAGAGATGGTCCAGATCACAGGCGACGCCGTCCAATCAGAGCACAGGAAGGCGAGCACGCGCGCGTACAGTTAATCGGCGGGATGGGGGGGGGGGGTGTTGCAAGTTGGCACACACGTCAGGTGGCAAAGAAAAATAAGGGTTTTTAAATCCGTAAAAACGCCACACTTTAATTATTATTTTTTATTCATCTAAACATGTTCATCGTTGTCTTTAACCTCATTTTGTTAAAAATGTTGCCTTGAAAAAATAAATACATTTTTCAAAATAAAACAGAAAAAATGTTAAGAATACAAAGTTGTTTTTCTTTGTTTTTGCTTGTTTTGCAATGACCCCTAGCCTAATATATATATATATATATATATATATATATAATATATATATATATA
Organism: Oryzias sinensis; assembly: GCA_037389245.1. Lineage (NCBI taxonomy): Eukaryota > Metazoa > Chordata > Actinopteri > Beloniformes > Adrianichthyidae > Oryzias > Oryzias sinensis. The sequence continues at coordinate 9,762,571 of CM074510.1, read as the reverse complement.
TATGTGTGTATATGTATATATATATATATATATATATATATATATATATATATATATATATATATATATATATATATATATATGTGTGTGTGTGTTATGTATATATATATATATATATATATATATATATATATATATATATATATATATATATATATATATATATATATATATATATATATATATATATTACATATATTATACACACATATATATATAACATCATTTATGTTAGGGAAAAAACACAACCACAGATGCTATCAGAAAGTGTAATAATGTCAAAAATATATATACAAATGTAAATTTTATTTATTTTCGTTAGCTACACATCTATCCTAGCTGTCATTTTTATGTTTTATTATTTGGAATTGCGGCAAAAATATTGCTATTTTTTTTTTCACTTATGTCAATTTTAAAAAGAATTACACGTTTATTTCATAAATGCAAGCTAATTTTGCATTAGATTGAATTGTATTTGCTTTTTGAAAATTTTTTTCATCCTGGTGGAACATCTTACATAAACAAAACTAAAACATAAAAAAATTTAGAATAGAAAAATAACGGAGTGTTTCCCGGTTGTAATAAACTATTCAGCCTAATAAATGTTTAAAAATGGCATCCAGTTGTAATTGGCAATTTGAAATAATAATATTAATAATCCTAATGGCGACAGCATGAAAGTGGGGACGTGTTGATGGTTAACTCTGGTTAAATCTTTATCCCAGCGGCCGGAGTGCTACTTAATTAAATTCCAATTAGGACAGTATCAATGCGCAGTTTAGCAGCAGCGCCTTTGTGGGTAAATGAGCTCTCAGTCTGCTCTTATCTGCTTCTGCAAAGAGGCCTGCTTTGAGGGGGGAGGAAGAGGAGTGGAGGGGAAGAGGGAGGGAGGGGGGCAGCAAAAAGGTAATTTATAGCTTTTAATTAGTCTTCACTCCGCTCGATGTGGCCGGCGTTCATCACCGAGAGCGGCCTGAATAAAAGCCGGAGTCCGACGCGCCGTCACCGCTCCCTGGCAGGGCCCTTAATCAAAGTGAAGCAGGGGCCGCGCTGCGAGCCGCGCGCGTAATTTCCAAGGTGCTGATAAAGCTCGTTGAATAATAGCGGGGCCCTCAGAGACACCATTTGCAGAAATGACTTTATTGACGGCTTAACGCTGGTAATTCATTTTACCTTTCATGTATTGGGAGCCGGATTTGTCGCCGTAATAGGATGATAAATGCACTGACGGATCACAGCCGCGCTTTTATTGAGTACTCGAGGTGCTCCAGCGCGCACGCACGCGCACAAACACGCAGGCGCGCGGCTCTGACAGTAAGCCCGTGAAGGAATATCCACGGCTGCTTTCCAACAGCAAAGAAAGTCAGCTTTGGGAAGGTTTCCTTTCTCTTGAATGAGACTAAATACAGATTTTATTGTTTGCTCTAAATTTGACCTCCAATCGTCTACCTTTTGAAATAAAATACATGAATAACTTGGTAGGTTTTTCTTTTCTTCCCTCTCAAATTCTTTCTAAAACACTTTGCAATTGCAAAACTAAAAAGGTCACTATAATTAATAATATTCTTCTTATTTTCTTTTTATTTTAAAATGACATCTCTTTGAGTTTGGGATACAAATACAATAAAAAATATTTCAACCTATTCAGCTTTATAAAAAATACTTTCTTATTGCATTATTTTTTAAATAACTTCTTTTCTTCCAGCCTGAGGAGTTTGCGATAAATCACCAGAGAAACCACAAAGTTTCCACTCCTGTGAGATCCGCACAAGCTGCCTCATGCTGCCATCTAGCGGACCAAAGATGCAACTTCACTCACTACTGTTTCTAAGAGGTTTGCAGTTTGCAGTTCTCAATCAAAGGGTGTGTGGGAGTGGGAGGGGGGGGGGTAAATTCAAAGGAACAATCGTGTTTTAAATAACTCCTACAAATCGTTTTAAAAAGACATTCTTCCAAAACATTTTTCATGTAATATTCAAACACAGGATTAATCTGTGTCGTATGTGGCAAAAAAAAAGGAATAAATACGCAAATAATTCTGAACAACAGGTTAACGATACAAAGACAACAAAGAGGTTGCAATACAATGTGGTTTTTATTTTATTTATGTCTAAAAGCTTTTTCAACAAACATTTGAGCATTTTGGATTTCATTTTACAAAAATGAAGTGAGCAGAATACTAAAAACTGGAGAGAAAACAAAAGAAAAGTCAAAAATGTCAAAACAAACTAAAAACTTGATAGTTTTTCATAAACTGAATGCAGGTCAATATTTGATTTAAGAGATGACAGAAAACTGGAGCAACAAGCTCACAAAAATAAAAAGCAATTTCCCCAGACAGAGTACGAAACTAATACAAAAAAAAATACATATTTGTGTGTCCAACCTCTCTCTTAAATGTGCATTTGTCCTCTTTTTTAGGTGATTGATGGTAAATGTATTTATACACAGCCATTCTGCTCTGAACATATTAAAAGCCAAGCCGTGTTGGACCAGAGAAGCTCCTGGATGCTGTATGTCACTGCATCCACCTGGGGGCGCCTTCCAGTGTTTTGTTCCCAATCCGTTTTGCACTGTGGGGTACTGAGCCCGTGACCTGGCATGGATTTAAAAACAAAAAAAAAATCACCTGATAAGTCGATCATAAACACGGATTTGAGCAATACTTGGATTTACAGCAGATACCTTCACATTTCTGTCTACGTGTGTCTCATGACGATGCATAGAAGACACGGAGGATGTTTAGAGACCGGATTTATTTCTTTTAAAAAGCTCTACAGAAGCATGTGTAATCACGTCTCCATGTCTGGGTTCGTTCACATCCCGGTACGCACTTCCTCCTGCCGCAAAAAAAGCCGCTCCTTCCGTTTCTCTGTGACCCACATCGATTCGAGAGGGGGAAAATAAAAAAAGAGAAAAATACCATAATATTTCGGAGGCCCGAGCTTGCTATTTCCCCCCTTCTGCCATCTTGTGGGGTCATCTAGACCCCATTCCCAACGTACTGAGGTAACTTGTCTTTTATCAACATACGCGTTAGCAGTCACTTCACATCCGAAGGCTACATGCTTTGTACGTATCCCATCATGCATCAGACACATCCCATAAGGAATCTCGACCAATTGCCTCGGTTGTAACTGAGGTGCGCTCATATACAACAGGATAAATGCAAATCAGAATATTATTATTTCGTGGGAACGAATCATTTCTTTGTATTTCCCCATGTCAGGTCACGGGCTCCGTAGTGGGGCAATTCCCTGTGAAGGAAGAGGGCAAACATGTGAGACGGACGGTCATGCGTGAAGATGTTCTGTTCTCACTGTCATCTGGAACCCTGATGTCAAAGTTCCCTAACAGTTTGAACCGAACTGCAGCTATAGATAGTTTAATAAACGACATAAACATAAATGCATTAAATAATGTTCAAATGGTTCAATCACTGGATTTTTTGTTCCGCTGTAACAAAATGATGTCAGAAGTAAAACTTTGTTTAAACATATTTTTGTTATTTAGGGAAAACAAGACAAACCAAAAAAGATTTTCCGATTGGTTTGACTAGTTCAGCGGCCCTTTGGTAGAGTGTCCTTCCAGGGACTACGAGGTTGTGAGTTCAGATCCACAGTCCTGTGTGACTCTTAGCGTTAACTGCTTGGATTGGGGCAGTTAATGAGAACAAATGTCCTCCGCCCTGCCAGGTGTCTGACACCTGATGGAACTTGAACTTTTATGGTAGACAAAGCTTTGGAGATGGTAGGTCACTTTGAAGTGTCGGACTTTGCTGCTTTCTGGCATCTCTGTTTCATTTGTTTGAGAAAATACAGATTCACTTTGGACCCTGGTGGAGCGATTGACCTCCTCTCACTCTTGGAAGGAGGAACACTCTGTGCTGAAATATCTTTAGAGTTTATTATAAATCATGCTTAAGACCCAACAAATTTGCAAAGTTTCTGTTTTTTGGCTTTGTTTTAAAAATCACTGCAGCTTCCAAATCCAAAATACTGACTCCATGTTTTGGGACATGGGGTTGCTGGAGCCTATCCCAGCTACTATTGGGCAAAGGTCACCAGCCTGTTGCAGGTCTATAAGACATTTTATTTAATTCGTTTATTACTTCTGTTTGATTTGATTTGGGAAATAAATAGAGAAGTAACAACAAGTAACAACAGGAAGTAAGATAACACTACCATAAAACCCAGCTATTTTTCTTTCTTTTTGAATAAAACTTCGTTTTTTGGGAGACGGGGTTCTCCCAAAAAAATAGAATTTCATTTAAAAAAACAAACGTTTTTTGAAATTTTCTTTGACTTTTCTCTACAATATACAGACACTTTACATTTTTCCTGGAATCCCAATAGACAGGCAGGCAGATAAAAACCAAGGGAGAAATTCAGGTGTCCGGCAGCAACACACACACAACCACGCACAATAAATAACAATAAAATGATCAGTCCATAAAATAAACTAGCAGTTCATGTCAGGCAGGTTCATTAAACAGCCTGATAGCTGAAGGAACAAATGAGTTCCTAAAGCGCCATGCTCTGTACTGCAGCGCAGGTAAAGGAGCCTATTGTTCTGTGTGCTCCTCTGTGCAGACACCGAGTTGTGCAAGGGATGTCTGAATGTGTCTCAACCAAACACTACCACACCCTGTATATGCTAGATTGTTAGTAAAAAACTCTGCGATAAGGTGTGACTTTGATGCCACGTTCAGACCGGCCATGAGTGGCACAGTTGTTAACTCTCTTGCCTCACAGCAAGGTTTTCTCCAGGGACTCTGGCTCCCTCCCGCTGTCCAAAAACGTACTTCATAGGTCAATTGGTGACTCTAAATCAGGGTGTCAAACATATGGCCTGCGGGCTGTATCCGGCCCGCCAGATGGTTCAATCTGGCCCAATCATGAAGAGTAAAAATTATAAAGATATTTTAAAAAGAAAGCACCTTTCTAGTCCATTCCTGTGGCGAGTTATGATTTTTTAAAGAAATAACTGAAATGCGAAATTCCTCCACTAGGAGGAGTAAAGGAAAAGCAAAACAGGTGAAACAGCACATCTCTGCACGTGCCAAAAGCGAAACCTAACAGCTCTATGTCTAGGTAAGATTCAGTTTGGTTCTGCGGGAGCCTCACAACTGAAGAATGATCAGAAGTTACACACTAATGACCAAAATGTTATCAAAGAGAAAAAAAGTTGTAGTGAAGTGCAGAGCTTTCTAGTAGATTTTTATTTGTTCACGGAGCTGAATGCAAAACCTGCATGCTTGGTATGTCATCAACAGGTGCTCAAAGAATACATCATTCAGCACCACTGTGAGACTCCTCACAAAGAAAAATTTCACCATTTGCAGTTAAGAAAAGAGAAGATTTAATTCAATTCAATTCATTCATTCATTCATTTATTCATTCATTCATTCATTCATTCATTCATTCATTCATTTTCTGTACCATTTTTTCCCTTTCGGGGTCACGGTGCTGCAGGTGCCTATCCCGGCCACTTTTGGGCGAAGGCAGAGGGACATCCTGGACAGGTCGCCAGTCTGTCACAGGGTAGAATATCCACAAACACACATCCATTCACTCTCTCTCAATTCAATTCAATTTTATTTGTATAGCCCAAAATCACAACAACAGTCGTCTTGATGGGCTTCCAAGTAAAACATGAACTCAAAAGGATCATGAATACAAAGATTTCAAAAGGAAAATATTAAAATGAACTAACAAACTGACTGAGCTTTACTGGCATCCCTGCCCTTAGACCCTCCTTCGTGGTAAGGAAAAACTCCTAAAAAAAACGGATTCCGGAAAAATGAAGAAACCTCAGGGGTATCCACATGAAGGAGGGATCCTCCCCCAGGACGGACAGGCGATTTACTAGAACTTTTAGAGAAGAATTAACTTATCTAACCCTACAACTACACACTTAAAGTCCAGCAGACGAGCTTCATCCAGCCGTGGTTGGAGGGACAGTCAGGGCCGCGAGTCTAGCCGGAGAGAGGAACCACAGCCAGGTGTAGGAGCAGGAGCAGAGACGAGGTACTCGGTCAGGTACAGAGCAGAGACGAGCCAGAGATGAGCCAGAGGCAGGATCCACAGCCAGGTGTAGGAGCGGGAGCAAAGGCGAGGTACTCGGTCAGAAACAGGAGCACGGAGGAGACAACTGGAGTCTGGAAGCACTCCCACTCCCCAGGAGGGGAGAGGAAAAGAGGGACAATACATGAATCGCACTGCACCAAACAGAGGCATGGAGAACTAAATGATGAATAATGATCAGGAATGGAGGAGAGGAAGGGTTGAAGTAGAAGAGAAAAGAAGACAGAACCCTAAAGCACCACATGGTAGCCTATTATTATTATTACGCATTCATTCACAGAGGCCAATGGATCTCAAATAAAGTCCATTTCACATAAAAAAATTGGTTTATTCCATTTTATACAGACTGAATATTTTACATCTGACACTGAAACAATCCCGATAATAAACTCTAGAGGGGCTACGGAAAAAAAATGAAACACCTGCTGTAACGGTTTCAGTTTCTTTGTGTTCTGTTCCTTGATTTCCTGTTTTATTTTGTAGCATTTCCTGTTTTGTTGTTGTTTCGAGTTTTACCTTTCCCCATCAGTCCTGAGTGTTTCCATCTGTGTCTTGTTTGTCTGCATGTATTTAAGTCTTGTCGTTCCCTTCCTCCTGTGCTGCTCCATAGGTTAATGTTTCCCTGTTCCAGTGTATTTCGAGTTTCGAGTTTTGAGTGTTTCTAGCCTGCTCTGCAGTGGTTTTTGGTTTGTTTAGTTTTAGTTATTAAAGATCCTGTCCCCCTGCAACCTCCTGCCTCCTCTCTTCACCTGGGTACGTCCCGCCTATTCCCCCCATAACACCTGCCTAGAATGTAAATGTGCAAATCAATGAAAAATTAAACTAGATTAAACTTGCCAACATTTGTGAACATATGAATTTGGAGTTAACCTCCCTTTCTCTCCTGAAACTTCAACTGCCCATCAATATCAGGATTAAATCCTGTGCAGCAACACGTTTACATTAATTCAATTGGGCAAAACACAAGAGTTTTCCTGGTTTCTGCCTAAATTTTGTGGCAACACCTACCTTCTTTCTTGATTTTGATGGGGCGCCATCAGTGACCAGACTGACATCACGTGACCAGTTCACTCCAACATGGCGCAGTAACAAGAGAGCTGCCTATGTCATCAACTGTTGTGTCCATCAACTCAAGAAACTCCGCTGTGACGTCTCTTCAACACCTCTATAAAATATGCACAGTTGTATATTATCTGTATCTGTGCTTTCATCAATAGTGACCAAAAATGTAATCAATAACTGGATTCCTTAATTAGGCGCCCAAGTCTCCTTAAAGATGTATCTGTAATCGTGATCCTTGACAGACTTAGGCTAGAAAAGGTCAAATGCTTTTTGGGGCACAAGACATCTGCAGCCGTCAGCTTTTTTCAATAAGTTCACCATCTGAAAATGGTTTGGATGTTTGCTCCAACTTTTTTACAATAAGGCATCTGTCACTGCTCCATCAGTGACGTCACGGCTGCACTGAATGCAGACGGTTATTTTGTCAGTCCAGCTAATAGTGTTAAATCTAGTCTTAAATCTAGGCATTTTTTCCAAGTGGGTAAAAAAAAAAAGCTGTTTTTTGCTTTTATGTTACTGGTCAGGCCCACTTGGGATCAGACGCCTTGAATGTGGCCCCCGAACCAAAATGAGTTTGCCACCCCTGCTCTAAATTGTCCCTAGATGTGAGTGAGCATGGCATGGTGTGTGACTGTGGCCCTCCAACAGACCGGCGACCTGTCCTGGACGTCTCCTGCCTTCGTCCACACGTGGACAGGCTTCGGCAGCCCCGTGACCCGAAAGGGAACAAAACTGAAAATGAATGTGTGTGTGAATGTAAATTAATTTGGAGCTTATAAGAAGGCAGTAAAGTGCATTACTATTTCATGCCTTAGTCACATCTACCCTCATGGGTGCAATCAGGCGGTCTGCGGGCAAAAAAATAGGTAAATCTGTACGAGTTGGCCCACGCAGGAAACTTTATCAAGGTTGTAGACCTCCCAGTGAACCTGTAGAGCAAAAATGGTCATGTATATTTTTCCTACAGGCATGCTGACAGCGACAGGTTGTAGCGATACAACACAAAATGATAAATGACAGTGAAACATGTGATCTTTTTATTTATTTTAACCCTTCAAATCCTTCACACTGCCCAAGTAGCCTGTTAGTGCGCTCCTGGCTGTTAGAAACGAGGAAATTAGACAATTAGAGTGTAGTTTGTGTGGACATCCTACGGTTGTCCTACAGACAATGGCGACTGCTGCGTTAGGACATCGTATGATAGCATCACCCCGATGTCATAACCTCTATTGGCCTTACAAATACTTCATGCTAAATTTACCACACAAATGGCAATAATTCGTTCCGTGCACATGACACCCCTTGAGGTGGTCGGACGATCCTCCAGAGAACTTCAGACGCGGTCGATGACCCTCCGCGGACCCGGACAACCCAAAAACCTGCAGCACCCTCCCACACGGGTGTATCGCTCTTCAGCTGCAGGTGATGAGAGTCCTTCAGAGGGGAAGGATTGATGGAGAAGCAGAGTACGTCACATGGTCCTCGGAGGAGGGAATTGCTGGTTTCCTCCAGAGTCCAAACTCAAGTCCTGGTTTCAAGTGAAGAGTCCACAACCCGGTTAAGATTTGGTCCACCTCACCAGAAAAACCAGCATTACAGTGAAGGCAGGGCAGTGACAGATTACTGACATTTTCACTTTGTAAAACCTTTTTTGAGTATGTACTTCCGATGTCCACTAGATGTCAGAAGAGAATAGCTCAAGCCATTTTATTAAGCCAAAGAGGCAAAAATATTGGGGGGAAAAGTACCAGCCGGGGCAGATTAACGACACAAACTAAACAAGAGGAGGTTTGTCTTTGCTGGAAAGTTATTGGTTTTTTTATGACACCATAAAACACAAAGGTTTAAAGAAAACAAAAAAAAAAACAAACACTGCTGCTGTTTGAAAATGTCAGAGTTGCAGTGAAAACATCAAGGAGATGTCAGGCTGTAAAAACAGGCTGTCAAAGCCCCCATAAATGCAAAAAAAAAGACGTTTCATCCAAATAAATCCAGCTGACGTCTTTATTAGAGTTCCTTAAGACTAACAACGAGTTTTGCTTTGTGCAGTTCTTCATCTATAAGTCCGCTTTACATTAAAATGCCAAGTATGTTCAACAGACATGTTTGCATACCAAACCGCCATTAATATTCGCCAGCGCTCCCCTTCCTCTTCCAGTGTCCCTCTCCGTCTGTACCTCTCTCCAAGGTCCCGGCTCTCTCCAGTAATAATACATGAATGGCTCCTCTTCCTCATCCATTAATCAGGAGGAAGGCTGAGGGGACGCGGGGCTGATCTTTGGCCTTCGCACGCACACACACACTCCCCCAATCAGAAATAATTGAAGGGATATTAATTATGCAGATGAATAATTAAGCTGTTGGGGGATCTCTTCAGAGACCTAATGAGAGGTGAGGACAGATTGCTCCTTGGTCTTATTACGTCTCGCTGAGAAGTTTAGGGAAGCTTGAGGTGCTGATAAATGGGCTCCATCTGGTCGCTGAAAGATCACGTTGAGGCATCTGCTGCTGCTGCTCAACGTCGCAGGAAGTTAAGACCCGTTTTCTTGACGATTGGCTCAGTCCAAAAACCTTTAGACAAAGAATTGTGGAGTTTTTAGAAACGTTTCAACCTAAATTGGTTGTTGGTGTTCCCAGACGATGAACTCCAGTGACCCTAAATTGAGACGTTGCACCTAAAAACTCTCCAAAATTTCTTTGTAGCATCTATGAATGTGTTCAGCTACCTTTTAACCCAGGGGTCGGCAACCTTTTTTACTCAAAGAGCCATTTGGGACCGCCCCTAATAAAAAAGAAACACCCAGAGCCACAACCCGTTTTGACATCATTATATATATTATGCATGTATATATTATATCAAGGGTGCTCATTACGTCGATCGCGATCGACCGGTCGATCTTCAATGACATGAGTGTAGATCGCGGGCCAGAAAAGATAATAAAAAAAAGGACTTCTTTAAAATCCACCATCCAATCAAAATCCTCACTGAGAAGTACGGGACTTGATTGACATGTAGATTGGGCAATCGGACATCCTCTGAAACATACGTCGCTGCAAATGCACATTATGTTCTTCAAAGGATGATACCGTGGCCGTGTGTGGGAGGAGCTACTGCTTCTGGTCTGATCGCTGCATGGAGCGATGTGTTTATCAATGCATGAAGACACTGAGAATGTGGAGAGATCAGGTTTATTATTTTGAAGAAATCTACTTGGTAATCATGTTTCCATGTTTGGGTTCATAAATCCCAGAGTCTCTGCTTCAACTCCCGGAGTGAAAGCTGCGTCTCAATCTGACGCCCGTGTTTGCATCTCTCTGATAGAGTTTGAAGCCAAAGCCCCTCCTCCGCCTCTCCACCTGCTTTTCCTCTCTACCTGTTCACCTGTTCACATCCCCTGCAGCTGAGAGTTGTTTCCCCCGCGCTCCTCAGTGTGTCCTACACAGAGAGCACAAAATACGATAGTCGGGGCGCTCCAGCGCAGCACAAGGATGAAGAGTAGGATGCAGGTTATAGCGGGGATGGAGCGGGTTAAGCAAATGAATGAAAGAAGCCGGCCCGCTGAGGAAATATTCAATATAATAAACATCTTATTATTAGTCTGAACTATCTTTTATTTAGAAAAATCTTTTATTTTTTCAGTCCAGTACGAAAAGAAACATCAACAAAAGCTGTGTTGGGCGGTTTTTGGCTAGGTCTGGCGGTTTTCAGATGACTTTTCGGCTGGAAAACTGTGACTCTATCTGGCAACGCTGGTGCGAACTCTCAGTCTGTCATCAGTCTCTGCCCCGCAGCACGTCAAGTTCCCGGCAGAAGATCGGAGTGTTTATTGAAGCCGCCCCGCGTGTCTCTCCCTGCTATCAGCTCTGCAGGTCTCGCCCGATAAATACGAGCTCATTACGAAGCTGTTTTTTACGTGGCTCGCGCTTTGTGCGGAGCCAGCAGCGCCTTTGAAATGCCATGAAAAATGAACAAACTAAATAAAATTTTATTATTATAAAATACTCATTATTTTCCAAAGTCACAGGGAGCCACAACAGATGGATGAAAGAGCCACATGTGGCTCCGGAGCCATGGGTTGCCGACCCCTGTTTTAACCTGTTTTTTTCCTCTCAGGTACGATTCCTTCAGTTTATTTTTTCCGTCTCTTGGCTGAAATCCTTTCTAGTTTAGTAGTATCCTTTATAGTATTATTAAATGCTAATTTAATGGTCAAAGTGTAAAAACATTGCGGAAAGGCGTGACTCTGATGCCCTGTTCTGGAGAAGGAGGGTCTTCTTCTTCTACCTGTTTCTACTGCTTACTATTGCATGTCCACCATCTACATTTGGAAGAGGATTGTTACAAAATGCTGAAGCGGTTAAATCTTGTGAATTTTGCTCCAGGCTTTTTCCTCCCCGAGCTCTATTCTGATGGATGAAAGACTTGACATCATTTAACTCTGGCCAATTATTAATTTCTCCTCCACGATCAATTTTCAAACAGTTGGCACTTCTGTGAATTAAACGGGACGTCATCCATACGTCACTACCAAATCCCAGACCCTTATTGGTGAAAGTTCAACCTGGCTTAACTTTCAATGGCTTTTTTAACTTAGAGCCCAAAAACGGTGGTAAGAAACTTGTGTTTTCACGCAAAAAAACACGTTGATTTTCTGCCTGGTTATAAATGTTTGTTTATTGCGTTATTTTCTACTCATGTCAAGTGTGTGATGTGGGTGCACACACCCAACACACAAACATCTTAGCCAGGACCCTGTCAACATAAACATGACAGATACACAAACACAAATGCACACACACAGTTGTTTAGGATAATTCTTCACTGTGTGGGTATTGTTACTCTTCCATCTACTAAAGCAAGGGTGGCGAACACGCAACTCTCTGCCAATAAGCATGCGGCTCTTTGTGTTTAATCATATTGTAATGACCCAGCTGGCACGTCACTATAGCCGAGCTGCTAATAAAGTGGTTTCATTGGAGAGCGGTCTGTGCCCCATACGTCGCATGACCCCGGGCAGCCTCAGGAGAAATAGGCAGAGATACAATGACTCCTTTTCAACATCAATGCCCATTTATTCAAGTACACACAAACAGCCGAACAGCATGGATGTCACTTCTGCTTCCAGCCCTCTCACTCATGGTTTTCACATCAAGATTCCCCACTTCCCTTGAGTCTTAGGGGCTGAAGGCGGGGCTAACCCCCAGGTCGCTACTATTTTTTTTTGTATACTGTGCCTCATTTCATAGTTTTTTTCCTCCTAAACCACACTCATATCCATCAGAGCGAATTAAAAACAAATAATAAACAATATTAAAAGTAATTTGGCAGTGTGTGTGTTTTGATGCTGCTCCCGACAAATAAGTGACTGCCAATCATTTGCGCGAGTTATGCCCAATGCCGGAAAAATAAAACTAAATATTTGGTGTGCTTGCAGACCGTTACCCTCATGGTCAAAATGGCAAAATTCAGAGTATGAAGAGTATGAACACCCCTGTACTAAAGGATCTGAACTCCCGTTTTGGCAGGCCTTTATAGTGCCTGGCATAAATGAGTTGCATTGAAGCGGCCTGACTATAGTGGGAGGGGCCACTCTCATTGTATGAGCGTAGAGAGAAGTGATGCTTGTCATATGCATGTTTATCATGCCCTGTGGAATTTTGGTAAATATTAATGCTCCCATCTCTTGTATTCCTCCAGATATATATGTTTTTTTTGTTAAACCTACAAAGAAAACACATTTTTTTTACCAAGTTTTTGCAGTTTTTTCTGATTGGCAGATGAGTGGAGCCAACCACCTAATCACCCGTTTTTGGAATGTTGTTTGGTTGGGCGAAATAAACTCCAGTCCTTAGGGCTGACCCACCTCAGGCTCCATTTTCACCGTTCAGAATCCTAAAAAAGACGTCAAACATTATCTTGTATCTCGTGTCTGTACAGTGGGGCATAAAAGTATCTGTTGGTCTGGTAGGTCATAACAAACAAAAGCAGTAAAAATGAACCAAAACCTCTCAAAACACCACTTCCAAAATGCCCGAATTAGAAAAACAACAGACACTATCTGGTCATTGAAGTTCAATTTTACCACAATAAAGGCCTTCCTCTGCAGCACTCAGCTTCTATTTCCCATCATTTGAACCTGAAGGTGATGTAGCCAAGTCCTTGAATATGGTCAAAAACCAAAACCACCAGGATTTTTTCCCCTAATAACCTGACCTGATTAACATGATCGATGTTTATGTTCTGCTTGTTAAACAGGCTGTGCGATGACACAACCACAACGAGAAACATGTGTGGGACCTGAAGCGTGACTGCCGGGGGCTCTCAGCGCGCGCGTGTGTGTGTGTGTGTGTGTGTGTGTGTGTGTGTGTGTGTGTGTGTGTGTGTGTGTGTCTTCGTCCGCCCTGCTGCTTCGGGCTGATTTAACCTTTCAGTCAATTCTCTGAGGATCCTTTCTCATCTGGTCTCTCTCAGCCTGTCACCGCCGTCAGCTGGAGGAGAGAAAAAGATCCACTTCCTATTGGCTTTGTCACAATGAAGTCACCTGCTTTGGCGACTCCTTTAACCTTTACTGCTCTGCATTGAGAAATGACAGCCGGCTTTCAGAGTCCATTCAGGAAGACGGAGGCGAACTCATGAAATCAGATTTGAAAGGACACTGTCACAGGTTTAAATGGCCTTTTTTTTGGTGGTTTTGTTTTGTCCACTGGTACGCGCTCATCTGCTTCATGATGCAAAAAGTAAAGTGGTCTGCAGCCTTTCCCGCAGCTCTGACTGTACTTTAGCCCAGCTGTGCTTCCAGCTAAACGCTAATGTCATGCTCTGTGTGACAAAGCTAAGAGTCTGCGCTCCTCAGCCCGCGTGGTGCTGGGCACGTTCAAGGTGCTAGCATGCAAATATTTCAGCGTTTTTGGTCACAGAAAGGCTGAGGAGTTGCAGTCAAAGGGACTCAATTTAAGCGGTCAATTAGGCAGGAGGTGAGCAGCACTGTCAGCCAGGGTGAGACATAAATAATGAGGATAGAAATGTGAGAGACAAAAAGGAGGAGAGTGAGGCAGGAAGGGGGGAGTGATGGTTGACAGCAGAGGGAAATTGATCTCCTTTAGCCTCTCATTATTGCCCGGCCCTGAGAATAAGACGAAGATGTGATTCTGACATTTATGCCTCTTCTGCCTGCAAATCATCTGTATGTGTGAACAGTTTTATTCCTGCGAATGAGACTCAAACGTCCTCACAGACACAGGAGTTTGGACGTGATTTAACAGCTAAAATCAAGACAGAGATCACATTTAACCGATTCTGTTGTTTTTTACTAACTAGAACTTAGAAGAACTTAGATCAAGCCTTTACCAAACGAAGCCAAAAACTGAATTACCGGTATGTTTTCCAAAACTCTAAAAGTCTCTGAAGTGCATCAATAGAGGTAATGTTGAAAGAGTTATGATACTACAATAAATACCCTCCAGGATAGTTTTAGCCCAGTGTAATTTTACACATTTTCAGGAGCCAGGTTGGCACGTGCTGGATTGCGGTGCCTTCCGTCCGTGAAACCTGGTTTCAAATCCAGGCTGCTCCCTGTTCCCTACTCTACTTCTTTGCCGGTCCCAAGCCCGGGTGACTTAAGAGGGTTGCATCGGGAAGTGTATCCGGCGTAAAACATTGCCAGACTGTCCGTGCGGATCTTCCTCACAGAACAGATTATTCGCTGTGGCGACCCCTGATGGGAAAAGATGAAAGTGAAAGAAGAATTTTACACATTTTCCATACAATTCTTTGGTTCTAGCAAACAGTGCAACCTTGTGTGAAACAATCGTTTGCATTTTCCCACAGGATAACATTCCTAATGTCATTCAAAAAGGCACATGGTAAACCGTGTTAAATAAAGTCTTAAATTCGTTTTTTTTTAGCTTTTAGGAAAAATTCTTTAACAAAAAATGTCAAACAATGTGATAAGAGTTCACTACCAAGAGTGTCTCCAGAGGCAGGCGATTGGTCAAAAGGGTTGATGGGAAGAGTTTCTATTGTACTGTGTTGTTCCCAATGACTATATGTGAACTGGACTAAGTAAGAGTGATGTCATCAATTGAAAATGGCTTACTACCGGCTCCAACAAAATGAAATCAGCTTAGTCAGTATTTTTTTCATGATAGGTACACCGACATGTTGAATCCAGACGTTGTCAGAAAGCTGTGATTTGTCCAAGTCAACCTGAGACATCGTTTCCTTAGCTACCACTCTCACCAATCAAATCAAATCAACCTTAGTTTGTAGAGCACTTTTCCATCTCATGCTTTACATAAAAACATAATCAAATTTTAAAAACAAAAGACATTAAACAAATATTTTGTTCAAAACCCATACAATGCCCCCCCCCCCCACACACACACACACAAACACGCGTACAGACATATACACACACCATGGTAAAGCATAAAGTGATTGACTATACTGATGCAAAGTGGGAGCAAACTTGTTGGAAGTCCACACCCTACCATTTGAAAGCAGGCCACACGAAATCAAAACAAATTAAAGCAATCAAATGTTCAACGTGACATCACATGCATTATTGAGGCATTTCATTGGTCAGTTTATATTTTGTATAACTTGCATTACAAAATTATATCCAAAAATCTTAAGAATTATCAAGAACATGTTTAAAAACGTTAGCAGATCAAGAATGGTTATTCTGACAAATAGAATGACAGCAGTTCATTTCTCTGAACAAGTCTGTAGGATTCTGGCGTCTTGGAACCAGCGGGCAAATGGGGAGGAGTCGCTCAGTCCAGTCCTCGTATACGGTCAGTTTTTGCCTCTTTTATCTGCAATAATCTGCCTTTGCATATAGAGCAGCACGACAGATCTTACTGACAATAACTCGGCCAGGTTCATGACTACATTACCCATAGTGCTCCAACAATCCATCAGGCTTTGTAGTTTACCAAAGTTGTACTAAAACATTTGGACAGATTTTTGAGCACCATGTACCATAGAAAATTGTACATGGTCATGGTCATGGTCTGTAATTAATTCACAAGGCACATTGTTGAGTTTAATGCAATACATTTATTGTCTGATTGAACTATTTTAAGTGTGTCTGATTTTACAGAAACATAAAAATCCTAAATTGTTTAAATTAGGCCAGTCTCCTTTTTTTTATTTTTTGCCAAAACCCTGAAATTAGCCACATTTAAGTGGAATGGACCATTCACATGGACGTTCCACAGAAATACCTATTTTTGGAGTGGAATCTCTTTGCACAGATAAACCTGCCGGACAGTCCTCAGTATTCATCCAGCTCCTTTATATACCTTATAAACGGAGTACATGCAGATCCTTCCTAGACCGGTTTAATTCCTATCAGGGTGAACTTTCAAATTATCCTGACAAGGGAAGGAATCAGCTTCCACTGCCTCTGTAGTGGTGTTCCACAGGGTTCTAATGCTGGGCCCCTTTTATTCTCATTTACAAGATTTGTATTACATGTATTACATCTGTAAATACTTTTATTTCACAGCGTGACTCTATTCAGACTGGACACTTTTGGTTATCTAAAATTTTAGAAAAAATATTCCGGGACCAGGAACCGCTCTCTGACCCATCTTTCGAGGTGGTCTCAGTTAATTTCCAATTGAATCGAGCTTCAGTTCGCTCTGAGTTTCCCCAGTCTAAATGCGCTTCATGCTTGGAGTGGAAACACTAAACCAAACCGGCCACTGTAGTCTGACTTTTTGTGACATAAACACTGTAGCAGAGCAACAATGAGACACAGCAACTCATTGAAATTTGGTTGGAACACATTGCTTCTCACTACTTGTCAGTGTACCTTCTTAGCTGTCGTCTCCACAGTAACTGCCTTCCAGTGTCTCTCCACCATACCAAAGTAGCAGTTAAAAGTCTTTAACCTGACGTTGATGTAGACGTTCAAAATTAGTCTGCGAAATTTAAAGTATGAATAAGTGAACTATCCCCACAAGGATTGCGAAGCGCAGAACTTCCATAATTTCTGCCTCTCGTTGCTTTGCCCAACGCTTCAAAGTCTTAGCCAATGACTGAAGAGATCTTTATGTGGTTTTGTTTAAAGGTTTTTATCCAGATCGGTATGAAAACAATGTCCAATTCTGGTCAATCCTGGTCACACCCAATACACTCTAAGGTTTTGTTCATTGAAGCCTTTTTAACCAGAGAAAATCTGTGGCTCTTTGAAAACTTAAATGATTTGCATTGTTTGAATCATTCAGTCTGTGAGCTCTGAAAATCCCCTCTGCGAGTCGCGGTCTGCAAGGAAAGAGTTTTTCTGTTCAAAGGAATAAAGGTCGCAGAGACACAGTGGAATAAAGCAGTCACAATAATGGATGAACACACTGCCACAGGCACCTTTTGACAGGAAAAGCTGTGTTTGTGAAAATTTGCCAAACAACCTCATTTCCCTGAAAAAGCCTTGAAGGGTTGCAGTTGTTTCTTTTTTTCAAGCCATTCTTTGTGTTCTTTGTTGTGTTCTGTCGCTTTCCCTCATTTGGCCGATTCAACGAGTGAACAGATTTCCAAAAGTGCAGACTGACAGATAGCATGAGTCAGCGTTTGTTTCAGTCATTATCCAGCGGACGTGCTGCAGAAAGTCCAGTGTTGGGTTTCAGGGATGACTTCTTGAGGTGCATCACTCTAAAAACCGTTTAGGCTGCGGCTCCACGGACATGTCGCATCGGATTCACTGAAAGAGACAGTTATTTTAAAATAGTAGTTCTCATTTATCACCAAAAGAGGATATTTAAAGGCACAAAAATGGTCATATAGGATATAGGTTTTACGACTCTCACGAAAACGTCCGTCGAGACGTGTCAGGTATGTGAAAAACTCAACCCATGTCTGATAACAAAAGAACCAAGAAGTCCACTGGCATTTTATACTGTAATAAGGATTAACTGGTATATTACCAGGATAAAAAAAAGAAGCAGTTAATTCAGATTAATTATGTTTATCTCAATCGAAACATTAAACTTGCTATAACATAAAAGTTTCTTTGCTTGTGTTGAAAATAACAAGTTGGATGAATATATTTGTTAGAATAAAAGTGCTGCCATACATATTTCACCTGTCAGGTAATTTACACAGTAAAAAACAAAAAAAACTATGTCTTTTATAATTAAAACACAATGTCAGGTTTACTAGAACTGTATTTTTCAACCATTTTAATTCTAAATGGAAAATATTATATTTGTGTTTGAGCTGTATTTAAAATGATATCTACGTTGTTTTGCTGTACCTTAAACTTGGATGTCTTGAGGGAAAATGCTCACTTTAGGACTTTTATTCTGAAGGAAAGTCCCTTATTATTTAAAAGGTCGTACCAGGAAGCTGTTGTAACGTCTTCTTGACGGCCTCGTCTATACTTTGGCTGATGCCTCACACGGGTGCTCTTAGTTTCCCCGCTTAGCTCCGTCTCTAATGCAAAGACTCTCCGCTCTAACCTCCTCTTCATCCTTTGACACAGCCTAATAACAAAAGGAGAGGAAGATAAGCTGAAGATTTTCCAGCGCGCACATCCTCCTGGGATCTCTTTTGATCTCCCTCTTCATATTTCACTCATGCCGTGTCGGCATTTGCATCTCAGGCATGAACACGGATCAATCATTGCGGGGATGAAATCGTTGGAGTGAAAGAACGAGGGGAGCTTTTAAAAAAAATGCCCCAGTGATTGGCTGCCTGTGCAGACAGCTTGTCAGCCGTAATATTTCACGCCGGTTTGGCAATCAAGACGCGCTGTGGAATGGAGTGGAGCAAGCTGCTCTTTGCTGTTGGAGACCCGTGTGGCGTCTTTGGTGGAAGATCAGACTCTGTAATCATTGTAATTAATTAGAGCCATCATTCAGGAAGATGGCGGAGCTCGGCAGCTGGAGCATGCCAGCATTTTTCCAGCATGTGACGCCTGTTGCTCAGTTGCCCGTCGAGCTGAAATTCCCCCAAACGGCGAAAGTGTGTGCGTGAGGCCTTGGCCCCCGCTCCCCTCATCAATCAGACTTTCACAGCTCCGCCTGTCAGTCAGTAATCGCTCACTGTCAGCCTGACCAAGGGGGCACGGAGCGTCCCGATCATCTATCGTGCTGATAGATTCGTGGTAGGGAGGGAGGCTGTTAGCAACACATACTGTTGTTGATGTCTCAGTTGGCATCAGCGATTCCACTTTTCATCCCAAATGTGTCTGAGGTGGAGCCAGGAGACCTAACAAGGTCATCTTTGAAGAGTTTAGAAAGCCTCTGCTGATGACACCGGCGCTTCAGCAGACTGTGTTGTCACCCCGCTCCATTTATGGTAGAACTCAATGAGAAGAAACACAAGCTTTTGCTGTTCAAAGTACCAAAACATTTCCTCTTTGAGTGCAACACCACAAGAACAGAAACGTGCCCGTTGCCCTTCGTCCGCCCCATTTGAACTCTTCTTCAGTGAAGATGTTTATTAGTACCGTGTTTTTCCAGAGTACAAGTCGCAGGAGTCAAAAATGTGTAAAGAGGTGCAATATAAAGGCCCGTACACACCGGGACCAAGTTCGCCCGCGATTTTCGCGGACGTTTAACGCCTCGTGACTAAACAAAGGGCACCAATGTGAGTGTGCACACCGACGCGAAAAAACGGCACGCGTCAAAGCGTCACTTTTTAAAAAACGCCTCGGGTTCGTTTTTTTTGTTTGACGCGTCGCGTTGAAATCTATTCGACCAATGAGAATGGCGCTTTTGCACACGTGTCTGGAGCTTCTGAAGTTACAGGAAAACACAACTTGGGGGCGCTCAAACACAAAACTGCCTTGCTGAGCACACATACCAGCGAAGAAGATAGACGCCAAGTAGCGTCTACACTGCCGCGAAGAAATAATGACGGACATTCTAAAATATCCCCGAACCAAGCACCAGTTGGAGCTACTGGTGCTTTAAATATTCATGTTTTCTTTGTTTGATTCTGACAAGCGCATAAATACTTGCTCTCTTCTTCTGAGTTAAAAGCGACTTTAAGAAGCGTAAAGTTGCGCGGCGCCACCTTGTGTACAGGAGTATTTCTGTTTACATTAAGCGCCATCTAATGTCAGGGAATGAAATTGCATGTTCACTCGGCTCATCGTCAGCGAAAATCGCCTGGGTGTGAACACAAAAAACGTGTTGAAAAACGCTGGCGAATAACGCCTGGGGAATATTCGTCCCGGTGTGTACGGGCCTTAAGGCTGCTTCAACACCAAATGCCATTCAAGCCTCACATTCTGCATCCACTGCCTCTTTTCTGATGCAGATCAAAATCTCAATGCTTGTCCAAAGATGTTCTCTTAGATTAGATGCTCTGTTTTGTGTGTGTGGGAGGAGCTACTGTCGTGTTTTTAGCCTCATCGCCACATGGAAGCTCTGACTGTCTATCTCATTTACAACACATGGAAGACGCAACGATGTTGAGAGATCAGGTTTTCATTTATTTTGAAGAGCTCCAAAAAACCATCAGTAAACACATCTCCATGTCTGGGTTCATGAGGTCTTTTAGAGAGACTCTCACAACGTTGACGTTCACCATCTGTAACTGGATGGCGACCGCTCTCAAGCAGTACTGTGACTCCGTTTGATGACCGGCTGTCCCGGGATAGTTGGAAGAGGGAAGAAGATTTTCATTGTTGTCTCAGTGGGAAAAACAGAAAATATAAGTTCAGGAGGAGAACGATCAGATTTTCCTCCATTTTAGTTTTGGACTCCACCCGCTGATCACTTCATCAACACTTCACGGGCCAAAGCTGAGCACCTGATCGCTTGACGCAACGCAAATTTTTAGCCAAAGCTTAGATTTTTGAACTCTTGTCGCCCCTGCCAGGCACACGCGCTGTAACCCATGCTCAAGGACCTCTGATCGGATCGCGTCTGAACATTGACTTAACATTGAAACTGGACGCCTGTGCAAATCGCGTGAACGCCGCTTAAGAGATGATCTTGGATTTCAGGTGGGAGGCCACTACTTGTTGAAAACACCAAACTTGGTGGCAGTTTTTTTCTTGAAATCGTATTCAATTGGTAATTTGAAAAAATTGGGGTTTAATTTTGTTTATCAAACAATATTTATTTGATTTGACTGTTTCATACAGATTCATATTAGTGAAAATGTTGAAAACCTTTTAATATTTACATTTTCCCATTTGCATCTCCAAAAGCGGACGAAGAGAATGTTTAAAAAATAATGACTTTTTGGTATTTACTTAATTCTGTAGCTTTCCTTCATGAAAATACAGTGACCCCTCTATGAAATGCAGTTCAGCTTTCGCAGTTTGAATGTTTTGCATAATTTTTGGCGCAGCTACGCGTGCTTCTTTTATTTTATTAACAGCAGATTGTGTTCTCCGTCCTGATTGGCTGTTGTGTCTCCTGTACAGAAGGCGTTTAATTTGCTAAATGTTCACAACTCCACAATCTTTGGTGTCATTTTATAATAATGGATTAATTTGTCTACAAAGGTTTGAACTTTGAGTGTTTAAACAAGAGAAAAGTATGAAAAGTGAATAAAGGTATGTAGTGAGTGGTTTAAAATAAAATAAAATAAAAAGATGACTTTAATGCGTATCACACGTTAATTTTAGATCGATAGGTAGATTTAACTCGGGCTTAACTTTTCACCTGGGATTTGTCCGAAAACTCGAGTGTCTGTGTTTATTTTAATTGCACCTTAACAGAGTATTGCAATTGAAAAACGAGCATTATGCTAATTTGTTAACAACAATACACTAACAACACAGCGGTCGTTAAGAGCCTCAAACTTTTGTGAATGACCCTCAGCTTAAAAAAACAATAATATCTTTACATGCTGGTTTATAGTAAACAACCCACTTAAAAAAATCGCTTTAAAGAGTGTGCAACAGAAAAATGGACAAAAATGTTAATTTTAGTTCACTTGTTTTAATTTAGTTCCACTTCTGTTTTTTAAATTGTTTGCATTACAGTAACACTTTAACTCCTACAAAATGTAAGAGTTAAAGTGTTACACAGACTCGTTTTGAAAACACAACCTATCAAGGAACCATACCATATAAATGACTAGATGTTAGGACTGTGTATCCTCAAAACTCAGATCCCAAACTAGAGATTTAATACAGTTTCTTATATTTTGCATCTGCAGGAATGTATGGAACACTGCGAAACCTAACCCATCTTCTTAAAACGTTTAAAACAACACAAGTTAAACTGAAGCAGCCAGGACAGAGGAACAAGCTTCCCTCCAAGCTGACTTGGTGTGACTCTTTTCTTAATTCCCTTCCTTTTTATGGGTCAATTGCTCGACTTGCTGTGACATTCGGTGGGGCGGCTACAACAGCTGACTAATCAGAGGACACCAGAGGCAGAGATGGTCTGAGAGTTCGGAGGGACCTAATCCAACGACTAAGATGTCTTGAGTATTCATCAGCAATGCGCTTCTCAGCAAAAAATAAATATGATCCATATTTAAGGCAGTGACTAGCTGCAGCGTGTGCCGTCAGCACCGTAGAAATCCTATTTGATTCCAGCTTGTTTGCAAGTTTAGAGGTCTTTTCCTCTTAAGATTCAACACTAAAGGAAACCAACCACTAAGATCATATTGGATATCATATGTTGTAAATGACTGTTTTATTTTGTCTTAAATGTCCATCCGTCACTATGGTCTTCCTGGACCAATATGCAGGGTCAAAGGTCGCATACCTATAACTACTCTGTGTGCTTAAGATTTACCAGCTCTGTGTTGGGTACACCATGCTTTGATCTTTTGTATTTTCTGTACCATAGATAAACTTGAGTCTCACTGTAAAATATATGTATTTAGAGACAAGTGCATTTAACAGACACTTTGCATTTAAGGTAAAAATTACAAATCTCCTAAATGAGAAGGAAAAGGGCCCTAGATTAGAACCCTGTGGAACACCAGAGCAGAGGCAGTGGAAGCTGATTCCTTCCTTTGTCTGGATAATTTGAAAGTTTACCCTGATAGGAATTAAACTTGTCTAGGAATGATATGCATGTACTCAGTTTATAAGGCATATAAAGGAGGTTTTTGGTGTTACATAAACATCAAGCTGGATGAAGTCATGCAGGTTTACAGCGAGGAAAATAAGTATTGAACACGTCAACATTTCTCTCAAAAAACATATTTCTAATCGAGCTATTGACATGAAATTTTCACCAGATGTCGGCATCAACCCAAGTAATGCACACATAGAAAGAAATCCAAACATTTATGTCCATAAATGAAGTTATGTGTAATAAAGTGAAATGGCACAGGGAATAAGTATTGAACACATGAAGAAAAGGAGGGGTAAAAAGGTCTGGCAAGCCAAGAAAGCAGCTGGAGTTTGTCAGTATTCAGAAGGTTAACCTGCCCCCTATTAGTGCAAAGTAATATCAGCTGGTATAGTCCTGATTGATGCCTTTTAAAAAGGTTTCTCACCAGCAAGGTGTTAGACAAGAAGCATTGCATGATGGGTAAAAGCATTGTTGCAAAACACACTGAAGGCATTGGTTACAGGCGCATTTCTAAACTTCTGAAAGTTCCAGTGAGTACCATTGGGGCCATCATCCAGAAGTGGAAAGAACACGGCATTACCATAAACCTGCCACGGCCAGGTGCTCCTCGCAAGATTTCAGACAGAGGAGTAAGAACAATCATCAGAAGGGTTCTCCAACAGCCCAGGACCACTCGTGGAGAGCTTTAGAAAGACCTGGAATCAGCAGGTACCGTTGTTTCAAAGAAAATTGAACTCTTCGCATGTCATAAGACACAACATGTTTGGAGGGAAAATGGCATCGACATCACCCCCAAAAAACCATACCAACAGTCAAGTTTGGAGGTGCATGGGGTTGTTTTTCAGCATGTGCTACTGGTAGACTTCATATCATTGAAGGAATAATGACTGGAGAAAAAAGGGAGACTGACCTAATTTAAATAATTAAGATTACTTTGTTTTTTTAACTATAAGGCACACTTAAAATCCTTTAATTTTCTACATATTACTTGTGTATAAATTACTGACCTGGAAATTCTTTTTTTGTGGTACATGGCGCTCAAAAATATGTCCAAATATTTTAGTAAAACTTTGGTAAACTACAAAGTCTGATGTATTGTTAGAGCACTATGGGGACTGTAATCGTGAACCTGGCGGAGTGGTACGCTTCAACACAATGAACTGAAAAAGTCAGAGTTTTGTTTTGTATTTGTATGTGTTACATCTGAACAATGTTATTGTGAACAAAGTTGGACTCCATTGCCATGGTAGTCTCTCTGCAACGGCCGATTATTGCAGATAAAAGACACAAACATGAAGAATAAGACAGTTCATTAGAAAAACTTCCCGTCAATCCCCCAGACCAATCCGCTGCTGCCTGTTGGCCCCTCCGGGCATTCTGGGTTGTGTAGTCATTTCACATTATCTCAGTGCATGACTTTGCTTAATGCGCTATAATCCGCTGCACCTAATGGTCCCATTATTATGATCAAGCAAAAGTTAACAAACCAAAGTAGAACAGTCTTAAGTGAAGATAAAAATGCTGTAGTTATATTAAAGGCCCAAATCTTGAACCACTTTAGTCAATCTCAAACATTTATTGCCTAAACAACTGATTCACACACACGTTTTCCTCCTACTTTACAATGGAAATTACAATTTAACATTAAGAGAGCATTTTGGATGTTTAAGCATTACGCATAATGTGTTTTTACGCACTTGCTCTTTTGCTTTTAAAATATTAAATCCCAAAACCCAAGGCGAGTAGCCTTTTTTCTTTTCTCGCTATATTTCTGGCATAACTACACAAGATAATCCTGAAAACTGGCAAAGACAAACGTGAGACCGGAGGGAGTTTTTTTAAAGCAGCTCAGACTGACAGTCCTCTCAAAGGACAACAGTTTGTTTGTTGGGTGCAAGAAAATAAGCCAACACCTTAATAGAGGTTTATCTAGGAGGACGTGCCAATATTTGTTTCCCACGATTTCCATTTAAACCGGCCGGATTGATGTGTAAACAGCTGGTTTGTGTGTGCTCCAGAGGGGATGGATTCATAAAGGAAGAAAAAAAATCCAAAACACACACAAAACAGCCATTATCTTAATGACATGTTCGGGTCCTCGAGCAGCATTTGTAAATATCACTACAGGCTTATGTATGAGGAGAGCACAGGAGGCGGCAGCAACCGCTTTTCCTCTGCAGCTTTTTACGTTTCAGAGGTGTTTAAAATTAAAACTAAAGTCACAATAATTTTTAGAAAAAGCTAAAAAAAAAAAAGAAAAAATATAGCCAAATCAGCTCAAAACAGCATTTTTTCAAACAATTTTATTGGTATATTTGTGAAAAGACTCAACCAAAACCAACATGAAAAGAGATTTTGAGTAACTGCTTTACTTCTTGACCCTATGAAACCACCCCCATTTAGAATGTTCTGGGAAAACAAACTTACTGCCCCAACCAATGCATTTAGTTGATATGTTTTAAACATTCCAGTATAATAAAAAATGCTAATAGGCTTCCAATAACACCCTTTGTTTGATCAGTAATTCTTTCTGACAATCTCAAGCCTCACAAGCTTTCATTCAAAGTAGCAGCAAACAGAATTCACAGTAAAAAGATTTTCTGTGTCCACCGAAATTCACGGTTGATAAAGTGATAGAGATTTTCTCCTTAGCCCACAAAATTGTCCCTCCTAACTAACGTAGGTACAAATCACAGATAAAATAAAAACTTGTATATTTAAGAGTGTGTTTAGTTGATATTTCTTCTGATGCTGTCGGACAATTGGATTCTTATTTTTTTACTCTTATAATTTGGATGCATTTGCGACAAAACCACTTTTGTAAGGTAAGAAACAGATGTAACGTATCAAAGAAGGTTAAGGGTAAAGCTCCAGTTTTAAGCTACGTTTACACCGGGCATGTGACACGTTTTCTGGAATGCGGTAATGTTGTTCACACTGGGCAATCAGGGAGGGGCTTCTTCTACTTATTTGCTACTGTTTACTAGCACGTGTCCACCACCTGCAGTTAAAGGAGACTTGAAAGAGTGTGAAGTGTCAAAGTGGTGCAAATCTTGCTCCAGGCTTTTTTATTTCACAGCTCTGTTCTGATACATGAAAGACTTGGTGTCATAATGACAGCGGGACACAAACCGCAATTATTAATTGATGACCAATTTGCAAACAGTTGGCACTTCCTTGAATTAAATAGGAGGGCCATCCATTCGTCACTACCATGGATGATACCCTGGTTGGTCAAAGTTTCAACAGGTTTAACTTGAAAAAAACACGCTCTGTTGCCACACATTTTCCAAGTAGAGCCCAAAAACGGTCCTCAAAATGTGAATATCTAAGCGTGAATGTGAGAGTTTTGAACGCAGATGTCATGACATTCACATGTACGCACACTTTTCATTAAGTAGTCTTTTTATCCCACATTGCAGAGGGTGGTGTGAACGTAGCCTTAAGAGGTTAAAAGATATCACCTAAAGAACACAGTTGGACGTTAGCTAAAAGTCATGCTATCTGCTAAATGCACTTTAGCGCTCCTCAGTTAAAACTGTTTTTGAATCATTCTTATGATTCACTTCAATACAAATAGCTTTATTTTATCCAAAACATTTCTAATGGCTAAGAGTTGTTGAAAACTTTGAGAGACCTCAGTGTTCAGCAGATAACTCAAATAAGATATAATTTTATAGCAAGCCAGTTTGTTAGCCTGGTAGTTCTTTGTTAGCAAGAATTTTCTATTGTAAAAAAAGAAATGGTCAACAGTCGACTAAGATGATGATATATATATATATATATATATAGTTGGCTCATACGGTATATTGCGTCACACAGCCACTGTGTACATTTTGCGCATATTGCATTGATTGAAAATTGGTCATACGTGAAGATACTTGGAAAAAAAAGGAGATTTTCACAGATTTATCACAGATGAACCACATTAAGACCACAGAAGTATGAATAAACCACTCAAAGAACACGCAAAGCAACATAGAACATAAACCGTGCGCGATTATTTTGCTATTCATACACAGCTCATTAGTAATTCGTACGTCAATTATGTCATTTTAACTTAATATGTGTGCTGTATACGCAATATAAAAGTTGTATTTCTGAGGTACATGCGTAAAAAGTCTGTTAGACATACATGGAACAGTCGTGGAGAGCCACAAATTTGCACATGCATTTAGCAAAAATTGCACACAATTGCGTAACATTTACGTAATAATTGCGTATGAACAACGTAAAATACGTATAAACCACGTAATTTTCAACCAACCAACAGCTCAAAACCAAATTTACCTAAAGGCCCCTCAGCCAAAACCGTCGACGTACATCGACAAACGCAAGAAACACCTAAATAACATAAAACATGCATGTACCACAAAAGACCGAAATTTCATACGTTGAAATTGCGCAAAATGTTTATAGCGACTTTGTGACAAGACCTTTAGAATGGTGTAATGGACTAAAACAATAAATTAGATCAAATAAATAATAAATCAGTCTTTCACGTGTTTTTGACATTTTCAACATAAACATATTCCTGTCTACCATTCACTGTCCCCACATTTTGATGCAATGGTGTAACTTATGGTTCGGTTTTGAAGCATAATTGTGGTTCAGATAATTAATTTTGTGGACCTGCACAACATTTGATCTTTTTAAACCCTAAAATGTTTCTGTTTTTTTTTTTATCAGTATTGAACGCCTTCAGGCGCAGAAAACAAAAAAGTTACTTTTTCAGTAATCTCAATACTGTTTTTGCATAATCAGCATGTTTTTTTGCATTCAAACTCAGAGTCCTTCATAGGTTGATAGTGAAGTTTTGAAATTTAATTTATCTTGTATGTCTGTTAAATTGAAGTTACACTAAAATACTGTTTTTTTTTCTTTCTAATCTCATGCTGGGCCATCAAACCATAAAATACCTACAGTCAATATTTTTTAAACTTAAACTTTAAGAAGTACTTTCAGTAACTTTTAAAGGATCCTGTTAACTTTTTGAAACTTTTTCTCACACTAAGACACCACTGTCACACAGATGACACCAACTTCCAGCAGAACTTAAGATAAATTAAACATCAGATAAATACATCTAGTTTTTTTAATCTTGACACATACATTTATGCAAATAAACCTGCTAAGAAGTAAAACATTGATTTTGGAGTGGATACAGTCCAGCGCGTCCTGCAGGAGGTTCAGTCAGGGTACAAGATAAAGCCAGAGAAGGTGCTATACTTGTTGTTGTTGCCTCCGTGGGCTTTGCCACCATCCAGCTTCACATACACTTCATCTCCAGAGTCCAAGTGCAGGACTGCACTGTTGCTGGCATAGTCGTAGTTCTGGTCTGCATCCTGAGCTATGGCGCTGGCACGAACCTGGAGGGGCAGAAGCACAAGACCACTTATTGGGGGGGGGGGGGGGGGGGAGTGAAGCAGCAGCAGCTGCTGCCTGAAAAAATGATTCCAAATTTAAACATAATCCTGGAGATTTAAATTGGCCAAATATTACAAAAAATAGCTTCTAATTTGCGCTTATATAAGTTTGATCTCAACCTTCTGTCAGAACCTATAAAGGATAATTGCAGCTGCAGTCTGACCCTGCGTCCTTCTGCAGAGGGAACACTCATCCAAGGATTTACGCATGAGCGCCGCCGCCAAACAACTTAGGCGAATGCGCTCGCAGATCACCATAAATATCACTGATGTTTGCTGCAGTTTAAGATATAAGGCGCTTACATAACTCTGCGTCACTGTGCGTAAATTCCTCCTTTGAGGATGCTTCTTTAAAATGAGTCACGTGAAACTAAGTTTTTGCGCTGTTCTCCGGGTTTTTTGCGCACCTGTCCGTTCTTGCACAGGTCCGCCCACATGCTGGTGCCGTCTCCTCCGCGCATCAGTACGTGATAAGTGAAGAAATAGATCCCTGACACGTGGCACGTGAACTTTCCGGTGCTTTGGTCGTAGTGGTTCCCCAAGTTTGTGATCACGTCGTCAAACTTCAGCACCTCGTAGCCCTCGTGCGGGTTCTTCAGACCCACGTAAAAGGCGATCCTGAACGCGCTTCCCGTGGAGTTCATCCCGTCCGCGTCCCCGGCTTCAGCCCCCGAGGCTCCGCTCAGAGCCGGGAAGGACAGCTTACTCCCCCCGCGCTCTCCCGGTGGCCCCCTCGGACCTGGGGGTCCGGGTTCGCCTGGTGGACCGCGGGGTCCGGGTTTGCCGGGTCTGCCCGGCTCCCCGCGGGTCCCCTGCGCCATCGGGGGCTGCACGCCGTTTTGGATCACCTCCATGGCGGTGGCACCCCCCGGTTTGGTACTGTAGGGGTCGCACACCATCCGACAGGTGCCCATCATCTCGTAGTAGTGCGCCGTGCTCTCGGAGGAGCGCAGCAGCAGCAGCGGCACGGCCACGGTCAGAGCCAGCAGGAGCATCGCGACTGCGGTCACGAGGAAGACCACGGACCACTTCCTCCGCGCCGTTCGGGGACCGAAGGACGACAGAAACCCCGTGGAGCCGCGCTGGGGGGGAATTGTGACAGATGGAGGGGAAGTTGGGGAAGAAGAAAACAAAGTGCGCCCTGCTCGGTCCAGCCGCTCCGACTGCGGCTCCTTCCCGCCTCTGGGCGAAACTGCTGTGACCGGGGAGCGAGCGCGCGCCTGAGTGCGAGTGCGCGCAGCCAGCTGCGTCCAGCTGTTTGTGAAGAGGAAAGTAAAAGAAGCTGAAAGAAAAACTAGCCAAGGAAGCATGATCTGCGCTCCCAGTGCTCAACCCCGTCAATAATAATAATTCTGTCATCTGAAGTACTGAATGAAAACAGCGCAAACATCAAACAAACGAATAAAAAATATGAATTGTGGTTGTTCAAAAGGAGAAACATCCACAAACACTGTAATGAACTGAGGGGGATTCAGAAAGTCAAATGAAAATACAGACGTCATTTGACATTAAGGGTATATTTAGACTTAAAGTGAAACAAAAATTAGATAGTTTCCCCGATAATCCAAAACAAATTTTCAATCTGAATAAGACAACATCAGATGAGATAAGATAAAGATACTCTATGGGTTGTTGCAACAACCATATACCTGTTAAGTACAAACAATGAGTGACCCCCAAGCAGACACTGCAGGAATCGCTCTTGGACCCATCTTTTGAGATGGTCTTGGTTTGTTTCCAATTTGTTTCCAGTCTTAATAGCCGGGCATTACAGGATGTAAACAGAGCTGGAAGGACACATCCATGACAATGAGACACAGCAACTCATAGAAATTTGGTCGGATGAATGCAGGCTCCTTAAAACGCCTTTAAAGTGATACACGTTGCTTCTCACTGTTTACCGACAATCTATACATCATAAACACTTATCAGCGTATCTTTTTAACCTGTCGTCTCCTCAGTAACCGCCTTGCAGCATGCCTCCGCCATACCAAAGTAACAAGACTTTCCAAAAGTTTTCCATTTCTTCACATTTGCACTTTGACCTGTTAATAGTACTCCAGCCGAAAATCCTTTTCTTTAATAAGATACTTTTGATTTTGCTCTCTCTTGGATAAACGGAGCCGCACTTTGTTGCAGCTTGTGACTTTATTCTTCAGATGTCCATGATGTCACAAAGTCACCGTCAAACTAACACACAAATGAACAAACGTAAAACTTTAAGTTTAAACATGACGGATAACATTAACAAAAATGAAACACATACAAATAAGAGATCAAGAAATTTTTTTAAAACATTATGATTACAATTTTTCCCAATCCTGCTGTATGGAACTCCTTTAATTACTTTGTGCAACAGCAAAACACATTCTTTAGGCACACAGCGTATAACAAGGGTTCTGCACAAAAAAGGGGGCCACACTGACACTGGCAGTTCAAACTAATGTGTAAGCTTCTGTTAAAGCATGCAAAATCAACTTTTTGAGCTTCTTAGTGTATTATAATGTTAATTCCTCAACCCCAAAGTGGTATTTTGATCCATTCATGGATTTATGAGCATTCCTATAAAAACCTGCTCTCTTGACCAGCAGCCCCTCCAAATCCACAAAAACGAGCGGGTTCCACATTATGACGTGGACCGGTGGGAACCGCCCCTTCCATGAAGACTACCACACACGCCCACTTTCTCCATGGAGGTAGTGGAAAAACCCGTTCATTTTACATGGACAATATGTACATCCATCTTTGCAAAAGTTTGGATTTTGTTTGTTTTCGTGGGAGAAACACGGACATGCTGCTGAGGTCAACTCTAGGTTGACGTCATAAAATGGGTGGCACCCACATGGAGAGAAAGGCGGAGCCTCAGAGAACAAGTTGTCTTACCTTTGGGTAAGAAAGAGCTCAGGAAAATAACTAATATTTAGTTTAAAATCTGCTCTTAAGTGTGCCAACGGTAGCATATTTTCATATACATTGATGTAGTTTATAGTTTTCTGAAAGGCTTTAGAAAAGAATGATATAGGCCCATTAACTACTGATTTGCTTTCACCTCAACTTAGGGGCTAATGCTTGCAAGGATTTCCCATGGAACCGGTGAATTTACATCACCATTTAGGTACCAAAGTCCTTCACTATAAAAGAAGAGCTACAAAAATACAAAGAGAAAATGAAAGATTTGGTTAATATTGAGAACAACACCTAAAACATCAGCAAAAGGGCAATAAAATACATAAAAATAAACTAAGTAAAAGAGAATAAGAGGCCACCAATTCTTTAAAAACCATTCTGGAGAGGTAAATCTTGAGATCTAAAAGGGTTTTGATCTGATATCATTTGCAGCTCTGGAGAAATATCATTATTCCATATCTGGGGGCCGACAACAGACATCTCACGGTCACCCCAGTGTTTCTGACATGGCCTGGGTCCATCAACAAACCAAGTCTTTATTCCACAACGTGTGGATTTGACATCTTGATGTCACTTTGCCCTGCCTAACCTCAGCCACACATCCATCACACACAGCCCAAATCCTCCTCTTCGTCAGTCGATCCTTCACCATTCCCACCATGTCACAACATTTGGACCACATCTGGCAAAACAGGCCAGAACCCAAGTCAGGCCGGGTCATATCCGCTAGGCCACATCTGACCTACATAACACTCAAGTGAACCACCAGTGAAAGGGAATAACCCAGATTTGGCGTGTGTTTGTTGCTGCTGTCGGGGCCTGTGTGCTGAAACGCTGACAAGTGTGATCCTGTATAATGAAGTGGGCTGCCTGCTGCTGCTGCTGCTGCATATTTACACTTATGTAATCTGCTGGGCTAATCACGGACCACGTCTAATTGTAAAAGACACATGTGGGCATGGCTTTCTAAATATTAGGATTCCATTTCCCAAAAAGGCCAACCTGGACTTTTCTTCCTCAGTATGCTAGGAGTTTAAACATACACTGTTTTAGCATACGTGCTACCAAAGCACCCAAACCCAACTGAGTTGGGATAGGCAACAAGGGCCATTTGCAAATGACTTTACTGGAAAATGATCTGTTTAAAGTCACAAAACATGTCAGTCAGACTAAGGTCCAGGCTTTAAAGAGTCACTCTGATGCTTTCGACATGTTCTAGTGGCATTTTTTCCCATGATGGAGGACATATGTAAAGAGAACTAGACTTACTGAGTATTTCTTAATAAAAAATGTTGTAAATCAGTGGCAGATCTCAAAGATTGTATTTGATTTGCTGAGTGGGCCACAAGCTCCCTGCTCCACTCCATTCTGATTCTTGTATGGGCGGCTGTGGTGCAGCGGTAGGGCGGTCAACCCCTGATCGTAAGAAATCCGCTTTGCACGCTCATGTGTTGAAGTGTCCTTGGGCAAGACACTGAACCTCACCTTGCCTCTGGTGGAAGGTTTGCATCAGTGTTCGGCAGTGGAGCTTCCCCCAGTGTGTGAATGTGTGTGTGAATGGGTTTGTGACTGTAAAGCGATTTGGGCCTTGGAGGAAGGTAGAAAGCGCTGTAGAAGCACACGCCATTTACCATTTGTAGATGAGTACACACTCCAAAGTGATGGACTTCTTCGTCTTTGTCCTGCAGATTTACCCAAGTGTTCTTGAGCTTGAGATAACAGACTGATGGTTGGAAATTCTTCCACAGGATTACTTTGTAAAGTCCAGAAGTTACGGTTCAATTAGTCACGGTGAACTGTCCAGATTCTGACCATCAGACTACCACCCCCGTGTCGGACTGCTAATGTTACAATAATGTTCATTTATTTGTAAATAGGCCTGCTCTTTATAAACTTTCCCCTAATGTCTCATTAGTTCACAAAGCACTTTTCTAAAGGTATTGGAAAAAACCTTGATGTTCTTGTCAAATGTGGGGCAAATCCTTGGTCCAAAAGTCTTTTTTCAACCAGAGTCAAGTTAGGTCTGCAGCACTCACCATGTTGTTCTGTTTTTGTTATTACCTTCTGGATGAATCTTCTTCTTTTCCTTGGTGTCTCTGTAGTTGGTTGTTCAGCGCTGTTTTTAATGTAGTTTGTTTTTTCCCCCGTATATGGAAAATGTTTCTCACTAAAAAGGGAGAGGCTCTAGCGAGCCCCATGTCCCTTCTTGAGATGAACAGAGGACTGCCCAGTCCTGGTCCTCAAGATCTACTATCCTGCCTGTTTTCCAGCTGTGCTCAGTCAATCAGAACATGGACACAGCTGAGCCAGCTAATCAGCAGCCAGGAGGGAAGGGAATGCTGGCAAATAGGAGAACAAGGATTGGGCTGCCCTGGAGTAAAACAATCGATGGATGAATGAATGGAGGGATGGAGTATTGATAGATGATGAATAAATGGACAGTACATGGATGGATGGATGGATGGATGGATGGATGGAGGGATGGAGGGATGGAGGGATGGATGGATGGATGGATGAATGGAGGGATGGAGTATTGATAGATGATGAATAAATGGACAGTACATGGATAGATGGATGGAGAGAGGAAAAAGCCCAACTATGAGTGAGTGAAAACCATTGCTTTTTATTGACTGAGGTAGTAGTCAGGCTAATCCCATAGCTAACAGGAAGTCGGTTTGTAGATTGAATCTGAAATCAGAGACTCAGGAGAAAAAGAGGCAGCAAATAGAAAGAACTAAAGAACCAAACCAAAAACTCTTAGTCCTTCTCTATCTGTTCATCCGTGACCATCCCTGAACGCCAAACTTCTGCACGGCGGGTGTTTGCAAATGTCAGAGGAAGAGGCTTGTTTGTAGAAAGAGAAAGCCTTCCTTCCCGTCAGGCTCCACATGCCGGCCAACTTTGTTTTGAACCTGAATGAATTCAGGTCAAAGTCAGACGGAGTGAATGACTTCAACTCACAGCGGTTAAAGACATGACCAAATATTCGACTCAGACTGTGACTCTCGCAGTCACATCATGTGGCCCAGGGCAGGTTCACAAAATGGTGACATCAGCTGACAGACTGTGTTGGTTGGAGGGGAAGGGGTTGGGGGTCAGCTTATGTCTGCTGGAAGTGGACCAGCGATGTCTGACGGCGCTGCGAGCCGCGGGGAAATATGAGATGTCTTGTTTCATGAGCGCCACGAGCTTTGAATTCCGATTCTCAGTCAAATTAAAATTCATGGCGTGCAGATCGTCACCCCCTCTGCACGGATACCTCTTGAGTGCTTCTGCAAGTGCGCTTGAAAAAGACTTTTATCCAAGTCATTGGGTATTTTCTGAGACGTGAGCAGCTGAGGAACTTAATACAGTATGGATTTTCAAGCAATTCCTTGAAAGAGTTGGTGGAGTTGGAAATGCATCGTCCTCAAGGAATGCCTTTCAAAAGTCAGATGAAGCCCCGCCCCCTTACTTCAGTTCCTGATTTGGCCTCTAAGATGGTGGAAGTAGCTACAAAAGGGGAGACACTAAATAATACATTCCAGAAAAACAAACAAACAAACAAACAAACAGGAAGCCCGTTACGCTCTCTAACTTTGCTGCATGACCTTTTAGTCAGGATTAATACAGTGTACTGCGTCTTCAGGCCATGGTGAGCCATGGTGAGCCATGCACCGCGCACTGTCCACATTATGCACCTCAACCTCTGAGATTACCCCCCCTCCAGCAGCGGCATCCTGCCTTTCTAGAGCGCTGCTGCGTCAGACGTGCGGAGCATACCATGACGCCAATTAAGTAATCGGTCATTAGCATCTGCCGCACTTAAAACGATGTCATCAGCTGAAAGTTCATTCATGAAACAGGATTCTGATTAGTTTATTCAATAAACCGACATGGGGGAGGGTAAAAGAAAAGGAAACAAAAGGCACAAAAACAATTAATTTATTGACATTACAAAAACGTTTGATACTTCATGTTATGCTTCTGCATGAAAGATTCTTGTTTTAGGTGGCAAAAGGTTGGGATTTGCAGTCTTTTTCTCACCTCTCTGGCTTCTCTTTCTTGACAGGATATGACATCAGAGAACCCCGATTGCTCCTAAAATCAACAAAGAGGTAAGCCATACAAGCCTAGGCATTTGTGAAACCAGTGACTGTAAATGAAACCCATAGAAAATGACTTACTTCTGGCTCCAGCTAACTGAGTCAATTCAATCACAGATTGTTTTGCCATATGGACGCTGCCATGTTGGAGCCAGACATTCTCAGTAAGCATTGATTGGTCCAAATCGGTCTGAATGGATGGCAATTGGCCAGAGGGATTGATGGAAAGTTTTCCTAGTGAACAGTATTGTCCCCATTGATTGTATATGAGAACTGGGCCGAGTGAATGTGACGCCACCCATAGAAAATGGCGAGGGCGGCCGTGGTGCAGTGGCAGGTTTGCTGTCCCCCCATCAGAAGACTGCAGGCGCAATTCCCACCTTTCCCACGCATATGTCAAAGTGTTCTTGGGGAAGACACTTGCCTCTGGTGCAAGGTTGGCACCAGTGTTCGGCAGCGAGTGAATGGGTGATTGGGACTGTGCCGATAAACGGCCTTGGGCTTTCGAGGAAGGTGCTTCTCCAATGGTATGAAGTAAATCCAGTTGAAGTGAAATGACTCGATCTCTGAGGCACCGGCATTCGTTCCTTGTGGGGACAACGTCAACCTACAGCTGTGTCTGCATCTCGCCCACGGAAAAAACTACATCCGAACTTTTGCAGAAATGTTGTGCATATTGTGTGAATAAAAGGAATCCCCGCTAGCTCCACGGAGAAAGTGGGTGTGTGTGTTAGCCTGGGGGCGGTGCTAGTAGCGCAGACTCTTCATGGAAGGGGCTGATCTCAGTTTGTGATGTCACAATGTGAGAGAACCCATTCGTTTTCGTGGATTGGGAGGCACTGGGGCTCAGAGATCAGTTTTTAGTGGAATGTGTGAACAGATCAAAATACTGCTTTGGGGTGTTTGTTTTTTTTGTGAGGAATGAACATTAAAATACACTTAAAAGCCCAAAGGAGGGAAAAAGTGGATTTTGCATTCTAAAGGCCCTTAAAGTGTTGGATATCATCGCAAAGCTGCCTTTTTTCAGCTTTCAGAGCCCGTTGGAATTACTTTAATTACTCAAACGGTTAAAGAATAACGGTAATACAAAGAGAGTTTGTTGTTGTTGTCTGGGATGAATTACTGTATATGATGGAAGGAGCATGTTTACATGGCAAATCTAGGATTAGATTGGA
The DNA here is from genome assembly GCA_037389245.1 of Oryzias sinensis. NCBI lineage: Eukaryota > Metazoa > Chordata > Actinopteri > Beloniformes > Adrianichthyidae > Oryzias > Oryzias sinensis. The sequence goes on along the minus strand of CM074510.1, from coordinate 9,725,828 downwards.
ATAATAGTGTGTTTCGGAATTCTATTCAAATGATATGTGGAATGTTTTAACATTTTCAGGACTTGGACTCCAGTTTTTGACTTTTCAAATTAAGTGATATCTTGCTTTTTCCCTAAAAAAATAACGCTGGCCATTGCACCAGTTTTCCCATCTTAAGTGCTGACATTCAAAGAATATTTTAGTTGGACCTGCATTAAATCCAGATTAAGGCATATGTGGGATTACTCATTCCAAATGTGAGGATTGTTCCCCCCCAATCCAGTGTTTCTCTCAGCTTTGCTCTCATCAGGCTTGTGTCGTTGCCGGCCAACAACTACGTTCACTTTGCATCAGTGATATCCTGTTTTTGCTGGCAGACATATGTCATAGACCATTCCTACAAAAAACCGACCATCATGGAACCCTGACTGGACAGCTACAGGAACTTGCAGCATCAGCTCCTGTCCTAATGGGTGACCCTAATGCCACACAAAGGTCACCGAAGACACCTCTGTCCTCGTCGGCTCGCATGGCTTTAGGCGATGAGGATTTACTCGATGAGGTCCTGTCGGGTCATGGCAGGGGGCTTCTGTTAATCTACCTGCACACCTCCAGCAAACCACTTCTGACCTTTCCTCTCGTGCTTCAACATTTTACAACGTCAAGCCGGCAAAGTTCAGACGAAATAAAAGGAAAAAAAACTGCAGTTTTTGTCCATTTTCTCCATCAAACCGAATCAGAATGAACTCCATTGATGTGATTTGGAGAAAAAAATGGGCTACCACTCCAAGACAACAGCAATTGAAAGCTGTGAGTGAGGAGCCTTCAAACCACATACATGTGCCGAGGACCCGCAGCGATGTGAACAAACACGAGTCGCTTCTGAGGACGGAAAAGGCCGTGTTTGCCAGGGTGTGTGTGCGAGAGGCAGCACGGCCAGCCGGGGGGGTTCAACCTTTTGCAAGTGGCAAAGGCAGACATGATGAAGTCATGGTGACAGTGCGCGGCCCGCGGGCAGACATCTTTTTAACACGCTTCTGCTTTTTTATCCTAATCCTAGGGCCAGCTTATCAAATACACCAGCTTTGCAGCGAGAGGGGGGAAATGAGAGCAGAGCTGCAAGCTACAGAAGCCGGGAAAAAGGTATAAGTCCTCATTTATTCATGTAGTATTTCACTATTTAGATGATTTAACGCGCAAAGAGCTCCACATCTGCATGACTCTTGTTCACAACTTAATAGCCTTTTTAAAAGGAGGACCAATGAGACATTCTTTTATTCTTTCCTTGAAACTTTTCATTATTTAGGTGCAAATAAGTTAAAAAGATGGACCAGAACAATAGACCAGAGCAAAACTATGAGGGACTTGAAGACCCACCCTGATGAAAATTGCGTTTTCAACATGTTTTTGTAGCATTTTCCTGTTGATGGCGGACAAATATTTAGAACATAAGTTGAAAATTGCATTTCTGAGTCTTTTTTTTTCATTCTAATTGTTGTAAATCAGGAGCAGACGACAAAAATGCCAGAGATTATTTGAGATGTTAAAAATACAATGGGCGGGCCACGAGCTCCCTGCTCTGCTCCATTCTGATGCATCCACTTGTGGACGGCTAGGTAAAAAATGTCCTCGTCCGAGCTGGAATCCAGCTGTGGGGCTTGACAGCTCTAATATTGCTCGGCATGTTTTGTTGCACCGCTAATGTTAGATTGTGGCTGTAAGAATCTGTAAGCTAGCGAGAGAGCGTGTAAACAGAGAGCTCTCAGCAGCGATGAGGGGAAGGGTACTCCACACCAACAGACCGGCCTACAACTCCAGCCGGTCTGTAGAAACTATGTCCCAGAAATCGACCCAGTTTATTTTAATTTTGCTTAAAAACGACATAATCACAGTTAAAAGACGACAGGCAATGGTTTGAAAATTGATCAAAGGGTGATCAGAGGTTTTGCTCCACCTGGCAACAGCTTTAAATAAAGTAAAAACTACACATTTAAAAAAAATACTATATTTTCTGTACTACATGTTGCTCCCAAGAATAAAAAAATAAAACATAATTAAGTCACTGTTTCAGGGACAATTAAGAAATAAAAAAATGCACTAAAACAACTGAAAGGCAATTTATTTAATAGAATAGAAAAATAAAATCTGAATTTATATATCCTTTGCTAATGTAACTGATTGATTCACAAGGCTTCACTGAAAGGGGGGGGGGGGGGGGGCGCCGGGGGGAATGTGGCAAGGAAGGCTGCAAGACGTAAAATAACGGTTGCTAAATTTTTGAATAAAAATATTTTTTTGGGGGGGGAAATGCACAGAAAGAAGCACAACTTTAAAAAGGAATGTGAATAGATGAGCTTTTCCTTTCTGTCAGGAATATATTCCTAAGTACCAAATCGACACTAGCAGCTGCTGTAACTGAGTGAAGGTCTCATTTTAATGCACATTTTATTTACATAATTTATACAATTAGTGATGGATAATTAAGTTTAAATCATATTAAAACTCAAATAAAGATCAAACCTAAGATTTTTGTCAAAAGACCCAAAAATTAGGTGTATTTTGTTGATGGATTGATAGAAAGTAGGGTTGAATTTTGATGGTTATTATTAAAAACCAATGGTTCTCTATGAGTGAAATTGTACTGACTTGTTTGAGCTAAGAAGAATCCATTGATGAAATTGTTAAAGTCATCAGCTGTTCTTTCATCACTCTAACAAGGCTGTATAACTGGTTTCATCAATAAAACCAAAAAATGTGAGTGTAAAGAGAAAACAAAGTCAGTCGGAACCCAGGACCAATTGATCCTTGTCAATCAGAAGCAAAAGATAATGGGGCAACTGGAAAACAGGCAATCTAGAAGAACCAGGCTCTTAACATAGAGCCTTGAGGTACTCCTTGAGAGTGACGATCCCACTAGTTTCAAGACATTCTGCTCTGTTTTACTTAAAAGAGCAGAATGGTCCTTTTCAGTGAGTAATCTGAATGTTTGCAAGATCATAGAGAGTTTCTGCTTATTAATCTTCCACCTCAGATTGGCCTTTTCTACTTCTGATAAAGACATCACACATTTAGGACATGCACTAGCACCCATTTACAGGTCAACAGTTTTTCCATTGAAGGAAGCTCGCATCCTTTCCTCCACAAAGGCAGTTACAGCTGTGTTCCTTTTAGCCTGAATCTCAGTCGCCGCCTTTGACCTTTCTTCCTTTGAATAAAGAGCATGAAGGCGTTTGGTGGCTTTTCTTGACAAATTCAACCTTTCTGCACACATAAAGAAGAAACAGAACCAAGGTCTGGATGTAAAATGATTGGTTGGACCCCAATCTGTAGGCAACCACTAATCAGGCGATTAAGCTAGGGGGAGGCTGGGCGACGGTTGTTTCAGCAATCGGGGGTTCGTCTATCAGCTGTCCCTAACCTACCCTCCTTCCTCATACAGCAGTTTTAATTGCACCTCAGATATGTGCGACCCTTTGTAGTGGCCGTGCTTGGACATCACTGCCAGCAGTCAGGAGATGTCATCTCAGTGCCCTACACACCAATTTTAACTGCACCCTTTAGTACACACACCGTTTATGCACACACAAAAAAACCAACAAACACACACCCGCCACACTAGGAAGTTGACTTCTGATTTTCTGTCCCCTAACCCAGCGGTCCCCAACCTTTTTAATGCCGCAGACCGGTATGACGTCATACAAAGTTTTCACATACCGGTCTTTAAGATGTGGCGGACAATTAATGTAGCAATGCTACGATGAAGGAGGAATAGAGACCCGAAGAGACGAATCTGAAGCTTTTATTTTGACACACATGACATTGTACACCGCACAGGTGTCATCATCCTCTCCCCTTCCCTCACTCATGGTGCAAAAAAGAAGTACTGTCCATTAAATGTAGCTTTCTTTCTTTTGGAAGTTGATTTTCCCCTTGGCAAAGAAACGTTCCAAAGAGGTTTGTTTTTTACTCTTCTTGCTAGCTCCTGGGTTTTATTTTAGCGGTAACCTATCACGTGACCGAGAAGAGCGCCTTGGCCTGCGTCAAGAGTAACATAGACGGATGTAACAAAGAATCGGGCAATTTTTCAAAATAAAACATCTTTCAGATTCCGAAATAAATAAAACGGAAGTCATGTAAGTTATTTTATTTTCTTTGTGCGGCCCGGTACCAAATGACCCACGAACCGGTACCGGTCCGCGGCCCGGGGGTTGGGGACAGCTGCCCCAACCCATCCCTGGTGGGGGGAACCCTAAAGATTGTACAATTGTTGATTGTAGATTAAATTCTAAGCGACAAACATTTGATTCTTTTAATCTATGGTATAAATCAATCTCGATCTTAGCAGAATAGATCTGACACACTTAAACAGGTAAAGTTTATTGTAGTTTTTCTGGCTGGCTACAAAACACAACACAGATGTTGTTCATTTACAGATTTATTCATAAATGATAAACATTTGCGTGCAGATCAGCTGCATTAGGGATCACACAAAGTGAAACCAGAAGCATCTTCAGCTGACAAAAAGCTTTCATTTTATTTCATTTCTGCCATAAAACTTTAGTATGTCTGACCTGAGATAGGCTTTACTGCATTTTTCTGCAAATGGTTCAAAGATAATTTCCCATAAAACTTCTGTTCAGCTTTAAAATAAAATGCTGTCTTAAATGTATTTTTAACTATATTTTAACCTGTATTTTTTTCTGAAAATTAAAAAAACTATAGAATAAAACCTTATCAAACACATATTTGCAGAACACCTTACTTGCTACAACTAAATGAAACTTTTTTATTGTTTCAAGAAGTACATGGAAGGTTTGAGCACAGATAACTCTCTTCACTAGTTAAGCACGGCGATGGAAGGGTAATGGTTTGGGTCAGTCCTGAAGGGGCTTTGGACATTTTAAAGTAGCTCGATTGGTTCCATTGAAATAAAACCTTGTTTTTCTTTTAAAAGGTGCTATTTTTTTGTAGATTTTTACAGTAAATCCATACATATGATAATATATTACCTTTGGAACACCGTAGAACCCTTTTTTATGAAATATGAGTTATTTTTGCAGCTAATTTTCCTATGTGGAAGTACGACACCTCGATCTCTGAGGCACCACCTTTCGCTCCTTGTGGGTCATGAGGTCAACCTAGAGCCGGCCTCGGCAGCGAGTCTGCGTTTTTCCCACGAAAACAGACCACATCCTATCTTTTTCAAAGATAAAAAGGAAAGCGTTTAGCCGATCTCCACTGGCAAAAAGTGGGTGTGTGTGTTGGCAGGAAGTGGTTGTTCTCACTTATATACGTCAACAAGTGAGGACCCACGTTTTTTCAGAGGTTGGGAGGGCAGGGTTTTAGAGAAATACGTGAGAGAGATGCGTGAATGGATCATTTGGGGGGGTCTTTTGTGAGGAATTAACATTATAATACACTTAACAGCTTAAAAAGGGGAATTTTGCATGACATTGGCCCCTTATACTTTTTTAATTGTCGCTTTATTGTCTTGAGACACTGTGTAATTTGGCAGGTTTTGCTGATTTATTATAGGATAATAATGATGTAAATCCATTACAATCTCCTTGATTTTTTTCTCTCCACACGTAGGAAGTTATCGGATCTTAAATCGTCTTCCAGAAGATGTCAAATAAGAAAAAAAATCTTTGTTTTCACTTATCTCCAACCAAATAAACAGATACTTTTAGGCGTATCTAAAATGTAAATAACAGAAGGAGGTACAAGACAATGCAGATTAAAAAGAGGAGCAAACATACCGGGGAGTGCAGGAGACAGATAACAGATATAAAGCTGGAGCAAGGTGTCAGATAAGAAAGGGAGTCGACACAGTCAGTTTAAGACTCGTCACACAAGGGAACAAAAGTGGTGGAACTTAAAAAAAAATTTGCAGAAAATGCTTTTAACTTCTGCCTAAAAATATTTCTATTTACTTCTGATATGCTGAAATAGAACGTGTGTCATAATTACACAGAAGGCTAATTTAAAGACTGCGTTCTGAAACAACCATACAACCAGAAGGATGCTGATAAAACTAGAATGCAAAAACGCCATTGTTAGTGTTCAAAATTGACAACAAAACGGATGTTTTTTACCCTAAATCAGGGGTAACCAAACTTCTGACGAAGAGGATAAGATTTAGTGTGTTTTAGGGCCAACCATGTCGCTGACATTCTTTTCACTCTGATTGTACATCAAATGCGAAAGAACAATTTTATGAAAATTCTATTGCAATACGATACTTTTTCTTTCTTCTAAATATATTGTGTGTTTTGCCCCAAAAATACTGTTAAATTTCAGAGGTGAATGAAAAAAGCCTCTAAAAAAATAACAAAACACTTTTGTCAATGTTAAATCTTGGTTCAAATGAAAAGTTACATATCAATTACTATTAGATACCTCCGCATTTGGATTGTATCAACAAGAAATAAATGTTTTTATTTTCATTTAAAAGTATAAACCATGGACACTTTTATTTTATAATTCGTTAAAAAATACTCTAATCTATACCTATTCCGGCTGGTCTTGCTGTCAACTTTCCTGTTTATTATTTTTCGTCCTCATTTTAGAAATGAACCAACCAAAGACTGCCATCACTCACTTGTCTACTTACTGTTTCTTAGCACTGTTGTCACTTTAAACTGTTATTATTATTATTATTATAATATCATGTGTATGCAGTATATTTGATCACTAAAGCTGACTTCGCTTGATTTGACGCGACTTAAAATGAACTCTAAAGTTACAGAAGGGTCCCAACACAGTGATGTCACAGGTTTACGACGGCTTATACCGGAGTTTAGCCAATCACAATCAAGAAATCGTACACACAATATTAGTGATTTTATTACAGGAGCCTGTTGGCCGGTGGAAATTTTAAGGCAGGCCCTATTTGCCAAATTTTCCGGACTTTGGACATGCCTTCCATAAACTGTATGAAAAAAAGCAAAAATTACAAATCTCAGAAATCTGTGAGATAGATTAGTACATTTTTTATTTGTATCCAACTTTTGTGGAATATACAAATTACATATTCATTAAATAACATAAAGAATAATTTTAAAATTAGAATTTGCTTTACAATTTAAGCGATACAGGTCTGTTTCAGTAACTGCTCCACTTATTCGCAGATGTGCATCAAATAATTGATGCAATTTACAGTTAGTGATATATTCTAACCTTTTCTGTCAGTTAAAAAAAGTTTTAAAGGAAGACTTTAATTGATTACAGTGCTACTAAATGCTATAATCTTTTATTTTGATTCTGTTTGGATTGTTCTTTTTTCTGATATACAAAATGCGAAGAGACATTTCGATATGAATGTGATGTGTACACAAAAAACATAACTTTATGCAACTTTTCATATTCATTTGCCTTAATATGTTTTTAATTTGTTGAAAAGTTTGAATTGTAGTAAAATGAATATATATATATATGTATATTAGAGTTAACGTGTAAGAAAACAATACCTACGTAAAAGTATATATTTTTTTAAATTTTAAAAGGAAGAAAAAAACAAAGCGAAAGAAAAGAGGGGCGGGGTTATGTCGTTTCGTCACTCCCGCGTGGGAGGGCGTGGCTTCAGCTACCGCGTGACGTTATCAGGAAGAAACAGGACTGCAGATTACAGTAAACGGCGACGCGGCTCCATAAAACAGCTGCTGGTAAGTAAGAAAATACAGTATTTAATTTCCTACATCATTTGTTTTATTTCCATTGCAGTCGTGTGGTTTTGTTTTTCCAGCCGGCTCGTGTTTCCTTACTTTTACCGCGCGGTGTTTGAATAAACTTTATTTGTAGCGTAAGTTCTGACACAACAAGGACGACGTGCAAGGTGGCTTCTAGCGGCTTTTCCACTGAATATCTGCGTTTATTATGGAGCATTATCGTACTGCTGCGTGTTTATTTTTTATTTACGTGCAGTATATCTTATTTAGTGGTGATTTTAAAGTCTTAGGGACTTCTTTTGACGCTCCTTTAAATAGTGCATCAAGGGGAAAATTCAATAGAAGTAAAAAAAAAGTGACCAAAGTCGGAGAACATACAGCATCTAGGTTGCTTGTAGTTTGCCTTAATTGTTGTTTTTTATTTGTATCCTTTTAATGGGCAAAAAACAGCTTTGAAACTGTAGTTACAGATTGAAGACATGTCAGCTGAGTCTCGTGTTACAATGTCCTGCAAAAATATTTGTTTTGGCAACAAAATCCTCTTTTTCCTTTAGTCAAATCTATTATTTTGCCTTCAGATTTGCAGAAAAAATGCCTGACGAGATGTCACGGCCACTGGTCCCAGGGTGGAGGGAATCAGGAGGCTCCAGACAGCTTGAGGCCTCCCTGTCGGACCCCAACACCCCCACGATTGGCATTCTGGGAACAGGTGACTTCTCCCGCTCGCTGGCCAGGCGACTGGTGGCTTCTGGTTACCAAGTGGTGGTGGGGAGCCGAAGCCCCGCTCGGTCTGTGGCTCTGTTCCCAGAGGAGGTCGAGGTAACACAAACACATGCAGGCTCACACTCGCCTCCATAATTGCTGTTTTTCTGGTGATAATTGCACCTTTTCAGACTTTCCCCCTCTGCTTTCATGTATACACAATTGATCTCAACTTACAATTAGTCGACTTTTCTAAAAATGACATTTTGAGGCCTTGAGTATTATTTATATGTGATATCAGGATGCATTTTTTTGGTAAATCTCTTTAAAATCATGACGTTTCTTATATTGCGATATTAGCGAGCAATAATGCAATGACGATATGACTTGCAATGCATGAACAGATGGCAACCAATAAAAGGAACGAACACATCATTTCCATTTTGCTGCAAGATTTTTATTTGATTAAAGTCAACATAATTTAAATTATGTTCCAAATGACCCTCGTCTAACATAAAAGAACTCCGTTTGATTGGCTCTTAAATACTTTAAGCTGCCATTACATTGTTTTAGCATTTAAGAATGATCATTTATCACATTTTATCTTTTGCAATACGCGTATCGCACAGGGTGACATTGTGCCAAAGATACATTTGTGATTTGTTCTGCTGGCCTGCCTTTTTTGTTCTTTGCTGCAGAAAGACTAGAATTTCTCTTAAACCGAGGTTTCACATGTTTTTTTTTTAAGGTTTATAAATCTTTTTTTTGGACCTTATAACAATTTAAGCATTAAAATCCTGCTCAGCTTAGTTAAAAGCCAAAACCAATGATTGATCCAATGTTCAAAAATGGTCAGAACAGGTAGAATATGGCAAAAGAAGGAAGTGGCGGATCCAAAAAAAAAAGGATATCTAGACGAACACACATTCATCTCATGACGTTTTTGTTCTTTTTTGGTTCTTGGGTGATTCAGAAGTCATTGTGAAGAATCTTAAATAAACAACACAGCCGTCTGGTACTTTTCAAGCGGCACCAAAAATATGTTTTTTCAGGAAAGCCTGAAAAGATCTGCTGTATAATTTTAAGTATTACATCATAATTTTGCTTCTAGAGGGACAACCAGTCAACGCATGAGAACTGTCATGTTTTTTTTTTTCAGGAAAAAGGGAATTGATCTTTTGGCTATGTTGGCTATATCTCTAGGTTTACTCTGAACCTTTCAAAGTAGTATTTCAGTGCTTTAGAAAGAGGAATGTGAAAATTCTTATTTTGCAAGGATTCATACTTGAAGATCACACTTTTCCAAAAAAGAAAATCTGTAATCTGAATAACCTACATAAATCTATTCTCTAAGAATTCAGTTGTTCTATTTTTTCCCTCTGCTTGTAATTTCCAACAGTTTGAAAATAAGTTCCTCAGCAACAGTTTCACATCCATAAAAATCTTAATTTGATAGTGCTTCATTAAAATGAGGAGACGAATAGTCACTAATTTCGAATATGATGTCAACGATTTCACGTGAAAGTGAAAATTTTATCGATATAAGCATTTTGTGACGACCATTTATGATCTCACTGTTCTGATGAAGAAAACGTTGATGGTTTATTTAAAAAAATACGTTTAAATACATTTTTTTCCCCAAAAAATTGTCCAAAAGCAATGTATTGTGGTCTATACTCGCCAATCTAGTGAGCATCGATGCACACTGTTTTTTCGCAGAGCCTTCTGGGAAATGTCTAGGGCACTGGATTTTGGAATTGTAGATTTGGACAGCACCATAAAGTGACGAAAGAACTATATAGTGCACTATATAGTGAGTAGGCAAGGAAATCTGGACACAGCCATTGTGTTGGATAGAGGGATAACATGAATGGAAGTGGGCTAGCTTTGGGCAAAAAAAAGCTCAAAAGTTCCTAAAAACGTACTCCTAAAATATATATTTTGCTGTCACAAATAGTAATTGAATAACTTTTAAGCCTCTTGAGGAGACACAACAACAGCAAGTTGGAGTTTCTGATTTTATTCTTAGACTTGAACTGGAGCTAAAAAAGTAGGAAAAATCAAATGAACATTAGTCACGAGTCCCAAACCCTAAAACTGAAGTCTGACTCAAGTCCTCATCTCTGAGATGAGGCAGTAACACCTGGTAATAACTAGTGAGACAAAAGTTGAAAGTACGCAACTTGGCAACAAGTTTCTGAGAAATTGTAGAAAACGAAAACTGCATCAATGTTAGAAAATCTCAGTTTTTGGAACGACTTTTTTCAGAACTTTTCCTACTCATCGGGATGCGTGTAAACGGAGGTGTGACTCATACTCTGTACGAAGTCTTATTACTACACCAGCACTGCCGGACAACGGCAAAGCACAATCGGTAGTTTTAGTATAACTACATCTAGTTTTGTTGGTGATTTGAATGCTGATGTCAGTAATGGTCAATCTATTGGAATCACACTTTGATTCGTGGAGGACTTAAGAACAGGAGATCGATCCGAGTAGCGTTAAGAATTGAAAAAATCTTCTTTTAACAGATTACGAGGACATTTGTTGTCTGATTATTGGTCACAGAAAATGATCCAAACTTTGTCTACTGAGAAGAACATGTTTGTGTTTTGGTGCTGTTGATTTGGTGGGTGTGGAAAAAAACCCTTCAATGAAAAGTCCATCCAAACGCGTATTTTCACGGGAAAAACTCTTGTATTCACGCAACTTTCAACCGATTTGGTAGTGACACACCGATGGCGTCCCTTTGACTTCACATGGAGGAGAAATTTTGTGTCTGACCAAGTGTTTCAAATATATGGAATAGAGCGGGGAGGGGGAAAGACTCGAACAAGATTCATGAGATTTGTGTCGCCTCAACATTTCGCACCAACCCTCTTCCGACTGTAGTCAAGTAGACATGCGAACATGGGCTAAACACGGCCAGTGTGAACACAGCATGAGCTCCAAACATCTCCCTGCTTTGCATCTGTGAAAATCAACAGAACATGACAAAGTGTGACATGTGTGAGTTAATCTTGCAGATTAGGAAACCGTCTTTACAAGTTTATCACATTAACGGGAAGACTTTGAGTGCCGACTCTTATTCGTCCAGCAACTGGACTTGGTTTGGCAAAAAACAAAAAGTCTTGAAACATCTTTAAAAACAAAGGACATTCAAAGTCTAGTTGCTTTTTTATACCTACTATTTTAAAGTTTTGTGAATATTATTTGAACTTGTATGAAGGAATTTTAAATGGATTCTTGCCGGCTGGATTGACCTTTTAGTCAAGTCAGATCCCTATAATAAATGGAGTTTAAGGACAATGATCAAAGAGACTCCAACAATCTGTTTTTTTTCTAAGACAAAATAAAACGTTCAGTAGTTTGTAATAAGGAAAGACCTGGTGTTGACCTTGATGAAAGAGTACACCTGTCTGTGCATGCGGCTGTCGGACTCTGAAACTGCGAGGTTCCTTCAAGCATCAACCGAAAATGCCCGAACTGTTCTTGCAGGTGTCATCCCAGATGGAGGCAGCGACCCAGGCGGATGTCGTTTTCGTGGCAGTATTTCCAGAGCACCACTCTACGCTGGTGACCCTGAAGTCCGCTCTGGCCGGGAAGACGCTCGTGGACGTCAGCAACAGTTTAGGCATCAACCGAGACGGGCCGTCCAACGCCGAACACCTCTCCAACCTTTTCCCAGACAGTTTTGTGGTGAAAGGCTTCAACACTTTATCCGCCTGGACGCTCCAGATGGGACCGCGGCATGGAATCAGGCAGGTAGGCCTCATCAGCGGGTACTGAGGGTTTTTACATTGATGGGTTGGGTTTGATGTATGTTTTTGTTTTCTGCAGGTTCCCCTGTGTGGCAACAGTAGTAAGGCCAAAGACTTGGTGAAGCACATCTGTCACAGGATGGGCTTCATCCCTGTGGATATGGGCTTCCTGTCATCTTCCCTGGAGGTGGAAAACCTCCCACACCATCTGTTCCCTTCATGGCGCATCCCTGTCCTCTGCATGCTGTGCCTCTTCATCTTCTTCTACCTGTACAACTTCATTCAGGAAGTCATTCACCCCTTAGTCAAGACGGGAAAGGGCGCCTTCTACAAAATGCCCATCGAAGTTGTCAATGCGTCTCTTCCATCGGTGGCGCTGGTGATGCTGGCCCTGGTTTACCTTCCAGGCCTGTTTGCCGCCTTCATCCAGCTTCAGTGGGGCACCAAGTACAAACGCTTCCCCGACTGGCTGGACCGATGGCTCACCGCGAGGAAGCAGTTTGGCTTGTGCAGTTTCCTGTGTGCCGTCACGCACGCCGTTTACAGTCTGAGTCTTCCACTGAGAAAGTCCGCCCGCTACAAACTCTCCAACATGGCTTACCAACAGGTGAGTAAAAGGAGCGAAGGAGTCTCTGGTCATGAGTCAGACGTCCTTCAATCTATCTGTGCGTCCATCCATGCTTGCTTTTTCCTTGACAGAGCTAAAGATAGTGGATAAATATGAATCTGTGTTTTAGGTAATCAATACAAAAGACTAGCTTTAAGGATTTTAGCAATAGCAGCGGTAGGGTAGTCAAACTCTGATCGGAAGATTGCAGGTTCGATTCCCGCCTTGCCCGTCCACGTGTTGAAGTGTCCTTGGGCAAGACACTGAACCCCACCTTGCCTCTGGTTGGCGCCAGTGTTCGGCAGGAGCCACCACCAGGGGGTGAATGGGTTTGTAACTGTAAAGCGCTTTGAGCCTTCGAGGAAGGTAGAAAGTACTGTACATGTATCCCAAGTATTACCATGTAGTTACAAAGGTTAAAAAAAGGATTTGCCCCCTTTTGTGTCTGCTTTGGTGCAATAACTACAATCCGCTTGGTCGTGCACTAGTTCTTGTTGTTTGATGTTTCTTTCCAAACAGGAGCCTCTCAAATAATTTGCATAATCAGGAGTTGTCGACAATTAAATGGCAAAGCCCAAACATGGTGGCAGTAGTGTGGTAGTGCGGGACTATTTCAGGACATGGACGACTGCCCACGATTGTTGGAAGTCGTGAATTTTTGATCTGCCGGACATCCTGGTGCAGGGGGTCGTCCATCAGTTCATTAGTTAAGGGCAACTCCCGGTTTTGGGGCAACGATGATCCTGAGGAAACAGGCAATTCTTCACTCACTCCAAGAACCAGATTGTTTTCACAATTATTCTGTCTTCCTGCGCCACATACCTAGAAACTCGCCCGAACTTGCACGCACCTCTTACTTGATGAAAATGACTGTGACGTAGTTAACGGCAGCTTTTTTTTTTGCCTCCCAGGCAGCGCTGTGACGGTGTCGAACTTTTCATCACCGCGGTGATGAACCACCAGGGGGCGCGGTGTCGCGGTTAACCGCAGCCCCCCCCCCCTAAAAAAAACAAAAAAAAAACACAAAATCCCCCCGCGGCCGCATCGGAAATAAATACAATTACAACGTACACGTCTTTATTAACAAATAGCATTAACAACTAACAACTACATATCTAACTGGTGAACTAAGGAGGACAGTAATCCCCCCCCCCCCAACACAAAAGCCTCCGGTGGGCGGCCGCGTCGCGCACTTAAGAACGCACGCAGCTTGTAATGGAAATGAATACAATGGAAATGAATAATTACAAAGCTGTTAATTTGTCGTATTTCCTTGCGAGACGGAAACTTCTGTTGTAGAATGTTTGTGTGCTTCTGAAAGTGTGCGCCTGTTTGTGTGTAAAGGGAGCCGCGTTCCACGTGCAGCTCAGAGGCAGACAGTGAGAGCGCTCGGTGGGAGAAAAGGAGACAACAGTCTGAAAGAAAGAAGGAAAGTTTCTGAACACAGGACTAGCAGAAAAGGGAAATTATCAGCAAAGATGAATGCGTTTAATGTGTTTATTATAGTTCCAATCACGCACCATATGCAAAATGTTGAAAAAAAAAAGTGCGTAAAAAAAGTGCGGTGATGCGGTTATCGTCACAGCCCTACTCCCAGGTCAGATTTTATTTTCTGAATTTGCTAGATAAGGTTTTGTCGCTGTGCTATGGGTTCAGATGGTTTTGTCCACTCTCAACGGTGCAGTGTGAAAGTAAACCAAAATAAAACAAGCCTTGGGTGCACACCATCCTGATTTGAAAGTGTCTGTAATGTCATAAAAATCAGAAGAAATTTAACATTCCAGTTTAAATCTCATGTTGCACGGTGGCACGGAGGCGCAGTGGTTAGTGCTCTTGCCTCACAGCAAGAAAGCCCCCGGTTCAAGTCCCGGCTGGAGGACATGAAACACACCTTTCTGTGTGGAGTTTGCATGTTCTCCCCGTGTATGCGTGGATTCTCTCCGGGATCTCCGGCTTCCTCCCACCGTCCAAAAACATGCTTCATAGGTCAATTGGTTAATCTAAATTGTCCCTAAGTGTGAGTGTGAATGGGTGTGTCATTGTGGACACTCTACCCTGCGACAGACTGGCAACCTGTCCAGGTTGTTCCCTGCCTTCGCCCACAAATGGCTGGGATAGGCTCCAGCAGCCCGTGACCCCAAAAGGGACAAAACGGAATAGAAAATGAATGAATACAAAAAAATGAATGAGTTCAAATCTGGACCATAACCTTAAACATTTTGTTGGTGAGGAGAGTATCATGCTAAATAAAACACTACTTTTTTTTAAAGGAACAAGTCCAGTGTGAATTATGAATAAAATTGTCAGATAATTTGAATTGTAAAATAACAGTTTAAAGGAGATTATTCATTTCATGCTCTTATTTTGACGCCGTCAGGTCAAAGCTGGGGTTGAGGATTCATGGAACGACGAGGAGGTGTGGAGGATGGAGCTGTACGTCTCTGCCGGCATCATGGCGCTCGGGCTGCTCTCGCTGTTGGCCGTCACCTCGCTGCCGTCGGTGGCCAACACCCTCAACTGGAGGGAGTTCACCTTCATCCAGGTGCTGCCATGTGCCGAGGCTTCCACCCGTTAAACAGCTCCCGCTTTCCGGCTCTTCCCGTGCTTCTCCATCTGAAGCTCTCGCTGCTTTCGCGCGGCGGTAATCCCCCGGCTGTCAGATTAGTCCCATCCAAGCAGACGGTGCGGCCTCTGCCCGGCACTGCAGGCCAAAGCTGCATGTGTGTTTGGAAATACTCATCCTGGATTTGACCGCTTTCTCGGTGTTTGACTTCCCTCTACAGGGAGATGGGGGATGTTTTAGGTAAACGCTTAGTTTTCTATGTTTTCACATCATTTGTCATTCTAGTACCTTTTACAAAGGTAAACCCGTTTTCTTAATCTACATTAGTATTTGAGATAACTTTATTGAGACGGGAACGATGCACATTAATGAACATTAAAGAAAATGTAAATGTGCCAGATTATAGCCACAGGCTCGTTTCCATCTTTGGCAGGTTGATGTTAAAAGAAATAAAGTTTAATGGTTTGACAGTCCATTCTAAAACACAGTATACAATTAAAATATAAAATAAAATTTATTTTTGTAATCATTGAAAAGTACAATTTATAAATATTTTATACAAATATTTTCTAATAAGGTCAAACTATTTCTAATTTAAAGCTACTTTACAAAACTACATTTTATGAATTTTTCTCCTTTTTTTATCTTTAAATAATATAAAAAAGATGAAAAATAATACAGACATGTATTGTTAATAATAAATAAAAACTTTATTGTTTCCACAAAGAGGAAAGGACCTCGTTACTTTATAACAGCAGATAGATAATAAATAACACTACGAATACAATTAAAAAGTTAAAGATCAATAGTAGAGAAATAAAAATATTGACTGATAAAAAAAAATTAATCCACAAAAATTACTAAAGGAAACTGAATCCCGGTGCTTAAATATAACTGAAGACAAACATTTTGATAGAAAATGATATAGGTTTTAGATTTCATTTGAAAAGAAGCAGTTTCGTACATTCTTTAGAGCATTTCTGTCAAAAATCCTAGTAAATTTATCAACTGAACTAGTTACTTTTGTGTGCATAAAAAATCTTAACAGATGTAAAAGCTTTGTCTTTTCAGCATCTTTAGCTTTTTAAATTCACACCT
Source organism: Oryzias sinensis (assembly GCA_037389245.1). Classification (NCBI taxonomy): domain Eukaryota; kingdom Metazoa; phylum Chordata; class Actinopteri; order Beloniformes; family Adrianichthyidae; genus Oryzias; species Oryzias sinensis. The sequence goes on along the minus strand of CM074510.1, from coordinate 9,709,451 downwards.
AAAGGAAAAACTGGAAAAACACAACACCTCACGGAGCCTCGGAATGAAAACAAACCAGGTTTTCCTCCCCAACAGTCTTCAAATCGGCTCTCCTGTGCTGTTTTTCAGTCGTCTCTGGGTTTCTGCGCCCTGGTCACCGCCACGGCCCACACGCTCATCTTTGGGTGGAACCGCGCCTTCGCCGCAGCTCGCTACCCCTTCTACCTGCCCCCGAGCTTCGTCCTGGTCCTCATCCTCCCCTGCTTTGTCCTGTGCGGACGCCTGGCTCTCCTCCTGCCCTGCGTGGCCGGCCGTCTCTGGAAGATCCGCCGCGGGTGGGAGAGGAGCCGGCAGATCCGCTTCGCCCTGCCGGGGGAAGACTGCCGCAACGGAGTGGAGGACGTCAGCAACGTTTGAGAGAAGGAGGATAAGCTACGAGTGAAGTCACTTTCCCTGTATCTCTGGGATGGAAACGTCACATCTGGATCCAAACATTCTAACGCTACACTTTAAACAACCTATATGTGTTTAGATAGCTCATTAACAAACTTAAAAAAATAGTTTCACACATTTCTATTGCAGTACCACTGATGACCACTAGGTGCTGTCCTTTATATCCTCTTTGAAAGTCTCCCACTGTCCACAAATTGCTGAATTCTTCCACTTTTTCTGATGACGTTTTGTTGCTCTTTAAGGTTTTTTGTGAAGAAAGTATTTAAACTTATAGCTATGCTAAAGAAGAAACATCATTAGGCTGGTTGTTACCGACGCCTTATTGATCAAAGACTCCTAATTGGTTCATGTGTTTATTTATACCTTCAAATATTGTTTGAAGTTAAATGCTAACAAGTATTTATGTTACTTTTGAACGTGTCAATCAGTAAATTAGCACTTTTTTTTGGCTGTCATTGGTCTGCTGATTCCTTACACTTTCTAAGTTCCACATCCTTGGCTGTTGATCTGACGGGTTTAATGTCATTATTGTTTATTTTGTCACTCGCTCTCCTCAAAATCTCTTGCTGTTGATAGATTATCGAAAACAAGTTGTCGTGCCAAGTTTTTGTTACTGATACACTGAAACAGTAAACAGTAAAGCACATATTTTGAACCTTAAATGATATTTTGGACCTTTTTTTGTTTTTATTTTATTTTATTTTTTAAATCAACATCACTAAAACCGGGATCAGGGATTTGACACCGTTACCATACCAAAAATGAAGTTTTATTTTGCTCTATAAGAATCTTTTTCTTCATATTGCATCATGTCCTTCTGCATCTCTAAAGAAAATAAAAACAAAAAACAAGAGTTTAAAAAAAGTCTTTTTTTTTAAAGACTAAGTTCCCTTTTTTACAAATTACAAGACAATCAATTACAATGTAAAATAAATCACTTAACAGCAGGTTTAACCTAAATGCAAACAATTTAAAGAATATAATAAAAAAAACTCAAATATTTTATTATTTATTAGAAAATTTTTAATATAGAGACATAAACCAATTTAAAGTAACAACACTAGATTTAGTGGTTGGTAAGCCAGTCTATTTCATTTAGAGTGCAAATGCTGCCATCTGGTGGTGAATTTGTGTAATTTGGGCGGTTTAGACCAAATCCCGCCCTTTCCTCTTGTCTCTTCAGATCCAGGTGAGACGGTGTGATCGCCAGGCGAGTTTGGGCGAGTCCTGATCAGTCTTCCTGCAAGCATGGCTGTGAGTACCAACTTTTCTCAACTTTAGTTTTTACATTCGTGGCTTTCGAGGTCTTTAGTTGACATGTTTGTACAGGAAGAGGAGGTGGGTAGTGTTTGATCTTCTGCTCTTTTCTGTTGTCGTTTCACCAACCAGGAGGCCTTCGAGAAAGCTGCCGAGGAGGTGAAGGTGCTGAAGGAGAAGCCGAATCAAAGCGAGATGACTGATCTCTATGGGCTGTACAAGCAGGCCATGAAGGGAGACAACGACACAGGTGAAGAATAAGTCGGCAAACGAGCCACAAATGACACAGTCGCCATGTGTTTCCTTCCGTTGGTGGGTCAGACTCGCTCAACAGGTTTTTACCAAGCGTGCGCAAGGATATCCTAAAAAGAATTGTCAATTAAAATGAGTTTGAAAGAAAAAATATGAGAGAAATACTAAGCCTACACATGATTCAACACATATTTCTTGTTTACCTTTTGACTTTTTCCGCTAACATGTGAAAACTGGTGCATTTTTGGTTAAAATAGGACCTAAAATGGAATTTTTTTTAGATGTATTACTCTGTTTTTACTTTTTAAATACACACTATGAACAATACAAATAAAAAAAAACCCACAAAGAATCTTTGCCATAGTATGTTTTAAAAAGCAAAACCTCCTTTTTTATGCCAAGTTCAAGTAACTTGAACCAAATGTAGTAGAAGTGGTTACTTACTGATAACAGCAATGGAAACTAAAATCTACTATAAAACTATAAAAACTTACAATCAGGTTTCATGTTTAGGCTATTTAATTTTACTAACAATTATAAGTGGACTAAATGTATACCAATTTTATTATTTTCTCGTATTTTTTACCTGAAAAGTGAGTCAAAATGTATCAACAAGTGACTACTCACCTCAACAATATAACATTTAACCGATTTTTACTTTTTGATGTCTAGATGGAGGTTTTAATTAAAACACAAATTTCTATCTGTTTAAAAACATTTTTTTTTAACAATTTTAGTTCAAACAACTGAAATTAGTCTCAAAACGTAATGTAAGCCATGGATTTAGCATCTCTGCATCGTTTTGTAGCAATAAATATTCAACAAGTTTCTAAAACCCGACATGTCGTTTGAGGAACTGCAACATTTTTCGAATTGTAGATTTGCAGCAAATTCAGGAAGACAATGTTGGGGCTTGCAGCTGAAAAGAATCACAGCATCGCGGGCTGAAAGTATTTCCTGAAATGCCAAATATTCTCCTTAGGACTGTTTTAAAGCAATTCAACGCCATACTTCTGTATCCACAGAGCGGCCGGGATTTTTGGATTTTGTGGGCAAATCAAAATGGGACGCTTGGAGCTCAAAAAAAGGTGAGAAGAAAAGAAAGTTTACGATTCTGGAAAGTAATACAAGTATTTAAAAAAAAAATCCTTTTTTTTTCTTCCAACTTACAGGTCTATCCAAAGAGAAAGCGATGGCCGAATATGTCGAATTGGTGGAAAAACTTAAATTAAAGTACGGAATCTAGACTCGGTCTCCTTAGAGAATAAAGTACTAAATGATGCCTCAAAGTTTAGTTTTGACGGAAAATTCAAACAGAATGGCGTGGATGACCTTTTATCCACAGACACAATGTCCACACTAATGCTTAGGGCAACACACAACAATAAAACATTTTTACAAATGGTTTCTTCCGCTTCTTTTATTATTTGGAGGATTGAAATGTCTTCCCAGAATTCTTTTCTCCAGCAGCAGAAGAATAGAATCCTGGGAAACCATCATTGTTAAGATTTTTTTTTTAAGTTCTTTAGGTTACTTTTTTCTTCTTCTCATTTTTTAACTACTTTTTTAGGATGACTTATTGTTTTAATCTGATTTAAATCTGATTTGTTTGTTTGTAAGCTGATTGTTTAAATTGTGACACTTCAAAGCTGCATTAGTACTCACACCATTAAAGCCCACTCACATATTTAGATTTTTATTGATAAACTGTGATTGATATTTTAAAGCTGGAAGAAATGTATCAGTATAAAGGCCCGTACACACCGGGACGAATATTCGCCAGGCGTTATTCGCCAGCGTTATTCGCCACGTTTTTTGTGTTCACACCCAGGCGATTTTCGCTGACGATGAGCCGAGCGAACATGCAATTTCATTCCCTGACGTTAGATGGCGCTTAATGTAAAACAGAAATACTCCTGGACACAAGGTGGCGCTGCGCAACTTTACGCTTCTTAAAGTCGCCTTTCACTCAGAAGAAGAGAGCAAGTATTTACGCGATTGTCAGAATCAAACAAAGAAAACATGAATATTTCAAGCACCAGTAGCTCCAACTGGTGCTTGGTTCGGGGATATTTTATAATGTCCGTCATTATTTCTTCGCGGCAGTGTAGACGCTACTTGGCGTTTGTCTTCTTCGCTGGTATGTGTGCTCAGCAAGGCAGTTTTGTGTTTGAGCGCCCCCAAGTTGTGTTGTACTGTAACTTCAGAAGCTCCAGACACGTGTGCAAAAGCGCCATTCTCATTGGTCGAATAGATTTTGACGCGACGCGTCGGAAAAAAAAACGAACCCGAGGCGTTTTTTTTTTTTGACGCTTCGACGCGTGGCGTTTTTTCGCGTCGGTGTGCACACTCTCATTGGTGCCCTTTGTTTAGTCACGAGGCGTTAAACGTCGGCGAAAATCGCCGGTGAAATTCGTCCCGGTGTGTACGGGCCTTAAGAGCTGCAGTTTAGCTTAATTGTTAGACGATCAGAAACTACGTCACTTCCAGGGTTTGGAGCCTCTGTAACAGAATATTAGAACCGAATTTGTCAATTCTGGAGGCCATACCATTTCCTTGTGTTTTTTTTTCTAGCCCTCCATTGTTGTGGAAACTTTTCATCCAGCTAAAAGCTGCAGGTCAGTCTGGTTTGGGGACAGCAGGATTTCCTCTCTTTGCAGATGATGTTGTCCTGTTGGCTTCATGGAGCCAGGGCACCCAGCGTGCATTGGGGCGGTTTAGGGCCGAGTGTGAAGCGGCTGGGATCAGCACAGCTAAATCTGAGGTTCTCGACAGACGAATGGTAGTTTAAATAGGTGGAGGAGTTTAAATATCCTGGGGTGTTGTTCACGAGTGAGGGGAAAATTGGAGCGCGAGATTGAAAGGTGAATTGGAGCAGCGTCTTGTGCAGTCGCTGGTCCGGTCCATTGTGGTGAAGAGGAACTAGTTGAGGCGGCTTGGGCATCTTGATGCCCCCTGGACGCCTCCCTGGGGAGGTGTTCCGGGGCATGTCCCACTGGGCAGAGGCACCGGGGAACACGCTGGAGAGACTACGCCTCGGCTGGCCTGGGAACGTCTCGGGGTTCCCCCAGAGAAGCTTGAGAAAGTGCCCGGGGAGAGGGAAGTCTGGGCATCTTTGCTTTGACTGCTGCCCCCACGACCCGGTCCGGGATGAGTGGAAGAAGATGGATGGATAAAAGCTGCAGATCACTCCTTTGTTTCCACACCGTGAGTCATCAAATCTGTCTTTCTCTGTTCTAAGTGTATTTCTGACACAGTCCTCTACTGGTTGATGTCCTCCTGACCACAGCAAACTTGGAAATAATCCTAACAGAGAGGAATTCAGCTCCAATGGTCTCTCCTCAGGTGTCCAACAGGGTTCTGTGCTGGGGCCCCTTATCTTTTAGACTTGTGTCACATCGTTGAGGTCCCTCTTTCACTCATTTTTCTTTCTGTTTCTGAGCTGAGGAGATACAAATGCTCCAGGTTGTTGACTCAGATGTGTCTCTGCTTGGAGACCCTGATCTTTCCTGAATTAATTTGTAGTTTTAGTTCAAAAATGAAGTGCACAAAAAGAAAACAAAATTCTGTCCAACATTTTAAAGATCACTTAGCTTACACAAATACACACACAAAACAGCCTGTGAGGATAAACAGTCATTAAAAATATGTCAGATATATATTTATTTTTAAAATACATTGTTCAATCCCCCCAGGATAAAATCCAGTCTCGTTTTAATAATTACATTCTAAACAACATTAATAAATAGGCCGTTTATAACATTACAAAGAGATTTATAGGTTTTGTTTCTTAGTTTCCAAACTTTACACCCAGTTTTAATTTCTTTGAATCAATAGTTGCAATCTCAGTCTGTAGATTTACCACGAACAAAATAAAATATGTCAACTTTATAACAGGTTCAGTAACAATAAGTACATTATCATGTATTGTAGTTTATTTTAGTATGTATTTGATGTTCAAGAAGCTAAAGGGAGCTAAAGCTAAGGGTTTGGAGAAGTGTAAACAAAATGAAAATGAAATGTTTGGTAAATTAAGTCGGAAATATATTTAGTCCACCATTTAAAATCCAGAGACTTTGGTAAAACGAGGAGGCCAAAGAGACACAAAAATAAATAACAGAGTTCTGTAAAATTCCTTTAAGGAAAAATGAATAAGGCATGAAAAGGTTTGAATTAAACATTTCTGCTTCCTCTCCAACCTAACTCCATCTTCTAGTTTCTAGATCACATCTCCAGAGTGTCCACAGGGAGGACGCTGCTGGCCTGGCTCCCTGGGGAGGAGGGCAGCAGGGACGCCTGGGTGTTGGCGGAGCCGCTGTGGCTGATGGAGCCGTGGTGGTGCCGCGGCCGGTTCGGAAGGTGGCGGACCAGCTTCCACCTCCTCCACCGCCTCTTGAACTCCTGCTGCACCTACGGACCCAACCAAGAGATTGTCATGCTAAATTCACACTGGTGAACAGCGTGTGACGCGCGGTCAAGAACAGGCATATATAGTAGCTCATAGGGTTCACACTGAAGAAGCAGGGAGGGGCTTCTTCTTTTTTTCTCTATGGTTTACTAGCGCATGTCCGCACAGTTGGAAGCGACTTGGTGCGAAATGGACAGGACTCCACATGGTCTAAATTTGGTTCTTGGGTTCTTTAACCCTAGTGCCATCTTGTGGGGTCCAGATGACCCCACCCTTACATTGACATGTTATCCCTACCATGAAAAAGGTGGATAAATGTAATCCAGTGAAGATCACAAATCATGGAAGAAAAAAGGTTGTGGCCCCACTCCCAATGCCAACATGCCTCCAAGGCACATTATTATTGGGAGTGGGGTCATCAGGACCCCACAAGATAGCACAAGGATTAAGACGGTTTCTATCCGATGAGGTGTCAACAGATTAGAAATATAATCGGGAGCCTGTCCTTTTGTAGCTGTCAAGGTTAAAACTGTGGGAATAAAACGGACAACCCGACTGGTCAAAGTTAATCTGGTCTAACTTGGTACCTGCGTTCAATGATGACATGTTTCGTACGTAGAGCCTGAAAAGAGTCGTGAAAATGTGCGTAGTTACGATTGAACTTAAAACTTTGAACATGGAAGACCGAAACGCGTCTTTACATGGTGTTTTCATTGAATGTGCCTTGCCGTTAAAGTAGCGTCAGTAGGATGACGGACCACAGAAAGATGATTCTTAAAAATTCACTTATTTTAAGGCTAAATTGGTTTTATTCACAATTCAGTTAAATTGCTGTTAATAACTGTTTTGGCACCATTAATGACCCAAACTCACATTGGTAGAACTTTCATTCAAATCAATTGAAAAACTTTACATTGAAACTAACAAGAAATTCGATTTTGTTGCATTGGGCGAAGCATTAGTTTTTTTGAGTAAATATGAATTTACCTGTTGTCCAGCTTTTCTCAAATTTGAGCAAATCTGCTTGAAACTTTGCCAGAGAAAGCATAAAGCCCTAATCCCCCGGGATTTCAAACACAAAAGGTCATGCAGGTGAATGAACACACCTGTGCACCGGCAGCCCTTACCTCGCCGTTCATGAAGCAGTAGAGGGTCGCGACCATCAAACCCTTTAGGAGAGAAACCCAGAGTTCAGGCGTGCGCCTCACTACTCCCACGTCACCAGACGCCGTCCCATCATTTACCTGCGTCGACGACAGAACCAGCTCGGCGAACATCTTGATCTTCGACATGGAGCTGCTGGCTTCCACGCGCAGGAACACAAACACCATGTAATGCAGGCCGAACACGGCCACGAGGAAGAACGTGGACTTGATCAGCTTCCTGACAAAAGGAAAGGAAAACACCCCAACTGACAACTACGCATGTGTTTCCTGGCACTTGCATGTTTATCCTCACAGCCGTGTCTCACTCATAATAGAAACGGGACAGAGCTCTACTCACTTGTACTGACTGAACTCGTTCCTACGCGCGTCGGGCATTCGGAGTTTGCTCACCAGAACCCTCAAAATGCCCAGAAAAAAGATGAGGTTCGTCTGAAATCATGACATTTGTTTAGAAAAACAGCTTGGGGGGAAAAAAAGGCTGTCGGTCGTATCTGTGCTACATTTGTACAAAGTACCAGAAGTGTCTCAGAAAGTACTGAAACTACAAAAGTACTTTTTACACATCTGCTATAGCAGGAAGAGGGAAATAGGCTGAAATTCAGCAAATTCATTACGTATAAGGGCTATGCTACCTTTGGCACTTTTAGTCTGAAGTTTTCAGTTAGGCTTTGGTCACAAATACAACCGAGCGACGGGGAGGCGTCAACAGAATCTTCAAGATTTCGTGCTGCCACCCCCATTTTTTGAAAATGGTTGGCGTGGTCATGGATGTAGACGCCGGCTGTCAGGTGCCAGGCGGAGATGACGCCTTTTGCGAAATCAGGTGGCCATAGGGCGGTGGCAGCCCAATGTAGGGAGACCTGGTTACGCCTAGACATCATTAGTCGGACTTCCGGTTCTGGCTAATGGTGCCAGGGCGCCATGTGGTTGTCTGCAACCAGGTCCTCTTGGCTGGATCGCAGGTGTCCCAGGGCATATAGAAGAAGCTGGCTATTTTGCATCAATGATCATTCACAACTCAATCTTTTGACAACATGCAGTTGTTCCAGGGGGTCCAACCCCAGCAGGATTCATGTGCAGGACTCACAGTGGCCAGGATCACCAGATTGTTGTCTGGTCATCTCCGCGCCCATATCAACAACCATCGTCCAGTGCCTGAGCTGCAACCGTGGTATTTAAAACAATCAGACGTGGAAAAGCAGCATGCGGGCTTGAGGGAAACAGTCTGAAATCAAACGATTTTGGGGTCCTTGAAGACCCTCCTATCAGTCAATTATCACGTTGCTGCCACTGGACTGCCATCGCACGACCCCCAAATGCTCCCCGGCGGTCCCCAACCGATGTCAAAGAATCATCTCGTCACCGTAAAAGTTTTACTTTTTTGTAAAACCTTCGCCCGGCGTGTAAAAATGCAACTGCCGCCTCCCGATTACAAATGCCGCAGCGTGACCACCTGCCGAATCACCGCGCTGAAGCATTTTGGAATATGTGACCGTAGTCTTAGTATTTGTCCTACACTACATGGTTGAAAGAGCACCTGCTGTACTCAAGTGTAGTACTTGAAGAATACTCACTGTGCTGAAACCTCAATACGTTTGCAGCCAAAAACAGTTAAACATTTGTCTTTGTGAGATCAATTTCAGACTAACTCAACTCGGACTGAGGCTAAAGCAAACAGGCTGCTGTTTGCAGTGATGTTCAAAGCAAACTGGACGTGAAAAGTTTATGAAAGTGGCAACAATTACCACAACATTTAGCTGTTTTTACATTTAGTTTGCTTTTTCCATCCCTTTGCAAAAAGTAGTACACTTGATGTTTCTTTTATCAAGAATACTTACAAGAAGCATACTACAGACCATGTACATATAGTGTAGGCAATATACTACCTGAATACTTCTTCAGACTAAATTGGAACATTTTAAGTTTACTTCAAATAGATGGTATATGAAAAGTAAACATCAACTATTTTGCATATACTGTTAGTACACCTAAATAGACTACTTTTTGCTAGAAAAACTACAAAACATTGAGTTTCTGTGCTTTTTCTTCATCCTATTAGCTAGTTTAGTACACAAGTAGAGTAGCATACGAGTGTATCTTTTTGTTTTGTTTTTAAAAAGATGTTTAAACTAATATTTAAAGAACAAGAGTGTTTACACATATTGATAGCAGAACCGGCACTCGAAGGATCCATAAAATCCATTCGTGGCTTCCTGTTTCCCAGCAGCTGTGGACAGAGAAGAACTGGTCACTGTCAGACCCCACCGTCTGAAATATGTCCGTTGGTAGAACCTCACCCTTCATCTTCATAAAAATACCTGGCACACGACCAGGCGACGATCACGATGAGCGGTAAGCCTGAGCGGCGCAATGAAAATGGTTACATTCAGAAAGGGGAACCTGAATGTTTTTTTGTGTGTGTGTGTATTATTACCCCAGCTGAGGACGATGTACCAGATCAGATGTTTCTTCAGGGAGAAGAATGAGCGGCTGACTAACGTGAACAGGAAGTGACCCTCCACCAGCAGCCAGCTGTAGTTGGCCAGGATGCAGTAGTTGGAAAAGATCGGCACAAACTTACAGCCCACCTGAGGAAAGTGACAGACGCCATTAGTAGATATGCAGATATACTTTACTGCCCCTGCTGGGAAATTGCTTAGGATTGGTTTCACCTTTATCACATGGAGCCACAGAACAGATTTTTGGAATATTTGACAAATTAATTCAATTCAAAATGCTAAAACTTGAGTAATAATTGAGCTCACGGCTAGTAAGAAGGCTGTTTTTGTCTAAATGCGTATATTTATGATGAGTTTTCATTGCCTCACTTCCTTTAATTTTTTCTCTTTGTTCATTCTTTAAAGAAAGAACTTCTGTAAAATCTCCCACCAAGGAGATCCACACTTTATTCCCACAGGTAACATGTTTTGTTTCCTTAATTCAACAGATCTTCAACACTTCAGCTAGATTTTTTTTAATGTATCAGCTAATTTTGTGGAGGTATTAGTTGACAATAAACATTTGATGACAAACTAGGAAAGGAAATCAATAGAAATCAGCAGAAAATGCAAAACCTAATGTAAAACATTTAATATTTTCTTTATATTATTATGTAAACCTGTTTCTAGTTTCCAGCTCCCCAGGCACTAAATCAGGTGTGTTCAGTCAGAGCTGGGATGGCCATAACCTGGTCCAAACATTTCTGCAAACACGGATGAGGTGCATTGCTCTAAGGCGACCAGCAGATGGCACTGGTGAGTCCTTGAAACTCCCAGGAATTAGTTTCCTTTGAAAGTTTACAAAATTACGACGGAGTATTAGGGCCACCAAAAAATAATAATAATTAGGGCAACCAAAAAAAAAAAAAAAAGTAAAATTACGAGATTTTTATTGGGCCACCAAAAAAAAAAAGTAAAATTACGAGATTTTATCTCGTAAATTTATGAGAAAATTTTTTTTTAGGAGATTACAGTGGAAGTGAATATGCATAGCAGCAGGTGAACGCCGTGCAGCAGCAGAGCAGACCAACTAAACTTTGAACAGGTGAGCTGAATGTTTATTGATAACGTTCCAAATGTCTGGAAGCTCATTTGTTTCATTTACGATTCATTAAAGTTTTATTTATTGATGGTTGATTTGCAGGATCTCTGCAGCCCGATGAAGCCACCGGGTGTCCCCGCAGCTGTCCGCTTGAATCCTTTCTTCCTCCACCAATGACAAGATCTCTACGTCTGTGTGACGCTTCCATCACATAAAAGGAGGAGCACTTTTTTTTGTCATTTTCAACGTTCTAATGCTAATATAAAAGACAATTTTCATTCCTCTTTATTGTTTTATGCTGAAACGGGAGATTTCATCTGCAGGGGGGGGGCATATGTAACACTGTTTACTTCCGCATTGGTGTTCGGATGACAGGTTCATGACGTTAAATGAGAGATGAACTTCAGGATATGTGAATGAAAAGGAGAATAAAGTCTGCAGCGGTCCTCTGCACCTAAACGTGTCTCTGAGCTCCTTATTTTACAGATGAAACTCCGCTTTACTGACACTGAACCCCGGAACGACTGCTACACGGAAAATAATCTGATTTTGAGTCGCCAAAAGGTTCAGAATCTCTTTGTTTTAAACCTATAATAATCCGGAACTAAAGCTTCACAAAAGGCTCCACATACTTCATCTTCAAGCTAGGTTTCGATAAACGGACAATTTCTGTGTTTTTTCCTTAATCTACAACTTTTTTCTCGTAAATTTATGAGATTTTAAGTCGTAAATTTAGGAGATAAAAAGTCGTAAATTTATGAGTTTTTATCTCCTAAATTTACGACTTAATATCTCATAATTTACCTTTTATTTTTATTTAATTTTTTTTTTTCTTTTGGTGGCCCTAATACTCCGTCGTAACAAAATAGCTTTGTATTTTCTAAAGTTTCAAACTAAAGTGCAGTAAATAAAAGGAATCTTTACTTTTTGCTATTTCGAAAACAAAACAACATAATTCTAATAATGTATGTTCTTAAGTGATGTTACATTTAAGACCCACTCCGATGAAAATGGTGCTTTTGGTCTTTTTAACATGTTCTTGTGGCATTTTTCTGATGATGGACACATGCAAAGACGATTAAGGTTGATATTTTCTTTCAGAATTTTTTTGCATTCAAATAGTTGTAAATCAGGAGCAGAAGAAAGAAACGCTGTTTGAAAAAGATCCTATTTGTGACGTAGAAAATATGCTGGGAGGGCCACAAGCTTCCTGCTCTGCTCCATTCTGATGCATCCGCTTGCAGACAGCTGGATCCACGTACGTCTTTGTTTTCCTGGAAGCTGACTCGGATATGTAAAGCTGGATAGCTCCAGTGTTCCTCGCCGTTCTTGTTGCATCAGTTAATGTGAGGTTGGGGGTGTGAGGGGCTGTAAGCCAGCCGGATAGAGAGTAAACCGAGATCTCTCAGCTATAGTCAGAGCGCAGGTTGCTGCATGCATGCATGCCGCTCGTTTTTGTGTGTGTGTCTAAAAACGGCATAATCCTAACTAAAACAGATCAAAAGATGAACGGAGTTGAGACTCTAAATGGGTTTTCTATTGTGGAAAAGAGTGTTCGTACCGGGTAGGAGTTGCAGTGATAGGTGTTTTCAGAAAAGAGCAACGTGTCTCTGGCGAAGATGAAGATGGCTTTCAGGATGAAGGAGATAAACAGCTGGATGTGAATGTAGTTCCGAGTGCAGTGCAGTTTCCTGAATAAACATTCAAAGGCGAACGATGAGTAGACAAAAAAAAAAAGAACAAATACAACCAGTGGAATGCTTTTCTCACCTAAACAGGCACAATATGGCGATGGCGATGGCGAGGGAGATGAGGGAGAGAGCATATCCGACAGTGTAAACGGTCCTCACCGAGGAGAAATACAGATGAGTATCTGGGGACTAAACCAGAGGAAACAACTGGAAGTCATTTAAACACCCAACGAACCACGACTGAACTGTTTGACCTGAAGGATGCAAAAATGTTTTGGTTTGGACTGAATTTGTTCAAAGATCGGCAGTAAATTTACAAAAAAATGACATTTTTTGATGTTTAAAAACTCCAAAAAAGTCCAAAGATAAAGTATTTTGCTGCTTCTTGATAATTTTTTACTATTTTGTTGTATAAAAAATGTGTTGATAGCTAAAGTTCATCTTGAATTTCAAAATAAAATGCCATCAATCCATCCATCTTCCTCCGCTTAATAAAATGCAATATTTGAAATTCCACGGAAGACAAAAAGTGTCTTTAAAAAGAAAAAGATTTTCTATAAAAGAAATAGTAAAAATTAATGAGTTCTTTTTCCAGATTGAAAAACAAATTAATCAATCAAGAAAAATGACTTAAACTATCAACTATTCTTTTATATTACATTTTCATAAATGTTAAAGATTATTTAAAACCCTTTGAAAATTTAGGTTTCATTTCTTCTCTTTATTTGGCTTAATTTAATATTCATAAATAGCTTTTCTCAAAAGTTATACAATTTGGGATTTATAATTTTCCCTGCATTGTTAACATTTAGAAATCTGTGGTTTTAAAAATCATTTACTCACATTTAAAAGGAAAAACTAAAACTTACAAAATTGAAAAATTTTGATTTTGGGATATTTTTTTTATAATGTATTAGCAAATGCAGAATTTCTATATTTAAAAAAATTTGAAAGATGAAAGATAACAAAATAAACAATCAAGACAATGAGATAAATTGTTAAACTATTGTGTTATCGAACATTTTAATATTAAAGACAATTTGAAATTCAACAATGATGCCAAATAATTAACCGAAAGAGAAAATGCTCATTATAAATAAATCACATTTATTTAAAATAAATCATTAAGGCATCAAACATTTTGGTTTTATTTCTTTTAATTATTTATTTGTCTTAATTTATATTAATAGATCACAAATTGCACAATTTGTAATCCTCTGCTTGTTTAAATTTGGAAATTTAAATTTTAAATGATAGCCTAAAACTTACAAAAAAAGGGAAATTTTGGTTTTGTGTTCCTTTTTTTCTATCTTCTTATCACAAATTTACAATAATGATCCAACATCCTCTTCGTTTCTTACCTTTAACGGTGTATAGTTATTAGCTAACAGCTAGCTGAATGTGCAGCATGTACTGTTAATAAAGTTTTTCCTAGTAAAAGACAGCAGAGGTCAAACTCAAAGCTTTTCTTTTTTTAATGGGGGGTTTGTGGCTCCAACTTTTTTTCCTGGTATTTGATCGTATCAGAACAGAGCTTGAACAACGTTGATGCTTAATTCATGAGATCCCTTTTTCAGAAAAAGCTTCTTTAAAACATCTGTTGAATAGAGATTACAGCAAAACTGTTCAGGTCCCTCAGAGACATTTACGTCAGCCTGGTTGTTTGGACCGCAATAATCCTATCAACAAATCTCTTATCAACCAGGCTGAAAAATGACCAGGTTCCCACGCTGTTCTCAATCCAGCACAAAAAAAGATGCTTGTTACTATATTTCCTGTGCAGAGATAAACTCACAAAATCAGAATTTTATGGCATTTAACATAAAGTCTAAAGACTACAAACCTTTGGTGCTCTTTAGATAAAATGACTTCTTTTGTTACAAAATGTTTATTTTTTTTGTATTTAATAACCAGTTAGCTTCACTTTAAACTTCTCTACTAGAAACCGAAGATAAATGTCAGATTTGTTTTTAGATAAAAGGTGAGTTTTAATGTTTTTGGAAAAAAAAAAAAGGTTAAAAGGAGCCGACCTCATTGAGAAAGTGGAGAGTAACATTGAAGACGCAGGCGTCCTCATATGGGATAAAAAGTTCTGTCCATCCGTTGGCTGTGCAGTTTCGCTGCACTTTACCTGCAAAATATACAAAAACTCCATTTATACCGTTTCAAACCGACAGAATGTAATTAAAATTCAGTTCAAATATGCTAATAAGGGGGTGTTGCCACAATTTAAACAAAGCACCAGACACCATTTCTTGTGTTGAAATGTGTTGTTTGCCCTTTTAATTTAATCTTTTACTGTGTTTTTTTTGTAAAAAACACAACACAATTTTCTGCACTTGTTTGTGTTTCTATTTCTGTATTGTCAGGCATGTAAATCTGAATTTATAATCTGTGTTTTTTTTTTTTTTTTGGCCTTTCATCTATCTATTTTCCATTTTCTTTTTAAACTCTCCAGGCAAAGATTGACGTATAAATTACATTTTTGTTTTGGCTACAAGTGTGGATGATGAGAGAAAGCAGTGAAAGTGAATCAATAGGAGCCATTTCCCCCCCAAAAAGACAAATAAAAACCCCAAGGATTCAGTTACACAGAAAGATTATGAGTTAATGTATCAGAAACAAACGTCTTTTAAACGTCTTTGAGAAAGGCATAGCCACCTTAAAGAAAAACCTCCAATATGCAGATGATACGCTGCTTTATTTAAGTTATTTCTAAAGTGGAATATTGTATGTTATGTAAATGCTACATAACATACAATAAAATAAGGACCACGTCACTCTATCAGATAAGCTTCTACTACTTTTTATAATTTATTACAGCACCTATTATATTGTCATACTGCATTATGCTTTTGTTTTCCCTGGCCTCCTTGTGTAAACACACCTTTTATGGTTGACCGTGTAAACACAGAGGTGGAACATGCCTCACTTTCCTATGGAAACACGTGAACTGCAGCCATGCGCTGTGAAATAATGCAGGTTAAAGCCAAGTTTGAGCATCTCACCTTCAGAATGGAAGAAATCCGGACACAGTTTAGAGACGGTTTCGCCGAGGGGAGCAGCAGGCCAACAGGTCAAGTTGTCCCACATCCCGCTGCATTGCACGCTGATGTTTTCTTAAGAGAAACGTGAAAATAACAAGTTAAACTGTTAAAATAGTAGCTTAAATACACAGACGGAAAAGGTGCATACATGGATGGAAAATATTTAAACGATCATATCAATAATGACCAAAATAATTTAAAAATATACACTATCTGCAGCTTTTGTCGGTGCACTTTTTGATGTAGCCACTAGATGTCACTAAAACATTGCTTTCAAAGTTTTTCCAACCCTTAATATCAGCTTTTTTTTACATAGCAAAAACACAGAAACTACCTTTTTTTTTAAATATATATATCATTATTATTGAAAATACTTTTAAAAATCGCGTTAATGTAAAAACTTACCTGTTGATTTGAGTGACTTATGAAAAAGCAGATTTCTCATGCAGTCTTCTTCTTCTTTAACAAGTTTGACATTAGGATGACAGTCAAGGAAAGACTTTGCCTGCAAAAGCAACACAGACAATAAAAATAAAAGAACTAATTTCAAAATAAAAATGAGGCCAATTCATGTTTAGATTTAGATTTCTACATAGTACCATACAGATGTAAGAAGAAACAGTTCTCACAGGGGTCAATAGCAACACTCCCAGGATCCCAACTTTTTCCATCATTTCCAAAAGGTAAAAGTTTCCTGGAGATGGGCTAATAAATCCTTAAAAAAACTAAACACAGGCTAAAACAACCATCCTGTCCTCCGGAGGATACATGAACCATGAAAATCAAACTTGTGTGTGTCAGTAATCATCCCGTGTATCTGCAGGACAATCTCAACAACTCTTCCATAAAATTGTCTTTCACCAGATGACAAGTTCCTGTCAAGAATTTCAAAATAAAATCATGACCTGCCGACAGCTATAAACACAACCCGTAAATATATTTTTGATTGACAGGATCTTCAAAAACACTGATAAAAATTGAATATATGTATTTTCTTAATAAAGATGGTAGCTTGAAACATGTAATAGTTGTTGTATTTCAATTATTTTGAAGGCGTACCGCACATCGTCGGGCCTTGTGGCTGGAGTACTGACGGCAGTTTGATTAAGGGGGCAGGCAGCCAATCGCATTCTTCCTCTGAAACATGTTCCCGCTCTTCTGTCATTCGGGTCGCCATGGTAACGAGAAGACCCCCCCCCCCCGTCGTGTGTCGTTCACCGGTGAATAAACAACGCGACGAAATGAAGCGCTCGTGCCAGAAGACAAACAGATAAATAAATAAATAAATAAAGCAACCGTTCATCTTTAATGAAAGTAAGTCATTAATTGAAGGTTAAAACGTTTTATGGGTAAATGTGGACAAAGTTTGTGTTTGTGAAGTCAAGTTAACTAGTAGCTAAATTCTAATTTAAGTTTGTTGTTAGCCCCTAACATGCTAGCTATTTCTTTGTTGAAATGGGTTTTTAGCTGAAACTGCAATAAATGTATTATTCAATTTCCTCGTGAGTCAGCTAAAATGTCTCAAAATGATCTGTTCTGTATACACCATGCGTTTTGATGCTGCAAACTAAACTTTACCTCCTTGAATTTCAGCCTCACAAGGAGAAGCTGTAGTTGACTTTCCTTCAGGATGGATGTGGCTTTTTCTGGGCTCCAGATGCTCCCTGAGACCCCCAGGACAGCGAGGCCCCTGCCCCTGAGACAGCTGGTGGAGGAGAGCCGGAAAACGCCCAGGCAGCTGCTGGAATCCAGTAAAAACGCCACGAAAAGCCTAAATTTTCCCCCTCTTTTCCCCCCTTTCTGGTTAATTCTTGCTTTTTTGTCTTTGTAGAGACGGTTGCCAACCCAAAACGCAACAGCCGGGTCCAAGCGGAACCCCCAGAACTTCATTTCAGTGGCTTTCAGCTGAACAAACATTATCAGAAAACTCTGGTACCGAATTTATTTTTGTTAAATTTAAAGCTTTGTAAAAAAAAAAAGAACGAGGGCTATTCAAATATTTCACATGTAAAATATTAAATCCAGATCTGAAAAAGATTAAAACATGAATAGATTGAGAAACACAATATTAGAAAAAACGTTTTGATATTATAAAATAAAAAATAATTACTTCAAATCCAAATAAAAACCTAGAGATGACAGTATAGTTTTAATAATTTGAGTAGACATCTCCTTTAAATGGTTAATGCTTAAACGCCACACGTTAACATTTGAACCCTCTGAAATTCACATGTTGTTTGTTTGCCCATTTTATTTTAAATAATAATCATTTTCTCACTAAAGGATAAAAAATTAATTTAGTAACTTCTAATCTACATTGTGAGTCATAGAGCCGCATTTCAAGAACAAGGATATACATTTATTGTTTTAAATATGATCTACTACTAACCTTGTTTTTTATTCCTTTATGTTGACTTAATCTCATTTATTTACACTCGTAATCAATTTTATTGTGTGACACATTTTATGTCAACAACACAAAGTACTTTGCAAGTATACAAATTGACACGACCTAAAAATAGAAAACAAACGTAGCAATTAATAAAATAAAATCAAACAATAGAATTTAACATTACAAATCTGAGTAAAAAATGTCATGTCAGAATTTGTAGACAGTGGGAATTAATTTGTACATACTCAATAACCCCCCCCCTTCCTCAAAAATATAATGACATCACAGCGGGAGAAACCTTAACAACAACAAAATGAATGGGCCCACAATCTCTTATGGGGCTCAGAAATAAATTCAAAACACACTTGTCTGAGATATTCAAAGTAAGTTTTAAAATTATTATGGGATGGCCACAGGACTTTTTCAGGCATTTTTCCACAATGTGGCAGAATAAAAACCTGTTTGCGCAATCTTCACAAAATTTGACCTCAACTGAAGTTTCATCGACCTTTGAGCTCAGGAGGAAGGCGCCATTTGTAATTTGAAGAAAAAAAATCCCCTTCAGTACCAGCAACAAATTTAAACTCCTCCACTGGATTTCCATCTAACCCCCCCTCCTATAAAACCTCAAGCCTCATTGGACAGCTACTTTTGGGGGAAAAATGTTTAAAAAAAAACAAATTTTTCTAGGTTTTGAGCGGTGTACACACCGGGATGAATATCTGCGCACGTTATTCGCCAGCGTTTTTCAACACGTTTTTTGTGTTCACCCCCAGGCAATTTTCGCTGACGATGAGCCGAGCGAACGTGCAATTTCATTCCCTGACATTAGATGGCGCTTAATGTAAAACAGAAATACTCCTGTACACAAGGTTGCGCTGCGCAACTTTACGCTTCTTAAAGTCGCTTTTCACTCAGAAGAAGAGAGCAAGTATTTACGCGCTTGTCAGAATCATACAAAGAAAAGTTCCAGCGATGAAGAAATTATTGTTCTGTTGAATGATGAAAGACGCCGATTCTGGGTACATCCCATAGTTACGAGAAGAGAAGAACATGGGGAGTTTTAGCGCCTGGTACAAAAACTGACAATGTATCATGAGCGTTTTCAAGGATATTTCAGAATGTCCGTCAGTGAGTTCGACTCCTTCGTCTCATTTCGTCGCGGCAGTGTAGATGCTATTTGGCGTCTATCTTCTTCGCCGTAATGTATATGTGCTCAGCAAGACAATTTTGTGTTTGAGCGCCCCCAAGTAGTGTTTTACTGTAACTTCAGAAGCTCCAGACATGCGTGCAAAAGCGCCATTCTCATTGGTCGTATAGTTTTTGACGCGGAGCGTCAAACTAAAAAAACGAACCCGATGTATTTTTAAAAAAATGACGCTTTTACACGTGGCGTGTTTCGCGTCGGTGTGCACACTCACATTGGTGCCCTTTGTTTAGTCACGAGGCGTTAAACGTCGCGTGCGAAATACGTCCCGGTGTGAACAGGCCTTTAGTTGCATTCCAATGTTCCTTGCATATTTTTTACCGAAAACGTTGTCAAAATGTGATACATGAATCCTTAGCCCAACCTGAAAGGATCCTATTTGAACGTAATAGGAATGTTGGCTGCGGTTAATAAAAAAAAACACAGTTGCCAAGGAAATAAAAAAAAAATTACTTTTGCCAATTCTTCTAAAAATGACATAGACCTGTTCGTCACCCCCAGGTGACCAAAAAATAGTATGGTTGCTATGGAGATAAAACCTAAAGAAAAGCTGCCATTTTGATAAAAGCTTTTTTCAAGTGCAGCTCTGACCAGGGGGGATGGTGGTTGACGGGGGAGAGCAGGGTTGCGTCAAGAGGGGGTTAACTACCATCTGCGGGTCATACGCAACCCCCCACACACTTACACACCTAAGGGAGAATTTATAGTCACCAATCCACCTAAGAAACGTGTTTTTGGACTGTGAGAGGAAGTCAGAGCCACTTCATTCATCCAAAGTCCACATAGAAGGGACACATCCAGAACTCAAACCAGGGCCTTCTCATGGGGAGGTGCTAACCGCTACACACCGTACAGCCCCTATTCAACTTCCACATAGGGGCTGATTTGACTTCACACGTGAGCAGGGCTGGATAGAAACCCTGCGACCATGGAAACGGGTCCCTCAAGTGCCAAGCGCTGTGATGAAGGTAACCGCGTCTCCTTCTCCCCCCGCCTCACCAGAAACTCATCAACGTCTCATCAGAGGCCCTGAGTATTCACATCGTTCCGACTCTCACCGAGCACTTCCAGACAACTTTCACCAAAAAGGTGATTTGTGTTTTTGACTCCACTGGTGTTTAAGCGCACTCAGGGCTGCCCCCTTATGACTTAGCTGTCTCTGTCTATCAAGTATCGACTCATCCCGGGGCTCGCCTACACCCTGAAGGTTGCGTTTTGTCCGGACGAGTGGCGGTACTTCTATGACTGCATCCATGTCCGCTGTGAGGTACGGTCCCGCAGTTTTCGTGCTCTGGGAATGATCCACTTTACCTGAAAGAATTAGAAATGTTTGCATCAGATGTGTTTTCACTTGTGTGTTGTTTTTCTAAAAACCTTTTATTGGCATTCAACCCTCCAAGGGGGAAGAGAACCTGTTAATTCCAGTTCACGCTTACCCTGTCATCGACGACCTGCACATCCCCGCCCACATCGACCTGGCAGCCGTACCGCTCGGACAGAGGTGTGTCGGGTTTGGAGATCCTCAAACGCCCAGAGACTCATCTGTCTCTTTGTGTTCTTCACGCCTGAGCCTCCCTCCGTGCATAAAAACGCGTCTTTTTTCTCTCTTTTGTCCTCAGCGTTCAGCGTGTCATTCCTCTGAGATGCCGCTGTCCCGTCGATTTCGAGTTCCAGGTGTTGCTCATCCAGTCACACGAGGCTTTCTCCGTCCAGCCTCTCGCAGGTGCCGTTTGAACCTTCCATAAGAATGCATGATGAGAGTATGGATGTCAACAAAAACACAAGTGTTGAGGGAATTTATTTGTCAATTGAAAGGGACCTGATTAGACCAGCAGAAAGCCCGGCGCTCACGTAAGTCTTCCTCACAACCTCTGCCCTGTGTTGTGCGTTACATAAGTCCTAATGGGGGCTGAAGTGAAGAATGCGTCTGATTTCCTCACGGTGACATAAAGCAGCATTCCCGGTCTGGAAGGCATCAAAACAGATGCCGGAAAGGCGCTCGGGATCTGGATCACAGCTGGCGTTTTTCCTGGAACCAGACAAAGAGACACAAAGGAAGTTGTCGCTTCAGAAAAAAACCTTCCTCTTTTTAAAAGAGCAGGCCCTTACTCTCCAACGATGACCTGGAAACCATTTTGAGCAGTAGTTTGTGTTTAGGAGGCAACCGCCTCAGAGGAACTAGAGCAGGGGTCGGAAACCCCAGACCCACCTCTACGCGCCTCTGGCTGAAGAAAATAAAAATAAAAAGGTACACAGTATTTGGCGCAATAAGCGAAACAACAAAATAAAGTATCATTCCACCAGCCTCCTGACTACGCTAGCGCTCCGACAGTCCATCAACTGTGAGGCTTTGTAATTGACCAAAGTCGTACCAAACAGTTGGATGGATTTTTGAGCCATGTACCACAAAAAACCCTTTGAGCCCAACGATGCGGTGCACCAGATAATGAGGGGGACTGTCTGTTTTAAAAAATAATCAAATAATTAAAGTGTGCCTTAAAGTTAAAAAAAAGAAAGTTAAAACTATTTAATATTTAAAAATAAATGACTAATGTTCTCTTGATGTTTTATTCATGCCAAAAGCGCAGTAGCCATTTATTTTGATCATAATAGTAAACATAACATAAATCCAAAGCACTTTTCTTGTTGTTTCCTTTTGGATTATTCCATGAGGGGTCGCCACAGCGAATCATCTTTCACGGATTCGTACAGGTAGTTTGGAAAAGAGGTTTTTATGCCGGGTGCCCTTCCTGACACAACCCTGGATTTTATCCGGGCTGGGGACCGGCACAGGGGGACCCAGAATTGGGCCCCCTAGAGGCTAAATGGGTAGGCGGTAAGGTGAAGGGTCTGGCCCGAGGGCTCGCGTTTTTGATCTGGCATTTAGTTGAAATTTTGGAAATTATTTGATATTTTAATCATTTTTTGTTTACTTTTTACTAATTGGATTTTTTATTCACTTTTACTGATTTACCTCTGTCCAATGAGGTTTAAATTATTTACTTATCTGGTGATTTAACTCTTATTTATGTGATTCCTTTTACATTTTAGTCGTTACTCCAGCGTTTTCCTCAGAGGGTTCCTCCACATCACGGACTGATCCTTCTCAGTGAACGGGGTCCCTGCAATGGGATCTCCCGGGTCTGACTCCTAAACTTAGATCTATGCACCTGGGGGGGGGGGGGGGGGGTCCCCAAATATCATCTCCCCACTTCAGGACAAAGCCAGATTTCTACGTTGCATCATTTTGGTTAATTCTTGTTTCCTTTCCATGGTGTGTGTATTTGTGTGGGGCATTGTATTTTAGACAAAATAGTTGGGTAAGGTTTTGCTTTTTTGTTTTTCCAATTTAATTGTGTTTTTTACGTGAAGCACTTTGAGTGACATGAGTTGGAAAAGTGCTAAACAAATAAAGTTTGATTCGCTCAAACTACCGGCAGCCAACCGGGCCATCCAGCCGCTTCAGTGCCGTACTTTCCTAAAGGGTGAAAAAAGATTTTGTGATGTTGTTGTTGCCCAACACGGCTCTTGATGTGTTGAAGGTTGCAGACCGCTGAACCAGAGGCACCAGCCTGTACCCAAATAGTCCCGAAAACCTCCGTTGTTTGGAAACTTTCAAACATTGATGCCTGTTGAAACGAATACAAAATGATGAATGATAAAAACAGACAAAGCCAGTAAAATTGAAAGCCTTTCTAAAAAGGTAAGTCTTAACCCTCTGAGTGTTTTTTAGTTATTTATTTTTGATCGGTGTCATTTTCAAGGACATCCTGTAGTTTCTGCAGAGCGGGAGCAGCTTTAGAAAACCGCCTCGGCGTTGTGGGCGGGTCTGTTGGTGCGGAGTAAACCCCGCTCCCTTTCCCGTTGCTAAGACCTCGGAGCAGGAGGCTTGAGTGTTTCTACGTCACAAATAGGATCTTTTTCCAAACGACATCTCTTCATCTGCTCCTGATTCACAACAATTTGAAGAAAGAACTACTCAGAAATGACATTTTAATCTCAATTTCCTCTATTTATGTCCTCCATCATCAGAAGAATCACACAAGAACATGGAAAAATGCCAAAAGCCCAATTTTCATCAGACTTAGTCTTAAAGGTAGAGGTAACAAAATTCAATTTCTGGCAATTCGTGCTCTCCCATTAATTTATTTTGAATTAGCTTTTTTGAATCAGTCGGGTGGTGAACAGAGAGTTTAAAATGTATTTTCTTTTATTTTGAAAAGGGCAGAAATAAGTAAGTGCCACAAACAGTAATGTCATCTGCATATTATAAACTGTTGAATACAGAACAGAGAATATTGTCAAGTTCTGAGATAAAATTGACTTTTTATCTCTTAAACTTTCTCTTTAAAGACCACTTCCATTAAAAATGGTGTTTTTAACGTGTTTTTGTGGTGTTTTTCTAATGATGGAGGACTTGTATAAAGAAATTAAAGCTCAGAACTTCTGAGTATTTGGCAGACAAAATAGTAAATGATACTATCAATGAAGACGTCCGCATAACCTAGTAATTATAAATGATCGTATTTGTTATGCAGAAAATATGCCAAGCTCCGTCTTCCGCTCTATTCCGATCCGTCCACTTGCAGACTAAGAGATTGTTTTCCTCGTCTGAGCTGGGATCTGGCTCAAAACTGTACGGCTGGATAGCTCCAATGTTGCTCGCCATTTTTGTTGCACCGCTCATGTTAGGTTGCGAGGGGCTGTAAGCGAGTGGGAGAGAGTGTAAATGCATATGAAGCTACTCACTGATTTCTGGTGATTAAGATAGAAACTTAAAATCTGTTGTACATCATCAGCATGATGTGACTTTGAGGTTCAGAGGCAAACAGTTTGATAAGATTTCAAAGAATTACAAAAAAAAAAAAAAGCTAACAATCCATTCCAGGAACTATAAGTACATGTTCTGAGCTTATTGTGTTGTTGTTTTTTTTGCACATGGTCCTTCCAGCCCAGAGCCATTCTGTACAATTGAATCTTGTGCTTCTCTCTGGGTTACACTGATGGCTACAGAGTCTTTACAAATATAAGGTTACAGTATTATTGTTATTTAATGTCTCTCAGATTTGACCAAAGCTGCTTCAGGCCGACAGCCTACAGCTGTAAAAGCTGCTGTGAAGTCATGTTCGGGTCAGACCAGGAGCACAGAAAAGCAGCCGCATTAAAAATAAAATAAAACAAAGAAAAATAGTTGCAGCTTCAAATTAGCTATTTTAATATTTAAATTGACTTTGAGGAATTTGAGACACTTGTGGGTTTTTTTTTAGCAAACATCTCAAAAAGTGTTTTTTAACCGTTTTCCTGTTTTTTCCTTCATGGCTTTTCACAATCTAAGTATTACTATAACTAAATTTAACGGTGAAATTTAGAAAACCATTCAAAAAAAACAAAGTAATATTTTGAACTTGTAAAAAAAGTTTCCGCTAACTTCTATTGGGTTAAATGCAGTTCTGCTGAATTAAGGCTAAATTCCCTTTTGCAGTCTATGTTTGTGGAAAAAAAAACATTAAAATTTAATCTGCTTTTGCAATTCAGCCTTTTTTATTATAATGTTTTTGTGAAAAAAAATGTACAACTAGATGAACAAACCCTTGAGGGATTTTGGTTCAAAATTTGAATAAATGTTTTAAAAAATGTTTTTAATCAATCAAATAACTTTATTTCTACAGCTCTTTTTATACAAACAAAATACAATCATTTCTAATTATTACATTTAAGGGACATAATTTTGGGGACAGTGGGAAACTTTTTTTAATTATTACTTAAATAAATAAACACACAAACATAATGAGTGGCTGATTAAACCCTTCATTTTGTTCTTAGTGATATAATCAACTTTTTTTCCTTTCATTTTTAGGAAAATAATCTGTATTTTAGAGAAACAAATGCAGACATTTATAACCATCCTTTAGAAACGTAAACTGAAGTAAACATTGAGGCAGATTTTTTAATAAAACATGCTGATCATGCTGGCGCCTTTGACCGTAGATGCTTCGCTGTCCAGGTGTCATCTCAGCCAACGAGGAATCAAAGATCACCGTGACCTTCAGTCCTCGTCAGTACCGGACCTCCAGCATCACCTTCCAGCTGGTGGTGTCACAGTTCAACACCAAGCCTTACCTGTGCACCGTCACCGGCAGCTCGGCGCCTCACTTAGGCCTGAGGTAACGCTTAAATGCACTTGAAATATTTCTGTTTTACCAGCACCAACATCCAGGACCAGCAGTCAATAAAAAAGCAACCAGGTGGAGATTTTTTTAATTATAAAACTATCACTGGAAAGCAACAGTTTGTCAGAAAAAACAAGAAACAAGAATATTTAGTAATGTAAGCTTCATTAAATTCGTACTAAATTGCCCCTAAATGTTATTTTTCCACATTTTCAGTTAAATAAATACAGATTAAAATAGAGCAATAATTTTGTGTAGGATCTCCTATAACAACCCTCATAATCAGGTTTCTCCTTCATTTTCCTTTAAGTGTTGAAATCAGATGCTAAAAAACTACAGTCATGACCAAAAAGATTTTGCCTTTCTAGTCTGTGATTGGCCAGTTTTGTGGCACATTTGTAACCTTAAGACCATGAAAATGAAATAAATACTACATCCAAGAGAACACAACAGAGAGAGAAAGTATTGAATGTAAAACCCCCAGGGTAACGAGGAGATTCACAACCAAAAAAGAGAAAAACGGGAACCAAACAGTTCAGGCGATTTACACCAAAGCCAGAAAAGAAAGAGTACATTTCTAAACCTTTCTAAAAAGGTAAGTCTTAACACTCTTATCATCCTTTGATTTATTTTATATGTATTCCAAGCGTTTACTTCATTTTTATGAGGACTTTTATTTTTGTGTGTCATTTTCAAGGACATACTGTAGTTTCTGCAGAGCGGCAGTATCTTTAGAAAACCGCCTCGGAGTTGCTGCTGTGGAGTAAACCCCGCTCCTCTTCCGGTTGCTAAGAACTCGGAGCAGGAGGCTCATGGCCCCGCCCAGCATTGAATGTTAAAATATGTTGCTTTTCTCATTTTATTGTTATCGCTAAAGGGAAACTTTTGAGGATAGAAACTGTCTTCTCTTATGAAAGATGCATCTTCGCAGAGGGAATGATGGGTGGGGCTACCCTGCTCAGCTTCAATGGCCACGCCCATAAAGATTATTAGAGATTATGGAAACAGACGCTACAGATAGACATGAAATATGGCTTTATAAGACTTTCAGGTTTTAGGATATTGGTTAAAAATGTCATAATTAAAACACCACTGTAAATGTTTTTTTTATTGTTATTGGGGAGGGGGGCTTAAAGCTGAGGTTTAAAGATGTTTAGGCCGGCAATTATGCAGACCAAAGATCGTTTTTTTTACTGTTATGTTCAAATTAGCTTTTTGTTCTCATTGCTGTTTCATGCCAACATTCCAACTGTAGTTCCATCCATAAATAGCATTAACTGTGAAATAGAACACGGTCACACAAACATCACAACATGTGAACATTTACTGTGGGTGGAACTTGTGACAGATTCTTATTTTTGTGTCTCAATTTAGTCTCAACTCCTGGCAAAGAGTTCCACAAAGTAAAGATTAATCCAGACTCCTGTGATTTACGAGAGGAAGTTGAGAATGATGAGACTTTTTACGATTTTGCTGCCCATCAAACTTTATTTCTGAAGGAATTTACAACAGCCACCTCTGGACTGAAGTGTTTTTCAGCATGTGATGTATGGGGTCAAATCAGGATCATCTTAAGTGAATGAAAAACCAGATTGTAAATATGAAAAAAAAGAAAAATAATACATTTGAAAACTATTTTTAAACTCAAAGGTAAACTTAAATGAAATATTGAAAATTGGAAAAATACAGTTGTAAATTTGAAAATAAACATAATTTTAACTTGAAGGAAAAGGTTGAAAATAGAAAAAATGTAAATTTTATTGGAACTCGGATTAAAAAACTTGAAAGCTAAACTATTGTCAAAGGGAAAAAAAAGTTTATTTGTAACAGCTTCTGTTTTGTTATTTCAAGTTTTGTTTTTTCGTTTCTCTTCCTCTTGTCTTTCTCTCCACAATTTACAGTTTCCATTCAGACTACTTGTTTTTGTGGTTAGGCCTAATTTTACATGGGGGTGAGGCTTCAAGCCTTTTGGCTACCAGGACAATGACATCGAGTGATGGAGGTCATGCTGACGTCTTTTTATTGTAGTTTGAGTTTCTTTAATGGTTTGGTACATAAAGAAGCTCCACAGTGTTACATCTAGTCCAGTGACGTGCGGTGAGGTTAATGGCTGGTGAGGCACTGATGGCTGGTGAGGCACTGAATCCTCTGGAGTTGATGGCTGGTGAGGCACTGAATCCTCTGGAGTCAGATTTACAATTGCAAGAACTAAATATTTCGCCTTTCATCCAACAGCAGCTATAACAGCTTATAAAATACGCACAAGAAAATATTTGTCCTACAGAGAACACTCCTATTGTGTATAAATTATTCATATGTACTGTAAACAAATGTATATTACAGATGTGTTCAGCACAAATTTGACCCTCAGTAACTATTTCTGGTATTTTTCCAACTTCAAATTCTGGTGCTTAATCAGTGTTACTAAATGTAAAAAATGATCATAAAAATAAAATAAATTATTTTTACTTACATTTTTACCCACTAACTCCAATGTTATTTTTAAAAAACAAACATTGAAAAACGTGTTTGGCCTTACGTTTTGAGTCCATGTGTTGATCCTTCTCCACAAAAAGCTCTATGATCTGGTGGAAAAGTTTTCCTTATTTTCCTTTAGTACATATGAGTTTCTGTGACTCCCTTCATGTCTGCCCCCTGCCGGTGAGGCATGCCTCCCCTGAAACCTTTTAGGTGGGTGTATAGCAGTGTTTCCACCGCACGTCTCTGTTAACATTGAGCCCTACCGTCAGACATGAGGCACACCGGTCCCGAGCCACACCCGGAGTTTTCGCTCTGTCTGTGATTGCGCAACACTCAAATTTGGCGATTTTAACCTCAGAAACTGTGGAAAACGTGTTGAGTTGTCTGAAAATTTATATTTAACAGATCAGTGGAAAATAATATTTACTTAATTGACCTTTTTCTATTTTATTATTCTGACAGGTGAGGCTCTGCCTCACTTGCCTCACCTGACCGCACGTTACTGATCTAGTCTAAAAACAGTCAAAATATACTATTGGGGCAGTTATTTCAAAGCAGGTAGGGCGGCGATTTTTCCACAAACGATGATCATTTAATGAAGTCCATTGAGATGGAACCACTTATCTCCTTATCTGACGCTAACGCTACACAATCAACAGGCCAATAAAAACCGTACGTACCGGTAAACGCGCATTTCGGACTTGTTCACACATAGCTACGCTGATTTTAAAGACTGTTTTCCAGGCTCTACGTGCAAAACATGCTGCCACTGAACATACATTGAAAGTTAAAACGGTTCAACTTTGAACCATCAGGTCCTGTTTAATTCATACAACTGCCAACCGTTAGAAAATGATTCATGGAGGAGAAATGAATAATGAATTCTATGACATCAAGGCCAAATCCGAATTCTTCCACCTACCCTTCCTGCGCCTCCCTACCCCTACATTTAGCCCTCCAAACGAAGACATGTGGAAAAACAGTGTCTTCAAATTCGGACGTTACTGCCACTCAATGACGTCATCAATGTTTGCAGGTCTCGGAAAATACATAACAACATTGTTTTTATGACTTTAAAAAGGTTATGCTAAAACAAGAAGTCATTACTTACATTTAAAATGTAAACGTCTGTGCTTCAGAGCACACTGACCTGTTTTTCTTCAATGGCGCAACGCAATATTCAGCCCTAAGTCGTTAGGCTTCCCCTTAAAAAAAACAACACAAGTTCGGACACCACTACAGACTCTACGTACAAAACTGCACCTCCAAATGGCCTATAATTGGAAAAATGGGGAGGAGCCAGTGGGATTGGGGAAGAATTGAGATTTGGTCCATGTATTTCCTATATTGTGAAAGAAAAAGTCTGGAGCAAGATTTGCGATATTTGCACTGCTTCCACATTTTGCACTAAGCCTCTTCCAACCGTTGGCAGCGGACATGCGCTATTAAACTGCTAGTCCAGTTTGAACACTGTGGGCTAATGTGCTTCCAAAAACCTGTGTTTAGCACGTTTTTAAACGTGTGTCACATGTCCGATGTGTCTAGTTGTCTTTATTTCCACCTACAACAGACATCTTCACAGTGAAGCCCTTTCCTCCCCCCCGCCTCTTCTTCCTGATTGGTTGTCTGAGTAAACAGCCATACCCAGGTGGGGGTGGGGGGGGGGCAAAGCAGGCACCCAGCAGGGTCCACAGGAAACCTCTACACGTGTTGATTAGAAGATCTCATTTATATATTTTTTTCCTTTCTTCCTCCGGCGAGCATCAAGCCCAGAGTTGAATCCTGTTCCCATGAGAATGGCGCTGCCATCCATCACAGCGGCTGCCTTCCACCGCTCCGCCTGCTCTTATCTCGGCCCAAAGTTAATAATTCATGGAAATGACTCGGTATCTGGCGCAGTGATATTATGACAGATACGCCTGGCAGTAGGATGTTTAGCATATAAAACACTCTCCTTCTGTTTGTTGTGTCCCCAACAAGCCGATGGGTTGCGAGCATGTAAAGGATGAAGAAAACGTCAGCCCTGTTTCGACCTGACTGGCTCACCTTACAGAGAGATAGTGGCTATTCTTGTCATAAACCGATGATTATCCTGGTAATATCTTAATGAAAGGGCTTCTGCAGTGCATTTCCATCAGCGTAATCCATTTTCTACCTGATGTTATCTAATAAAGACACTTCCAATGGATCCCCTGGTACATCTTCATGGTCGGAGATGCTCGGAGTCAACTCCCCCGCGTTTTAAAGCTACATTTAGACGCCGGCGTGCTGCGCCGGATTGCATTACCCCGTTTGACGATGTTTCGCCTTCACTTTTACAAAAGGAAAATTGAGATGGGAATAGGGCTGATAATATCTGACAGGTGACCTTATTGCTCAGTCTCCCTGCCACCCCCACACCCGTCAACTCTTCGCTGTCCATATGTCACAAAACAAACGGACCTTATGTCGACTCGTCGAGAGGGTTCAGAGAACTTTTCACCTTTTCGCATAGAAAACACTCCAGTTTTCTGTGTTTAATGGAAAGGTTTCATCGTTTGACGATTTTCAAAATCCTTCCTCATTTGAAATGCAAACTTTTCCTCCAGTTATTAAAAAGAAAATTTCAATAGTGAAGATGTAAAATTAATGAAAAAAAGAAGAATAAAAACAAAGCTTTTCCATGTTTTACTTAATGAAACTTGATATAAAAGTATCACCACAGTTCAAAAGCTGGTCGATTTAACATTAGGAGCAATATTTTTCTGTTTCCCACATAGTTGTTCAGGGATTTTGGCTCCTGGTTCTTGACGACATTCCTTGCCTTCACTTTGGTGTTTAAACATTCGTCTATTCATCCAGGATATTTCAGTTGGACTGAAGTCTGTCGCCAAACATGTCTCCAAATTAGTTAGAAACAGTGACTAAAAAGTCAGTTTCTTGAGGAATTCCTAAGAAACAGTTAACATTTGTAAAAAGGGAGAGTTTAAAACTTAGGGTGAAAAATAAGCGTATATTTTAAAATCCAATTAAAGCCAAATTTCACCAAAGTTATTTGTCTAATGCAGGGGTCTGCAACCTTCAACACTTAAAGTGACGTTCGCCTCCTACAACCCAGTAGGAGCCAAAAACTTCTACCTTTAGAAAAAAATAAGACGCTGCTTTGTATTTATGTGACTGTTACTATTGTGATTAATATAAAGGAACTTTTTTTGGGCACAAACAAAGCATAAGCATAAAGAGAAAATCGCCTTTTTTAAAATATTAAACAGTTTGTAACTTTTGACAAAGGATCACATGACAGCAAATTTAGTGGCAAGTGGTGTAATGTCAGCAGTGTTTTTAAAGAAAAAACATTATAAACAAATTATTTAATAAGTAAAATAGCAAAATAAAATATAATCAGAGCTAACCAAGTGACTCTTACAGTGTTTTTCCAACCACTAAAAATCCTGATATTTGCTCAAAAATAGAAAATTCGCCTTATAATTCAGTGAACCCCAAGTATGAGTTCTGGTTGTGTTTACTGATACCAAATTGGTTTCCTGTGCTACACAGCTCTCACAGATCTGTGATTATGTTTAAGTAGGACTTTGGTAAACTATGAAGCTAACCCGCTTGATGGATTGTTGAAGAATTACGGCGTAAATGAGCTACATGTGGCTCTGGAGCCCCAGTTTGCAGACCCCCGCTCTAATCAGTGATTGGGAACTTATTTACTTGTTGGGAGAGGATGAAAACGCCAATAAGGGTTTTACATCTGGAAGGTTTCGTAACCTGGTATTAAATGAATGCTAACAGATGTGAAAGTTTGAGGTTTTTTGGTACAAAGCTGAAAAAACCCATGCAATACCAACAGCTGATCATTTGGGGGCAATGTTGTTCAGTAAGAGCTCAGACTAGAAAAGAAGAAGACAGCTGCTAATCCTCCAACAATTAAAACTGTACATATTTCTATTTCTATCACATACTTTTAAGATTTTCTGTTTTTTTTCTTCTTCTTCTCAATTTAGCCACAAAAACCAAGTCAAACGCATGCATGTAAATGTACACTTAAAGAGGATCGAGCGTCTTCTCAATCCAACACGATCATCTCAAAGCTGACATTTACGCTGAATTCATTCTTGTTTCCATGGGGCAGCGTTCTGCAGAATCAGCCGAGTCGCACAGATTCAGCTCCTCCAGAACAGAAGGGACTTGCTCCCCTGAAAAGAGACAAAACCAAACGCAGGTCAAGCAAGGAGGCGAGCAAACTGAAGGTGAGATGAAGATAACGCTTAGGGGAATTTTTCTATTGTTATTGTTGTTTTGATCAATTTATCCCAAACTGATTGACACTTTGCACATTTTTGTGACAATTTTCCATCTTGAAACTATTTTTAGCTTTTGCCTCACAAGCTTTCCTTTTCTTTGTGTCGCTTTGTAGAAGCTGGGAGATCAGGCAGGTGTTAGGCATGGATTACCTTCCGTGGATGTCTGCACCCCTGCAGGGGGGGCCAGGACGCTCATCAAAGACATCAATAAACCCAACGTTAAAGACCCAGAGAAAGGTCCGTTCATCCTGGAGATTAAAGCCGAGCTGCTCGCAGAAAAAAACAGGATGTTTATGACCTGCGGCAGTCCTGGACTACAGGGATCCGCTTGTTTTCACAATGCTGCTTTCTAAAATTTGAGCGCATCATGTACCCGGTGATGTGATGTCATCATCAAATGAGTGTTAAAAAAATGTATGGGGGCAAAATCTCGTATGGGGCTTTAGGAAAAAGCAACATTTCAGAATCTAATAATGAAACCAAAACGCATGTTGGGAATATCCAAGTTTGCCAATTTTTACAGTTTCGCACAAATCGGGAAAAGAAAATTTTTGTTTGATTTATCTTTAAGGCTAAAAGTTCACAACGACAGTCAAAGTTTTCTTGACCTTTGACCTCAGGAAGAGCCTGCTATCTTGAATTCTGCCCAAAAATCCCCTTTAGTTCCAGCCAGAAATTAAAATTCCTCCGAAGGATCTATTGCCTATTGGGGGGAGGTTTTAAAGTTTGTAGATTTTGAACGACGTTAGGATTGCGAGCTTGCAAAACTGATGTTCCCTTTGTTGCTCGCCCATTTTTTAACTTAGATATTGTGAAAATTTAACAAATGAATTGTTGGCTCAAGCGGAACGAGACAATATGACGTACAATATGAAAATATCAGGAATGTTGGCGGGGTTAACAAATAAACGTCTGTTGCCAAGGAAATCCAAAAATGTACTTTTACTGATTCTTCTAAAGATTACATAGATCTGTTTGTCTCCCGCAGGCGACCAAAAAATGAAATGGTTGCTATGGTGATAAAATCAACAGAAAAGCTGCCATTTTGAAAGAAGTTTTTTTTCATGAGTTTGTCATTTGCAGCTCTTACCAGGGTGGCAAAGACAGAGGAGGAGAGGGAAGGAGATGTAGCCACTTAGTTAGTAGGCGAAAGGCTAAAAGGGGGTAATGGGGGGGGCTGCAACTACGCCTCGAACCTTGTTGCTCCTCTGATTGCAGCTGCAACTTGTGACAGTATGGTGGTGCTGCAGAGCAGGCTGGTGAAGGAGAAGGTTCTTCAAGCCAAATGGGACGAAGAGGAAACCAAAGAGAAATGGTACTAAAACAAACATTTGTAGACATTCGTAAAGTTTTTCTTTACTAATTTCTTGTTTTAAATTCAAATATCCAATTCTAAAACCACCAGGACAGTTCTTATGTGTAAAAAAAGACCCGTTCACGGTTTAATCCATTATTGAATTTTTTTTTTTGGTATGTGTATCTCCATAAAACGTGTTTCCATAAAACTCCCACAGCCAGACCCGTCTGGGCACGGATCCCATGTCGGAGCAAACCAGGAAGCAGATCCTGGAGGAAGGAGAAGCAGCACTGCATGAACTGGCGGTAGGCTTTCCCACTCACTGAGCAGAGAACTCTGCTTTAAAGAACCGCCTCTGGCCGTCTAGTCTGTGACCTTTTTCGTCTTGTTTAGCTGTAATAACACATAACATTTGGGATGCAGTTTTCAAACCCACAGGCTTTGGAGGGTTTGTACATTGTGGTTTCACCTGAGATGAGCAGTTAATAATCCATATTTATATATATTTATATAAAAACTACAGATTCTCAGTGAGTTTTGGTCTGATTTTCTTTTTTCCTTTCGGGGCACATTCGCTCTGCCACATTTGTCTGATTTGCAGCAGAATTGGTTTCCTCTGGTGATCCACTTTTTTTGGCAGGTCTGGATGCTTACCTGAACTCCAAACATATTCCATCTGAGAACAAGGGGGGGTTTGAAAATAAACTCTGGTGTGGTTCAGGTCAGTGCGAATGCACACAGAGTAACCCAGAGAGGGTAGAGGACGAAAATCACGTCTATAGAGAAAAATTGTGAAATTGATCTTAAATTTATTTTTGTATTCTATAAATCATATTTCCAGACAAATCTTAACTCGATTAAATAGTAATAATAATCACCAGTTGGAAGGTAAAAACTCGTTTTAACAGCGTTTTAAACAGTAAAATGCAACCAAAAGTTTTTGGACTTATCCCCCTAAGCCCCGCTCAAATGAGAGAAGATGACCAACGTCCGTGTCTTCCGTGTCAAAAACTAATCTTTTTTTTTGTTTAGATTACTTTGAAACCAGGAATCTGGAAACCATTTAACGTTCCATTCTTTGTATTCTGTTAATATTGTAAAAAAATAACTTGGATTTCCCTAAAATTCCTCAGATTCCATGTTTTAAAGGATCCATACAGATCCAATCCATACAATCCAGCCAAAGTGTCCTTTAGAAAGGTTTTCATGAAGATCCCGCTTAAAAAAATCTTTCTGAAAGTGTGTCTACCCAATATTAAAACTATTTTCATTTTATTCTAAACAACAAAAAAACATGTTTTCATTTGGAAACATATGTTTGCCTACAGTCTTACAGTTCCTACATTTTGGCTACAGTTTCTCACATTTGACTTCATGTTAAACATGTTTCATTTAAACTTGTTAAGTTCTTAATATGAGATTTACTTGGAAACTTAAAAGTTAGTCCGCTTAGGTCAGACACAACACTTCTTCCCAAAGAACCACCTGTTCTTCTTCTTCTGCAGTCCTGGACTACAAGAACCCGGTTGTTTTTTGCAATTCTTCTTTTTTCATTCTGCACTTAAAAACTCCCCAACATTTGTACAAACCCCTATATAATAAATGTTAACCATTGCCAACAAGACTCCCCACCCCCAAAATAGATGACATCACATTACCATGAAATCTATTCATTCAGTCATTCATTCATTCATTTTCTGTACCGCTTTGTCCCTTTCGGGGTCACGGGGCTGCTGGAGCCTATCCCGGCTACTTGGGCGTAGGCAGGGGATGCCCTGGACAGGTCGCCAGTCTGTCACAGGGTAGAACGTCCGCAATCACACACCCATGCACTCTCACACTCACACCTATGGACAATTTAGAGTTGCCAATCAACCTATGAAGCATGTTTTTGGACAGTGGGAGGAAGCCGGAGACCCCGGAGAAAACCCACGCATGCACGGGGAGAACATGCAAACTCCACACAGAAAGGTCCCCCCATTGATGTTGTGTTTTTCATGTCCCCCAGCCGGGACTTGAACCAGGGGCCTTCTTGCTGTGAGGCAAGAGCGCTAACCACCACCGTGCACCATGAAATCTAAAAGAATAAATATCTGATGGAGCTCAGAAAAAATATTTCCAAATCCACTAACGTCGGGGATAGCCAAAGGAAGTTCAAATTTATTATGGGATGGCTTAAATAAACGCTTGGCGCCCACGTGGTGGCAAAGTGTGAAATTTTGTGATTTATTTTTTTTCTTCCTGCAAACTATGGAAAAGAAATGTTGTTATCTTCCCAAAGTTTCACACTTATGCCACCAGGTTAAGTCTATAACTTCAACCAAAGTATTGTTGTGGAAGAGGCACTTCCTAACTCAGGGGTCCCCAAATCCAGGCCGCCATGTTTTCCAACCAATCTTACATGGAAGCTCCTTATTGGCTAAACACACCTGATCCAGGTAATGCGTCAAAGTAAACTTTATTGTCAATGTCTATAATGTTTTCACATACATTGAAATTGAAATTCAGTTTCTCTCAAGCTCCAGTCTAAACAGGGAATTTAACTTCAAATTACAAAATAAAATACAACAAGACGAAAAAAATAAAGCGACTATGAAAAGAGAAAATAAAGTGACTGTAAGAAGAAAAATCAGCAGCAAATAAGGCAGAAAACCTGCAGGACACCGGCCCTCAAGGCCTGGATTTGGGGCTAACTCATCGAGCATCATATGAAAGCTGCTTGAAAGTTATTGTTGTTTTTAAAATGTGTAGATTTTCAACAGCGCAGTAAACTCACAACACTTGGAGTATTGTTTGAGCAGAATGATACAAAATGGCATACAATATGAACATATCAAGATGAACAAAAAAAGTCGCCATGGAAATCAAAAACATTTACTTTTGACGATTTTTCTAAAATATACACAAACCTGTTTGTCCCCGCCAGGCGACCAAAACATAAAATAGTTGCTATGGAGATAAAACCAATAAAAAAAGCCACCATTTAAAAAAAAAGAGTCCTTTGTTATTAAGTTAATAATCAGCCAGTGAGGGCGGGTCAGAAGGAGGCAGGTATCACCTGTTTGGCATACAACGGCGAACGCTGCTCTCATTTTCAGTAACATATTGATCAACGTGACACTAATTGAACTGAAATCATTCTTCTGTATTCCCCAACACGAGTGCCAAAAATAAAACGGCTGCAGCACATTTTTGTTTTTCTGATTTATGATGGAAACGTCGCACTTTTCTAAAGCATCCTCAGCTCTGAAGTACGCGAGTTCCCATCAGCGTTTGATTAACTGAGGGCTCTTACTGACATGTGAGCCACTTCCTGCCTCACCTCCTCCTCTGTTCAGAGGATAGAGAAAGAAGGATTTGATGCCACACCGTCTCCGGTTTACAGCTTTATATCGCCTCCCGTTGGGGTTTTACCGGAGCTCTCAGATCCTTTCGTGGATCAATTTTTCATCTTTATTAAAAAACCAGAACACAAACACAAACCGTTTCAGTTCAGTGACATAATTTATAGTTTAGCTGCACATATTTGCCACTCATTGCAATATTAAAGACAACTGTAAAGCAAAGTTTGTTGCTGAAGCAGCATTTTTTTGTTTTCACCTGAAGGATTTGAGTTTATTTACAAAAAATAACAATGCAACCAAACGCTCTGCAAAGCCTCCAAATCGATCATATTCTGTAAATTCCTCAAGCTAAAGGGAACAAAGCAGATTTGCAGTAAATCAAAATGTTATTTTATGGTTTTTATTTTAGAAGGCATTACAATAACAAGTTTTTGCTCAAACTTTAGTTACTTTTCCTCCATTATTCAAATAAATAGATCAATTGGCTTTGCTTAATTTAAGTGTTTATGTCCTTGACTGAATGCAAGCCGAGAAAAAAATAACTAAACTACTTAAAAAAAAAAAATTTATCAAATAAAACCAGAGACTCCAGATAAAGTTGAATAAAATGAAACTACTAAAAGAAAATGGCAGCGGTAGAGCGGTGTCCCCTCAGTAATCAGCAATTGCTACTGGATCTGTGACTGTAAAGCACTTTGGGCCTTAAACAAGGTGAAAAAAACGCTACAGAAGCACACGACATTTAGCATTTACAAAGGAAAACGTTGGTCTTTGGCATAGAGTGATGGATACTTAAGTGTGTAAAAGTGGCAGACAGAAATCAGATGTAAAAACTAAATGAAAACACTAAAGGAAATGCAGTCAAACAAATATTTTGAGACTTTAGGCCACATCCAGTGGGTGTCGACGCAGCGAGTCTTCTGGTTCTGTTTGGGATTCGCACATTTTTGATTTTGACCATGGTTCTACGTTGAATGCATTTTCACAAAAACACTGGATCGCATTATGGTTAACACAAAAACAAATGACGCATTAAAATAAAACCGAGAGCACACCTAGGTTAACATTTCCTACTGATTTGAGGTCATTTCTGGCAACTTTACTAAAAAAAAAAAAAAACAAAAAAAAAAAAAAAAACAAGCAGCCGTTGTAGCTTTATCTCCAGGTGTCTTAGTCCCTCCTCAGAGGTGTAATGTGAAAGTAAACCAAAGCCAGACAAATGTTCATATTGTGTTTGAGCCATTCTGCTTGCATTTAGACCATGTCTGTCTGCCTGTCTCTGTCTGTCTGTCTCTCTGCCTGTCTGTCTGCCTACCTGCCTGTCTACCTGTCTTTCTGTCTGTCTGGCTTCCTGTCTGCCTGCATGTCTGTCTGTCTGCCTGCCTGCCTACCTGTCTGTCTGTCTCTGTCTGTCTGTCTTTGTCTGCCTGCCTACCTGTCTGTCTGTCTGCCTGTCTGCCTACCTGTCTGTCTGTCTGCCTGTCTGTCTACCTGGTTGTCTCTGTCTGTCTGTCTGTCTGTCTGTCTGTCTGTCTGTCTGTCTGTCTGTCTGTCTGTCTGCCTGCCTACCTGTCTGTCTGCCTGTCTGCCTACCTGTCTGTCTGTCTGCCTGTCTGCTTGTCTGTCTGCCTGTCTGTCTACCTGGTTGTCTCTGTCTGTCTGTCTGCCTGTCTGTCTGTCTGCCTGTCTGTCTGTCTGTCTGTCTGCCTGTCTGTCTGTCTGCCTACCTGTCTGTCTCTGTCTGTCTGTCTCTGTCTGCCTGTCTGCCTGTCTGTCTGTCTGCCTGCCTGCCTGCCTGCCTGTCTGTCTGTCTGTCTGTCTGTCTGTCTGTCTGTCTGTCTGTCTGTCTGCCTGCCTGCCTGCCTGCCTGCCTGTCTGTCTGTCTGTCTGCCTGCCTGCCTGCCTGCCTGTCTGTCTGTCTGTCTGTCTGTCTGTCTGCCTGCCTGCCTGCCTGTCTACCTGTCTGTCTGTAACGAAGATGTTGCTGTTTTCTTGATCTTCTCACTCAGCAGTTCAGGCTGGAGAAATAATTGTGTTACCTTGGCGGTTCAGTGGTCCGTGCGCTCTCAGGTAGATTAAATTGGTCGTGTTATGCGCAGCTCTCTGTCTTCTCTGGACATTTGTTAAATGCTGGAGCCACTGGTCACCAGGCGCTAGCTGTTTGAGAATTGTTCTGACCTTTTCTGTTGTGTTTCTGTTGATAACTGAGCCTCACTTTTGCTTCCCTACTTATTGTGTTGCAGCGTAAAAGAGGAGATGCAGAGCCAGCTGAAGACTTTGCTCCTGAAGAAACCATACTTTCATCCGGAAGGGTGCTTCGTGAAGCAGAACAGGTTTGCTTCAGTGATCTTTGATTCATTTACACATGAGGAATTCCCCTGCTACACTGGTCTTACCATGACCCCTGACCCTGAGATAACAATCACATCCCTGCATTCTCTGACCTGGTTGTAGTTCCTGCCTCGCAGTTTCTTTCATCCTCAGAACTGTTCAAAATCGATGGGTTTTTGCCCCGAGGGGAGTTTATTGTTCACTAAGGTCATTTATTATTATTATTTATGACAGTCCTGGGGTTCCTCGAACAATAAATAGCCAATTATAAGTGTGTGGAATCAAAATTCTCCACCTTGCTGCTCAAGCGAACCTTTTAAACCAGTTATATACAAATTGCCCTAAAATTATACCACGCTTTAATACACTTTACAATAAAAATCCAACACTTTTTCATCTCTTAGGACTACTTGTGCTCTTATAATTATTTATATATGAGCGTTTCTGGTCTATAATGACTTTCTGCTTGTAGGTTCCTGAGGGGTTTTCGTCCTTCCAGTTTCTTAGCCCTGTTCCATGGGAGCTGAGACTCAGACTTCTGCGACTGTTTCAGCAGGCAGCCCACAAGGTACATGCGATAAAACCCCACTCCCTGTTCCCGGTGGTTCTCTGATCCCGTCGTTCTGCTTTGGCCACGTGGAAAACTCAGCTGGGGCCTTAATACCGTTGCGATCGGCAATTTTCGTGCTTTTAGGACATTGAGATTGGTAGATAGTTCACGGCATGCAACCACACAAAGAATCGTAACGCTTCTTTTGACTCCGTTTTTCTGTGTAAATCACATACAAAGGCTTAATCTAAGTTCACAAAACAACAGCAATACATGCACCCCGCAGGTATTCAAACTTCAGGTCTGTGAGTCAAGAATTTTAAATGCAATGCATTTTAAAAATGTAGACTAAAATTAACCAACATACTCGGATTTGAACCTCACGGGTTTGAACCCCGGCTGGCACCTTTCTTTGTGTAGTTTAAATGTTCCTTGCATGGGTTTTTCTGGGGACTCCGGCTTCCTCCACAGTCATAAAACATGCTAATAAGGGGTGACTATTAAATGTCTAATGCTACATTCACATCGGCAACACGTGTTCAAGCGGCCATGTCTAATGA
This sequence comes from Oryzias sinensis, assembly GCA_037389245.1. Classification (NCBI taxonomy): domain Eukaryota; kingdom Metazoa; phylum Chordata; class Actinopteri; order Beloniformes; family Adrianichthyidae; genus Oryzias; species Oryzias sinensis. The sequence goes on along the minus strand of CM074510.1, from coordinate 9,669,034 downwards.
AAAGTCAATGTAAATGTGCGTATATGCACTTTTGGGGCTTCCGCATCCATAACTCACGCTATCATGAGCGGGTTCAGAAGATGGTTGGATGAATGGGCGATTCCATTATCAATGGACTGAACCTACTGGATTAAAGAAAGATGCTAAATATTAGCTTTTGATGCTTTTCACCCCCAAATTGTCCAGAAATTTGGATCGTTTATATTGTTCAAAAACAGACCAGAGAGAGAGACATTTTGTTAATTAACCCTTTAAGAACCGTAGCTTTAGCTCCAGTGTTTTTCTATATTTGGGTTGTGGTTTTATTCTGTAAAAAGTGCCAAATAAACAAACATGTACTTACTTACTTACATGAAAAGGTACCATCATGCATCGTACCAAAATCTTCAATTTGTTTTCTTTCCAAACTTTATTTGTCAGCTTTTTCATCCACAATATTCTATTACAGTATTTTTGGCGCATATTTATATATATGGACCAGAAAAAATGTAATTATACATGAACAAATAACAGAACGTAGAATATAACTACAGAGTAAACCAGAAAAGGCAAAAAGAAAAATACTCTAACACCTAATCCACCCTGGGCTCTTAAAAACAGATAAAGGAACATCAGAAAAGAAAAAGGAATAATTGATAACAGTCTCCATTTCTCACATCTAAGTCTTCAACCTTCAGGGGTAAATGTTTTCACATATTCAATAACGGGGTGCCACGTCACCGAAAATTTGTGTTGTGTTGATTTTATCCTGTCTCTGAGCTTTTCCAAAGGCAGGAAGGAAAGTAACTCTTTTAACCATTGGGAGACCGGCGGAGCTTTGTCAGATTTCCAGTGGAATAAAATCTGTCTACCTGCGAGTAGAGTGGCAAATGCAATGGCATTTTCCTGGGATCTGTTTGCTTTATGTTGAGGTGTCATAATTCCAAAAATACCAATCCGAAAGTCAGGTGTCAATTCTTTTCCATAGATACGGGATAGGACCTTAAATATATTTCCCCAGTACTTGTGAAGATTGGGGCTGGACCACATCCTGTGGCCCTCAGTAGCTGGTACATATCTGCATCTTGGGAAGGCAGGATTGGCACCTGGAAAAGTCTCTTGTATAATGGAGTCGGTGGAGTATTTTGAATTGAATTAAACCGTGACGAATGCAGAGCGACGAACTGTGTACACGAGTCAGACAGGATTCCCACTCCTCTTCCAACTTCAATTATTTGTTACACCATGGATGATGGGAAGTTGATTCTTAAGGTGGAGGAATTTATTTACTTTTCTAGGCAAAACAGTCATATTTCAAGGACAAGTTTCATCACAACTTTGCAGGCAAACACAAAAAGGTCAACACAAATATGACACTTTTGCAAAGATGTGCATTACAAATAAACAGCAGTTCCCCAATGATGTTTTCCGTGTAAATTCATGGCCAAGTCTGTTTCATCAGATGAAGGTTTGTTTGATTTTTGCTGCTAATCTTAAAAGTACGACAGGACACACGTTTTTTCCGGTTGGAACGTCATTTTACCAGGAGGAGAAGGGGCCTCATCTCTGGAACTCCTTAAAGAGCCAGAAAAAAAAGACCTACCGGTAAATGCCAGAAGACCGATGCAACCCGGCTGAACCGACATCCTCAGACTGACAGCTCTCTAGAGATCACGAGTATGAGTGACTGGTGAAACGGTTTCTTCACCTTTCTCTTCCAGATCGTTATCCAGTGTCGGGTGAGGAGGAGACTGGCCTGTTTGAGGAAGAATCTTCCTTCAATACAGAAAGGTTTGAGATCATCTTTATACTACTGTTTACAACGATACGCTTTCATCAGGATTCGGTACAAACCTCGACTTTTGGGTCACAGTTTTGTTTCGGGTTGCTAAATCATTTGTGTATTATTCTGAAAATTCAGAAAATTTATTTTTTTAGCTGCCAATTAGCAAGTAACAACGAACAAAATCCTGGCTCATACTAATACAGTCAGGACCATAAATATTTGGACAGAGACGCATTCTTTCTAATTTAGCTTCTGTACATTACCACAGTGAATTTTAAATAAAACAACTCAGATGCCATTGAAGTGCAGACTTTCAGCTCTTATTCCATGGGGTGAACAAAAAGATTGCATAAAAATGTGAAAAACTAAAGCATTTTGCATTCACCTGGATCTGCGCAGACAGGATGTCTCTAAACACCTCAGAATTCATTGGGCTGCTCCTGTCCTGTGTCACGTCATCAATAAACACTATTATTCCAGTGCCACTAGCAGCCATGCACGCCCAGACCATCACACTGCCTCCACCGTGTTTTACTGATGATGTAGTGTGCTCTGGATCACGAGCTTCTCCACACCTTCTCCATACTTTTCTCTTGCCATCATTCTGGCAGAGGTTTATTTTGGTTTCATCTGTCCAAAGAATGTTTTTCCAGAACTGTGCTGGATTTTTTTAGATGCTTTTTAGCAAAGTCCAATCTAGCCTTCCTATTCTTGACTCTTATGAGTGGCTTGCATCTTGCGGTGTACCCTCTGTATCTACTTTCCTGCAGTCTTCTTTTGATGGTAGACTTGGATATTGATCAGCCTACCTCCTGGAGAGTGTTGCTCACTTGGTTGGCTGCTGTGAACGGGTTCCTCTTCACCATGGAAATGATTCTGCCATCATCCACCACTGTTGTCTTCCGTGGACGTCCAGGGGCCTCATTTATAAACGTTGCGTACGCACAAAAGAAGGCGTACGCCACTCTCTACGCAATAGTTGAGATTTATAAAAAGCAAACTTGACGGGAAAATGTGCGGTCCTCCACGCTCTGACCCAGGTGTACGCACAAAAACGGGTGAAATGAGAAACGGCGACACCGTCGGCAGATGGAAGAAACACGTGAAAGTGACAGTGTGTGCCAAATCGTGCTGGCATGTGCTGTGCTACACAATGTGGCACAGCTTAAAAACGTGCCTCCACCCCCTGGCGCCGATTCCTGTGTTGGCCCCGACCCTGAACCCCATCCCCACGCATTTGAGCCAAATGCTGCTGCTGTGCGCCAGCGTTTGGAAGTGATGCGTCGCTTGTAAAGAACAACAAAAGGTGTAGAAAATATTATTTATTTAAGAATTCCCTCATTGTGCAGTTTATTTCAGTCAGGGCGGTCTTGATTTCGCCCAACTCCTTGGCCACCTCTCTGATTGAACTAGTACTGACTTCCCTCTGCATTTCAAGGACTGCATCGGTGAGGACACGTCCACTGCTGGAGGGTTGAGAGCCGCGTACCGTGGAGACGCTGGGTCCAGACGGCTGCTCAGCTGCAGCATCGTAACCACTGGCCCCGCTGGAACACCCAGCAACTACAATAAAATTGTTCTATATTAATAATCTGTAATTGTGTAGCCTGCATACATGTGACTTGACTGCATTCATTTTAATTATTTATCTTACCTGTTTCACCCGGTGCGTCTGGCGCGTTGGCGTCCCCCTCCGCCTCAGTCACCACAGTCACCGGGTGAAGGAGGGGGAGGGGGACGCCGATGAGGGGGACTTAATAGGGTTTCCCCAATAATAGCCGCCAGTCTCTCATCAAGAGGGGTCAGCTCCGGTGTCCCCTGTCCCCCACCCATGGCAGACACACTCTGCCGATGCAGCGCTAGACGTTTTTTTGCCTCGACTTTGATGTCCGATCATTTATTTCATTTCTTTTTTATTTCGGCCACGGTCCGAGGTTGTGAGGCTACATCATTTACGGCGTCTGCCACCGTTTGCCGCTCACGTGCCTTTTTGGCATTAGTAATGCCCACACTGTGCCCTCCAAACAACATTTTATCCTCTTTTCCACCTCGCCAACGATAACTTCTACTTCACATTGAGTGAAGTTACGTTTTTTTGATTTCCTCTCTGTGTTTGCCATGGTTAAGCAAGCCATGGACTATTTATGGGCAACTATGGACGTGTCATGACGCCGCAAAAGCTGCGCTGCATTTAGAATTGGTTGTGATTTATTAAGGGAAAGATGCGTAGGATGTGTGTGCGCATGGTTTTATAAATCCAAATATTTCTGTGCGTACGCACATCCTATGTTTCATCCGTACGCCACTTCTGACGCAAATCCTACGCAAAGTTTTATAAATGAGGCCCCAGGTCTTTTTGTGTTGCTGAGTTCACCAGTGCTTTCTTTTTTTCTCAGGATGTACCACTGTTGATTTTGCCACTCCTAATACTGTAGCAATTTCTGGCATGGTTTTTTTCTGTATTCTCAGCTTAATGATGGCTCCTTTCACCTGCATGGGGACCTCCTTTGACCGCATGTTTTCTGTTCACAGCAAAATCTTCAAAATGCAAGCACGAGTCCTCTAATCAACTCCAGGCCTTTTATCTGCTTCACTCATAATGACATAACAAGGGAATGGCCCACACCTGCCCATGCAATAGCATGGAAGTCAATTGTCCAATTACTTAGTAGACCATAAAATGAAGGGATTGTGTTTAAAAAATGTTTTAGTTTTTCACATTTTTATGCAATCTTTTTGTTCAACCCATGGAATAAAAGCTGAAAGTCTGCACTTCAATGGCATCTGAGTTGTTTTATTTAAGATAAGATAAGATGAAGCTTTGGGAGCCGGTTTAGCTCGTGCTGGCTTGCGGCGCCTTCCGTCCGTGAAACCAGGGTTCAAATCCGGGCTGCTCCCTGTTCCCTTCTCTACTTCTGTGCCGGTCCCAAGCCCGGTTGCTTTGAGAAGGTTGCGTCAGGAAGGGCATCCGGCGTAAAACATTGCCAAGTTTACCATGCGACTTGTTCGCTGTGGCGACCCCTGATGGGAAAAGCCGAAAGATCACAACAAATAAGATGAAGCTTTATTGTCATTGTACAATCACACTTGGAACAACAGTACAACGAAATTGCAAACTGTCCCTCATTGGTGCAAAGAGAAATAAGAAAACAACAATCATCTTACACACAAAAAAGTATAAAAAAATATATACATATATAAATTTATATTTACACAAATATATAAACCAATATACAAATGTGCAAATGCACACCAGGTGTATATACAGAATCTACATTCCTCCTCCTCCTAGAGAGACTGAACCATGTGTGTGTTCATTATTGTTATTGCTCTATTGTAAAAACTGTCTCTGAGTCTGTTTGTCCGTGAACTCAGCACCCTTAGTCTTTTTCCAGAGGGCAACCATTTAGGCCGGCTTTACACTGCAGGTCTAGATGCTCATATCCGATTTTCTGACTATATCCGATTTTTTTGACGACCCGCTTACATCATCTTTTAAAAGTGACCCGTATCTGATTTTAGCATTTACACTATACAATGCTGAAACTATCAAACGTAGACGTTCTGAGGACTACGTAGCAGTATTTCCGCCTTCCACGGACATCCTTTGGACTTTTGTGATTGCGGTTTTCATGGAGATAAGGCGGCGACGGAAGGAGGCGTGGCCTTGGGCACTCCTGACGGAATGCACGGGAGAGTAAAAAGGAGGGCTGGTTGGCCGTCTTATGTGCTCTCTCTGAGTTTTGAATGAGGAAGTGTTTGCAGACGTGCTGTCCGAACAGTTTGATCCAAGTGTTGAACCTTTCCTGCGGGATGACTTCTCTTTTCTGACCGTAGTCAGAAACACACGGGAGATTTCCTCGGGGTTCATTTTTCCGTTCTGAACCCTCAGCCTCCAGAGTGGGTTAAGAAAGACTCCAAAACTTTTGGGGGAGACACCTTATTTTTAATTTTCGGTTCTCCGACAGTCCCCCGCTCCGCGCTCACACCCGCTTTCCTCTCCTTAAGTTACACGCACACACACGCAAGCACGCGCGCGCACACACACACTGTCCCCATCATACACACCCCCCAAAAAAATAAACGGCTTCTAGCCTGCTGTTCCATAGCAACGGTGTCCCGCTTGATTAGTTACCGTTTGCGTCCCGACCGGGACCGGACCGGAAATAACAGCGGTTTCCAACTACGGTCTGAAGCCTGAGGCTGAAAGGTAACACGCTGACAGCAAAATCAGCGCACAAAAAGCACCTTAATAGGTCATGTGATCTCAGTTGGTGGTCTCCTGAGTTGATGTCACTGACGTACGACTCGCATTTACTGGGGAATATCCGATTTGTCTGCTTACATGGCACACGCAAATGCACGTATCCGATTTGTTTCCGATTTATTTCCACATATGAGAGAGGCCTGTATCCGATCTGAGAAAAACGGAATCCATGCGCTTTTGTCCTGCTTACACGTTCACCGATCATATCCGATCTGTGCCACGTGAGAGGAAAAAATCGGAATTGGGTCACTTGAACCACGCAGTGTAAAGGCGGCCTTAAACACCCGGTGTCCTGGGTGTGTGCAATCTTTCATGATGTTGCGTGCCCTCCCAAGACAACGAGTGCTGTAGAGGTCCTTCAGTGAGGGAAGAGGGTAGCCGATGATCTTTTGGGCAGTGTTTCTGACCCTCTGTACAACCTTCTTGTGTGCCATGGTGCAGCTTGAAAACCACACAGAGATGCAGTATGTTAGTACGCTTTCAATGGAGCAACGGTAGAAGGCAATCAGCAGCTCTCTCTTCAGGTTGACCCTCCTGAGGATCCTCAGGAAGTGAAGACGCTGCTGTGCTTTCTTCACTACCTCTGTAGTGTTTGAGCTCCATTGGATGTCTTCATCAATGTGCACACCAAGGTACTTGAAGCTTGACTCTCTCTTCTCACCCTCCCCATTAATGACAAAGGACTGCAGATCTGACTTCTTCCTCCTGAAGTCCACGATCACTTCTCTTGTTTTCGAGGTGTTTAGGACCAAATTGTTGTCTGCACACCACCCCACCAGCCTCTGGATCCCATCCCTTTATGCCGTCTCATCACCACCAGAAATAAGCCCCACCACCGTTGTGTCATCGGCAAACTTAATGACTGCATTGTCTGGGTGTGTGCTGACACGTCATACGTGTACAGTGTGTACAGCAGAGGACCCAGCACACAGCCTTGTGGGGAGCTGGTGTTTAAATTCAGGGCTGTGGAGAGATGAGGACCCACTCTGACTCTCTGTACTCTGTCAATGAGGAAGTCTCTGATCCAACAGCAGGTGGTGAGAGGAAGTCCAATATCCAACAATTTTGCTGACAGTCTGTTCGGCAGTATTGTATTAAATGCAGAGCTAAAGTCGACAAAGAGCAGCCTAGCATAACTCCCTTATGTTTCCAGGTGGGAAATGGTGTTGGGAGCACTGTGACGACGGCGTCCTCTGTTGATCTGTTAGCTCTGTATGCAAACTGTAGTGGGTCGAGTGTGGGTGTGAGGTAGGACATGACGTGACGTCGGACCAGTTTCTCAAAACATTTCATATTGACAGGTGTCAGAGCTACTGGTCATTGTCTAGTCATTGAAGCTGCTGATGGAGGACTTTTTTGGCAGCGGGAAAATTGTGGCTGACTTCAGGCATGGTGGAATGTAGGACTGAGACAGTGATGAGTTGATAATGTTGGTGAAGACCCCAGCCAGCTGATATGCGCACTCCCTGAGCACCTTCCCAGTCACACCATCTGGTCCCGCGGCCTTCCTGGGGTTCACTGCCCTTAGCATACACCTCACTTCATGCTCCTGCACTGTGAGAGTGTAGCTTCTGCAGTCTGAAGTATGGGGTTCAGCTGTCCCAGGTCTATCCACCTCGAAGTGTGCAAAGAAGTGGTTTAACTCCTCTGTGAGCACAGCATCGCCCACAGCCATCATGGTGTTACAGGGCTAGTGGTTGGTAAGGTGCTGGACCCCCTGCCACACCTGTCGTGTGTTGTTGTCTCTGAAGTGGTCCTCAATCTTCCTCTTGTAAGCTTTGTCACCGCATCTGAAGGCAACATCACGATGTTTCAGCAGGACCTGGACCTCTTTAGTCATCCAGGGTTTTTGATTGGAGTACACCCTGTGACCTTTGACCACGGTGACGTTGTCAACGCAGAAGTTGATGTAAGAGAGCACGGATGAAGTGTGCTCCTCAAGGTCCTGGTGTGCGAAGAGAGTTCTGCTGGGTGTTTATTGTATTGTGCAGCACCTCCATGGCTACGCTAGCATTAGCATCAGGTGGTATGTATACGGCCGTTACCATGACGGTGGTAAACTCATGCGGAATGTAGAAGGGTCTGCAGTTAACAGTCAGATATTTCACATCTTGGGAACAGTAGCTGTCTACCGTCGTTGCATTTCTACACCTGTTGTCCTTGATGTAGACGCATAGCCCCCCCCCCTCTGCTCTTACTGGAGTCCCCGTTCCTGTCGTGGCGGTAGGCCGTGCGGCCTGCTAGCTCGATAGCCGAGTCCGGTATGGAGGGATTCAGCCAAGTCTCTGTGATTAAGAAGAAGAAGAAAGTGCTACTTTTTGTCACACACCTAAGTGTGCGAAATTTGTTCTCCGCATTTGACCCATCCCCTGGGGGAGCGGTAAGCAGCAGGCGAGCTGCGCCCTGGAGGCAGTAGCGTTAGGGGTCTTGCCCAAGAACCCCCACTGGGTGATGTGAATTGCTCGCCATTGATATGGTAATTGCCCCCAGTACCATTGCTTATTCCCCTCCGGGAATTGAACCCGCATAATACGACGCAGCAGTCGCAGGGACACTTGTTGGTTGCATTGTTCAACCTCAGTTCGTCAATTTTGTTCAAAATGGATCTGGTGTTGAGGGGAAAAGGCTGGGGAGCGGCGGCTTAAATGGTTGTCTCTTCAGCCGCGCTAGCGGGCTACCCCTGCAGCTTTGTTTTTGCTTCCTTTGTTTTCACTTCCTCTTGGGCTTGCCGCTGGGGAGAACCATCCACGGAGATCACTGGAGTCTCGCTATGCCCTCTGGAATGTCGTGGGAGCGGTGGAAGTCCGATGACATTATCGCTTCACAGCGTAAACCCAAGCTCAGAAAATCCTGACGACTGTATCTGTACTGTGATCAACATCCCATTTTTCCAAAGAGTAGAGCACCAAACCACACACACACAAGGAAAAAAAAGAAAAGAAAAAAGTAAAGAAAGCACCGGTCGTGAGGAGCAGTGAGCCGCTGCGTCTGTGCGGGCCGCCGCCATTACGCCATTCAGTAATGGTGTAAAATTCACTGTGGTAATGTACAGAAACTAAATTAGAAAAAATGTATCTCTGTCCAAATATTTATGGTCCGAGTCACACCGAATGCGATTCGGGCGTCAGGGGTATTGAGTTTCACTGTTGAGTCAATGTACAGACGCGATCTGGGGACGGCGTTGGTTCAGCAGCAGGGCGTTTTAGGTGTCGCAGCGCGTCTAGAGTGAAAATGTTTGAATTTTGGCGAGGTCGACGCATCAGATAATCCGTTTTGGGCACATGACGTGTTCAGTGACTCAGTCTTCGAGTGAATTGCAAATCCAATATGGAGGATCCATGCGAGTTTTCTCGTCCTGATCTTCCATCCATTTTCTTAACCTACTTTATCCCTTACGGGGCTGCCAGAGCCTGTCTTGGCTGCTGTTGAGCAAAGGCGGGTACTCCCAGGACAGGTTGACAGCCTGTCGCAAGACCCAAAGGGCTGGACCGAGCTCGCTCACTGCACCCGGCCTCCGGGAGGCTGACTGGCAGGCAGAGAGACGCTGTGGCATGGGGAAGCATTCTGATCGGGCTTCCTCAACTTTATGACGTTTTCTCATTTGCGTTAAGTCAATATCAAACAGATCATTTAAGTTATTCTTATTTTTCCCCTCTCTGACTAATGGGGGACAGGAAATCTCACCGAGACTTGCAAGTAGCTGCCGAAACCAGCTGTCATTCAAACACAGCTCCAGCTGCTGGGAGAGACTGAATGATCTCATGAACCCAGACATGGAAGATTTTGATGCTTTACCGATGCTTTTGTGGAATATTTTAAGATAAATAAATCCAATCTTTAAGCGTCCTCTGTGTCTTTCCATTCATTGCAAATGAGATAAACTCAGGCAGACACGGCTCCATGTCGCCATCAGGCTTAAACATCTGGCATTAGCTCCTCCCACACGCGTCTGGGGCGTCGAGCTCATGAACACCTTTATGGACAGGCTTGGAGCAGCAAATTTGATTCGCGTCAAAAGTGAAGCGTCCGACGCAAATGTGATGTGCGAATCGCGTTTGGTGTGAGCCTGATATAATGTAATAAAACCATTAAAAAAAATGAAGCACAATTGTTTTATATTCAGAAGTACTTTATTGATTCCACACATGGGAAATTTGTAGCATTGTAATCATGAAAAAATAAATCAACAATTGTAAAAAAGAAGGTGGTATGATTTAATTTAATGTTTGACACTTTCAACGTAAACATTCCGGTACGCAGCATGTTTCCATTCTTGGTGTACCATACGCTTCAGTTTTAAACCGAGAATTGCTGCATTCCTAATAGTTACTAAGACGACACATTTAGTCAAGTTTCTCTAATTATTTCTGTAAAAAACTAATTTTCATGCATTATTTGCTTCAGCTGAAGAATCAAACAAGGGGTCCTTTCAGATTCCTCCAGACAAAGTGTTTCCTCCGTCCCTCTTGGTCTTCTCCGATGAGGACGATCCTTTGGTGAGTGAAGTTTTACCCCCCAAAACCAGGCTGTAAAAACATACTTTGAGCTCCGAAAGCACCGTGCGTCAGAGATCCCTCTGTTTGATCAAGTCCTTGTCTTCTTGACATTTTCAGACTTTCAGTAATTTAGCGCCAGAACCGGTGGACGCCATCGACGTGACCACAACGACACGCGTCCCTTTCTTCCAACTTCAAGTAGGTACCGACCGACTGCAGCTGTGTTCCTCACACATAGAAATCAGCAGGTCTCAATTCGATGTTATGAACCCGTAAAAATACCCATTTATTTACTTCCCCGGCCTCATTCTGGAAGGTTTCGGGCTGCCAAAGCCGCTCCCAGCTGACATTTGCCAAAAGGCAGTGCAGACACTTATCAGGATGCCAGTGCCTCACAGAAACAGACAGCCATATGTTCTCGCACTCCAACCAGGTTAGCATCACCAATTATCTCCAGCCGCATGTCTGTGGACAGGAGCAGCTCCACACCAAGATCCCAGCCGGGCTTCCCAACATTGTCAGCTCTTAATCCTCCGTTAAATCCCCCACTTGTTCTTCTTTTATTTAATGTTTGCTTCTGTTGTCTTTTTGTTATTTGTTTTCCGACCTGTAGGATTTATCAGGAAACTCTAGAGGCTCGACTTCTTTATCTACAATAAAATGCCACAGATTTACATCATCATTAACATGCTGTCATGTAAGATAAACATGTCGGTCACCACCTGAGGGGAAAAGTTGTTTTCCTGGATTTAGTGCTTTTCCTTTAACGTGAAAAAATTGTTTTTTTTATAGTGTTTCCTATATACAGACAAATAAAATAGTAACAAGCGAGCTGCACTTTGTGCTGTTCTACGTCCATGCAGCCGATTTAAGACACATTCATTTGTCAGCTCAGTATTTTCAAGCAAAATGTTCAGTATTTAATTGTTTCCACAGTTTATGTTATACTTAAAAAAACACCTGGAAGACGGAAAAACCTAAACGTAGAGGAAACTATTAAGTAAATAAAACTAATGGGTAAACAGTTGATTTCAGGGAAATCTGCACTTCACAAATTAACCACTAGTCTGCTCATCCAGCGATTTAAGTCGGTCGTCACGTTTGTATGTTCCATAAAAAAAAACCTACAAACATTTAAGCGATGATAATAAAGAGAAAAATAATTTCTTATAGTGTAAATGATTGACAACATTCCCACTATAATCCAGCTTTACAAGAGAAAAAAATAGTTTTACAGACTTTTTTTTTTTTTCGTTCTGTGGTTGGCGTTTAAATTTATGACAAACTTGGCTTGTGGTAGATTTTTATAGACTTTAATTTGTTTAATATTTAATCTCCAGACTGTGCAAAAACAAGGGTGTCACTGGCAACAAAAGTATTTTCCTATATTGTGGGAAAATATTAAAAAAAAAAAGAGCCAAATTTCACAACTTGCTACATAATGGACGTACAATGTATTCCACTGGTTTCTCCATACAGGAGGCGTCTTGAGGCTGTAATCACCAACAAAGGTTTTTGCACTAAGTATTAAATAAATTTCAGTTAGCGTGTTCAATACTTATTCCCTGTGCCATTTCACTTTATTACACATAACTTCATTTATGGACATAAATGTTTGGATTTCTTTCGATGTGTGCATTACTTGGGTTGATGCCAAATTTCTGGTGGAAATATCGTGTCAATAGCTTGATTAGAAATATGTTTTTTGAGAGAAATGTTGACGTGTTCAATACTTATTTTCCCCACTGTAGGTCCTGTGGCCATCTTGTAATGACTTTAAGACTTCCTTTAGAAACCCCCGACACGTATGTTTTGTTTTCGTTTGTGTATTTTGAACTATTTTTGTGAGCTCCATAATAGATTGTGGCCGTATTATTTATTTTTTGGACAGTTTTGCCCACTGTGTTGTCATCATTTTTTGGGGTGTCGTCGGTTATGCCTGAAAATGATTTTCACCGGGTATTGAGTTTTTGAGGATACGGCAGGGATGGAACCTTTTATTTAAAGGTGAAGCAAGACAGAGGAGATGCAAAGACAATCTGGTCTGTGCAGTCCAGGGCCAGAATAATAGTTTATATGATCATTTTTATTATTATTATTAATTGTTATCATAATGTTTTTCCTTTATCATAAAATTGTCACGTCATCTTTTTTTTTATGGTTGATTCACTTGAATGTCTGTCCAGGTTCCTCAGCACTACAAGTTCATGGGCTACCGACCCGTTTCATTATGGGATGCGTTTCATTCCTACATTCCAACAACTTTGGCCAGGCCACTTCGCTCTGGATCTCCGGTAACCTGAGCTCTCCAAACCTTTGCTGATGTTCTATTTCTATTTATTTTGTCACGACATTAATAAATTGGATTTTGAATTTTTGTAGACTGAAGCCCAGAATTCCGAGCTAGTGGAGCTCAAAGGAATGCAGAAGGAACTGACAGATCCAGCAGACGAGGAAGCGCCTGCTCTTTCTTTCAGGGCTCCGGACGCTCTGACCAGACCTCCCGCCGTAAACCCGCTCAGAATTTTCGTAAGGCTTTCATCATATAGATACAATCTTCATTATTGCATTTTTTTTTGCACATGTCTGATAGCTTATTTGTCTCATTATGTTCTGGTTCAGAATCCAGCACCTGGTCTTCAGTCTTTCAAGCCTGTCCCAAAATTCCTTGAGAGCGATCTGGAGTTTTATCTCTGTCCTTTACCAAGGTAAACTCATAGTTTTTAAAAATTAGTAACTTTCTTCTTCTTCTTTTTTTTTTTGAATTTATGGCATTTTTGTGTAAAGATGTGAAAGTCTACTTGCATTTTGTGTCATTTTAGTTTTTACAAACACAATCTTTGATCAACAATAAACAATACTCTCACCTCAAGTACAGTAAACATGCTCAAAATTTAACCAGAAAATTCAAACAAAAAGTGTATGTTTATAGTAAAATGAGGCCACAGTTGTCCTTGTCAGTCGCTGAAACATATCTTCATGCAATCATCATGTCTACTGTATTGCATTGTCTGCCTGCTTGGTCACTTGCAACAAATGAAATTCGTGAACCAATAAAAACTTTACAGTAGAGTCTATGAGATCCATCATAGGCTCCCAGGCTGGTTTCACCAGTCCTCTGTAGTATCGCTGTTGAATCCTTTAACATTTCAGAATTGTACTTTAAGACACGGGCTGAAACTTTACTACCAAATTCTAAATGGAAACACTTCAGCAGCACTCGCTGCAATGGCTCCAAAACTCAAATCCACCAGATGTGGTAGATCTGGTAGTGCCACAAATGGACTCTTGCCTTTTCCAGCATTAACCCTTGAGCTATCCTAGGCACTTTAACATTGGGAGTTGGGTCATCTAGACCCACTAGACAGTGCGCTGAACCTTTTTTCTTCAATGATTTGTGATCCTCACTGGTGTCCATGGATTACATGAAATCTTTCCACCTTTATCCACCTTTGTCATGGTAGGGAGAACACGCCAATGTAAGGGTGGGGGGGGTCAGCTAAGATAGCACAAGGGTTAAGGGAACGCCTAAAAACTGGAACAAAGTCAGGGAAGCCACCAAGTCATTTTAAAAGAACGTCTATACTCTATTTAAAAGACAGATCCAGCTGTAATCACTGACATTGCTACCAACTTCCCCTCATGTTGTCTCTTCTTATGAACTATTCACGATTGTTCTGCATTTGTCTTGGTATGTGTGTTGGATGTCTTGGGTTATTTGTTCTGCAGAGCAGGAATCTGTGGAAAAGCAGTTTATAAACTGAGTCAGACCCAATTGTTTTTAATCTTTTCCTGTTTTATAAATGAATGAATGACTGAAAATCTGTGTGGAGCTTTGTCTCATAAACGAATGAGGCCAAAGTGAAGACTGTTTACCCTATATAACCATTCATGTCATATTTAAAACACATTTTGGAGACCCCCTATTTCATTAGCACGATCAAAACCTTCCTTAAAAGCTCATTGTATGTAACATGGTCCATATTTCCTGCCCTGTAGTTCATTGTCATTCCACTAGGGGCAGTAGAAGGGCTTTCACTGCTCATTTCAAACTGGCTGCTTTCTCAAAAACAGTTTTGGCGGGAAAAGGTTTAAAACTTTATGGTGAGATTACCTCATCTTTTGTTAATCATTTAAATGCCTACTTGCTACATTGAAAGAATACAACATTTATTGGTAATTAATTATTTGTAACACAGTTACATCACGTTAAAATGTGCAGATCAAATGTGACACAGAGAGTAAATGATGTGCTTTTTTCCTGAACACTTTCCTGAATATTTTGGTAACCTAAACTAACAATGTTGTGAGCAAAAACGTAACAAATCACCCAAGATATCATAATTGATACTATCTATATCTCAATTTTTTGTGGATCACTGTTTAATAACATCCTAAATAGTAGAACTTTATTTATCTGATATATTGGGTTCACAGGATTAAACTGAGATCTGTAATAGGAAAACAAATGAAGCAAAACTTTGCATCTGAAGACCGTCCAACCAGCTATCAGGAACAGTGGATGTTAGTGCTGACATTCAGTTTAGTGTGATCCTAGTTTATTATTAAACTTGAATAAAAAAAGACGAGCAAATCAGCAATAATTAAACGAGAAAAGTAGCTTTTGAGATAGATGATATAGGCACAGGCAAAAATTAAACCTGCTCAACTTTTTAGATGCTGTGATACAATGTAACCTTTAGGTAACTATGGTAATGTCAAAAAAAAAAAAAAAAAAGCGCAAGTATCTAGGACTTTCTAATTGGTTAATAAAAGGCTTCTGGTTAAGTCTGACTAGTAATAGATCATATTTAAGTCTTTTTTTTTTTTTCATTTTGCCCTGTATTTACAGTGATCAGATGACTTTGGATGAACAGAAATAGTATTTAAAGAAGGAACATTATTTTTTGTGTAAACCGAACTGTCTTTCTGATTGAACATTAAAACATTTAGGCTTTTTTTTAAACATTTTTTTATTACAGGTATTCATTACCTGAGAGCAACACAAGCAGCTTTGGAATTCAGACCTCAAACGGTCAGAAGAGGTTTCTCAATTACAAAGTAATCTATTTTTCATTTGTTCTTTGAGTCTTAAATGCATCGGTAGCTGTAAAACTCATTGCAGCTGTTTGCGTTGATGTATTCCAAACCCAGACGGAGCTGCAGAACGTCATGACGTGGCAGAACTTTGATTCCAAGTTGTTAAATGATTTGTCGAGTCAAGCTCTCAGCAGTGCCAGCGCCCCTCGGAGGTAAGCCAGATCCTGTTTGACGATGTTTAGTCCGCTCAGCTCTTTTCTCTCACTTCCTGATTGAAGCTTGTTCAAAAAGGAAAGGTAAGTTGAGCCACATGCAGTTCTTCCAATAACTACAGGGGGAGTTGTAACACAGTGGTATCAGCGGCTGCAAGCACATGAACGCGCATTCAACATTAGAACTGTTCTTTTTCATGTTTTTTACAAAAGGTTTCGCATTTTTTTATGATGTCATATCCTGCCAGGATGGCACCAACCTAGTAAATAGAAGAGTTGTCCTTTTTATTATTACTAATCAGTGCTTCTGTTCAGTAAAGTAATATTAAATTCGGCTTTAATGCTGTCTTTGTGCTGGAAATCCTTTTAGCTTCATGCAAGAATAAATATCTCATGGTTAGATGACAAACTGTGCTGTTTCACGCTTTCTTTAAAAAAAATAAAAATAAAAGTCACTTAGAATAAGATAATAAAATTTAGATTTTTTTTCCCTTGAAGGTAAGCAAATAGTTTAGACCAGTAAACACTGGTCTAAACAGTAAACACTGGTCTAAACTATTTCAACTTTTTTTAAGCCACGGCACACTTTAACCTTGACAAAAATCCGACGGCAAACTAGCATTAAATTAAAAAAAAGGAGAAACTCATAGTCTGTATTGATCTACAGTCCCTCCGCAATCTCACATGCATTTTTTGTAATAATTGTGGCAGGAAAAGATGGAAGCATCAACTGTTTTTTCTAAAAGATGTAATAAAAGTTAAGTTAGATTTAAAAACTGTTTGATGTGTGTTCATTGTGGTTTCACGATATTTAACAAGGGCGACTAATTGTGCGCCCAGACGCTGTCACTTTAACCCAATGCATCATGGGAGATGTAGTGCAAACAGCCGCCGAACGCAGACAGACTGGCGTCTCTGAGCTTCATGGTTTTGTTTACTTTTTCCACGGTCTGATACCAGATTCTGTGGAAAGTTACACCGCTAAAGACGAGCTTTAGCTGGTATTTTTGTTGGAACTCATAGACTTTATGAGCAGAATCAGAACAAGGAAGTGAAGACTTTACCCACTTCTGATTGGTCAGTCTGATGACATGTGATTAAGTCTCCAAGAATGATTGGTGGAGACAGTAAAAGGGGCGGGACTTTTCCTAAAACAGCTGACGCTACGGCTAAATCGCGGTACTGTCATTCTTATCAAAATATCTTTAATAGAATCAAATAAAGACAAAGAAAAAAGTATTTTATGATCTTTCATATTCTTCACTACTCAGTGTTTTATCAGGACCTGTTTGGATGAACCGAGAGCTGATATCCTGGAGATGGGAAATGTTGTTAGATCAGTGAATGAGGGCAATTTCCTACGGCACAATGGTTGAAAAACACTGGTTTATGCAAAGTTGTAAATTTAGAAAACAATTAATGATGGATGCAATCATCAAAAACACAACGTTGGGGAAATCCATTTCTTTGCACTGCAGTCACTTTGGATATTTCATGTTTTCAGCAAAAAGATTTTTATGTGTGTTGACAGAAAATCCTTGTCCTCATGTCTCATGCTTTTTACCTGCTTTCGCCTTAACCGCTCCTCAAACTGGATTTCTCGCCGTTATTTGGTATAAATATGTCATACGAAAGACCACAAAACTTCCATCGTCTGCCAGCTTGCAGCATGTCACATCTATTGTTCGTAATCTACCCCACAAACTCATTTTACATTTATGGCCAGCTAAAATTTTCAGGCTGCGTTTTATAAAAACTGCTGGTGTGGTTATATTTCTGTCATTCTCATTTTTTTTTCCCAAAAAAACAAAACATAAAAACTGGCTCGGATGGATGGACGGAGTTGCTCATTCATATAAAATCACTTTTCTTTTTCTGCTGCTGTGCGAGATCTCTGTGTGGGTGTTCCTGCAGAATCTAGGTCACACTGTACAGAGGCAACGTCTTTACTTTTACACCCAAAAATAATGATCTGTTTTTTTTAGCTAAAGGGAAACCGAGAAAGCGTTTTTTTCTTGTTGTGCATTGACGGACGGCATTGGTTCCATTTGACCACGCTTTCCGCTGCATCCTGTCACAACCTCGGCCAATTGGTTGTGCAAACACCTTCCCGTACTCATCAGTACATATTGTTCATCCTGACGGACAGAATGTCCCCAACACCGTTTGTACACCAAAGCTGGATTTGTAAAAACATTTTAAAGTGCTTGTTTTACAGGAAATTAAATCAGGAGTTGAATCTCCTCCTCGTTTCTTTGTAAAGTTTACTGAAAACCTCCTTTGACCTCTTTGCATTTCTGCAGCTGCGTCATTATCTGTCTCCACACAGATTTTCACTCAAGTGAAAGAATCATCATAAAAACGACAAAAAAATCCCCAAAATTGCAGACTTTCTATATGTTTTATGTACATAATAAGTTCACACAGAAAAATAAGAGTCTAAGATATTAAAAACAATACAGTTCTTAATGTTGAACTTCATATATTTCTACCATCCATCCATTTTCTTCTGCTCATGTGGGACCGGGTCATGGGAGCAGCAATCTAAGCAAATATACCCAGACTTTTCTCTCCACAGCCACTTCCTCCAGTTCCTCTGGGGGGATCCTGAGGTTGTTCAGAGAACAGTCGAGAGATGTAATCTCTGCAGCATGTCCATTGTCTCTCAGGGTGTCTCCATTAACCGCCACCATAGCGGAGGAGCTTGAAAGCTTGGTTGATCCAGGGTGCTGTCTGAGGTTTACCCATGGCAGACAGGTCCTGGGCGACGAGCCAGACAAGGAGCGGTTCAGAACCCCCTTCAAGAGCAGAATCCATTGACTGCATATGAGAACCAGACTGAGCAACCCGCTGTTCCCTCGCGTTCAAAATGGGAAGTACCAGCTGGTCCCAAAAAAAGTCGAAATCCTGTAGACTTCTATTGAGAAAATACAGGTATT
Organism: Oryzias sinensis; assembly: GCA_037389245.1. Classification (NCBI taxonomy): domain Eukaryota; kingdom Metazoa; phylum Chordata; class Actinopteri; order Beloniformes; family Adrianichthyidae; genus Oryzias; species Oryzias sinensis. Next base: position 9,650,315 of record CM074510.1, on the reverse strand, counting down.
ACTCTGTCTTTGTGTTTGTCAGAATAACCGTTCTTTATTTATTTTTTCTTTCAACTTGTTCTGTCCAACAGCTGAGCAAACAGATTAGAGCTGAAGGCCTTTTGTGTTGGACAGGTTTTAATATCACAAAAAGAGGTTATATAGCTTCGAGAAACCAGGGTGTAGATTTGTATATAACCGTTCTTGATTTACCACGTCTTTTTAACATGTTCTTGCTAATCTTATTTTTTATTCATGATGTGTTTGCTTCAGCGCACGTTATTCAAGTTATAAATAAGGCCAATCGGATGCGTCAATAAAAGTAGGTGGCCTCGCGTCGAACGTTCACAATGTTTGTTTGACACATTCTCTTAAACCCGCTGTCAGTAGAAGGGGTGTGGCCTTCTAATATGCTCACCACTGATTGGAGAGAGTGGTTGCCATAGAAATGTAGACTAAGCCCGACACGGACCAATCACGGCTTACATCTGGCTCCAACATGGCAATGGATATATCGTGGAAAAATGGCAACAGAGTTGACTTCATTTGGTTGGAACTAGAGTCGAGGCATTTTCAATGGGTGACCTCACACTCGTTTAGTCTTCTATTTTCGATATCCAACCAGATTCAGTTCTCCAGATTGGCGTCACTGGGGCCCCTGGGGTTGGAGCTCGTAGGCAGGCGCCCGTGTTTCCGGCACCCTTCCCACAGGTCCCGGTCGTGTCCACACCGAAGTTATTATGACTCCCCCATGGGCCCATCACCTGCAGGAGAGCCCAAAAGGGGCAGGTGCAATGTGGTTTGGGTGGCAGTTGAAGGCACGTGTGTCGGCGGCCCAAAACCCAGTCATTTCAAAGGACCGCATAAAAAGGTAAATAAATTAAATTAAATTAAATTAATTTTATTTATATAGCACCTTTCATGACGAGAAGACAGCTCAAGGTGCTGTACATAAAAACAAAAACAAAAGCAATAAAATACAATAAAATACATATTGGTTTCAGGGAATATTATCATTAATATTATCATTATATTAACATTTTCGGAGCCTAACTGTGATCTCGTTTGTATTTTAACGTTGGACTGAACTCAGTGAAACCATTGGACCACACCGGTGGTTTATATGAAAAGCGGACCATTCTGCACCACTGGTCATCCGTAACTTAGGTTTGAACACACGTTATAATCTTGTCAATTTACAAATTTACACATTTTTAGACAACATGCCTCCCAAGAAAGCCAGCAAGGGCAAAGCCCCAGCACCCTAGAAAACGAAGGTTGAAGCGATCCAACCACATCAGGAGTCTTCATCGGATGAAGAGCATCAATGCTGTCTCCCCATTTACATGCAGGACCCACAGTGGCCAGGATCAGCAGATTGTTGTCTGGTCATCGTCGTGTGGCCGCGTTGCTACTGTCAGTTTCGAACAAACAGACGGTGGCATTGGGACGGCAGGACAGGGGGATGGCTGGCAGTTTGTAATTAGCTGATCATCAGACGATTTTTGGGGACCTTGGAGACCTTCCTATGAGTCATATGTTGCGCTGCTGCCTTCCTTCCACCTGGCTGTCTCTGGACTGCCACCGTGTGACCTCATAATGTGCCCGGACCGATGTCAGATAATCGTCCGGTCGCTGTGAACCTCTTCTGAAAGCCTCCACGGCCGCTGCGCAGTGTGCAGAACTGCGACTACCACCTCCCGATCACAAACGCCGCAGTGCAGCCACCTGCTGGATTTGCTGAAAAACTTGCATTTAGTGTAACTGTAGTCTTAGCTACCTACTACGTTGTTGCTTCTCGATGACACTAGGAGAGAGAACTTGGGAGCACGCACAGAAACCATTAGAGCAGTGTTTTTCAACCTTTTTTGAGCCACGGCACACTTTAACCCTGACAAAAATCCAGCGGCACACCAGCATCCCCAAAAAAAAAAAAAAAGCTAAAACTCATGGTCTGTTTTGATCTACCCCCCCCCCCGCAATCTGACGTGCATTTTTGTGATAATTGTGGCAGAAAAAGCAGGAAGTTGCAGATGTTTTTTCTAAAAGATGTAATAACAGTTAAGTTACATACAAACTGTATGTTCATTGTGGTTTAAAGACGTTTAACAGGGACTTGTACGCTGAGGTGCTGTCCCTTTAAGCCAATGCATCATGGGAGATGCAGTGTGAAAACTGCCGCAAAACGGCTCGCGTCTCTGAGCTTCATGGTTTTGTTCACTTGTTCCACGGTCTGATACCGGATTCTGTGGAAAGCTACACCGCTAAAGACAAGCATTAGCTGGTATTTTTGTTGGAACTGAGTCACTTATGAGCAAAATTGGAACAAGGAAGTGAAGACTTTAAACACTTCTGATTGGTCAGACTGATGACATGTGATTAACCCTTCAAGAATGATTGGTGGAGTCGTGGAGACAGTAAAAGCTGCGGGACTTTTCAGAAAACAGTTATAGCTACAGGTAAATCGCGTTACCGTCATTCTCATCAAAATTTCTTTAATAGAATCAAATAAACACAAAGAAAAAATAATTTTATGATCTTTCATATTCCTAACTACTCAGTGTTTTATCAGGGCCTGTTTGGATGAACACAGAGCTGATTTCCTGGAGATGGAAAATGTTTTAAGATCAGTTAATGAGGGCAATTTTCCACGGCACACTTGACCATCTCCCACGGCACACTAGTGTGCCGCGGCACACTGGTTGAAAAACACTGCATTAGAGGACAATGTTCGGCCGTTGTCTGAGACGTTCATGTAAAAAAGACAGCTCCTTCATACTTTATTTCATAGGTGCAGATCATTTATTAATCTGTACGTGCTTCAATATCAGGCTGTTGAGTTCATCCCTATTTGACTGTCTGCTAGACTGGTTGATGGTCTTTTTCACCGACCGCTTGTAGCTATATATTTATATATTTTTTATCTGGACTTGCAGCCTCAGCATCACCTTAAGCTGATTTACTTCAATCTATAAGAACCTTTGCTTTTTTTTTCTTGCCTCCAAATCCCAGCCGTTGGTATCGACGCTTGGAAATCGGCATCCCACTATCCTTTTTATTTTTTATACCTGGGCGAAGAATGAGGTCCCACCTCCTGCGTGACACACTGCAGCTCATCCTCTGCTGGCAGGAAAAACGCTTGGGGCCATCCTTTTAAACCTTTTACCATTTTCAGCGTACAACACCTCACCTCTGTCTCACACCGACTCACCACCAGCATCAAGCGCTCTGACTGTAAACATGCCAATTCCTGCTCTAATCTCTCTGCTTTATACTTTCTTTTCAGTCTGTTTGTGCGTTTCCTCATCAGGTGATAAATGCTTGTTAGTGGGGGTTTTATGTGCTGTGCTATCAGGCGTCATCTCTGTTCAGAGGGAGGCTTCAAACAACCCTCAGCACTTCTTTCATCTCTCCCAGAGAGTTTGTGAGCATTATCTCCTCGACTGTGTTTGTCTCCTGTAGGTCCATCGACTACAACACAGATATCCTCCGTCTCGCAGCTCCTCCTCCCCTCCCCGCTCTCCCTGATGATCTGGTGCCACTGACAGACACGCCGTGAGCTCCCACCCTTCGCTGTTTACAGAGCAGCGCCTCTTGTTGTCTCCTCCTTTGTATTAGCCCTTAAATAACTCACCGGCACTCACATGTGTGCAGGTGCGACGGCTCAGGAGTCCAGCTGACACCTGAGATGATCCGAGCCGAGTTCCTGTCTGGGAAAGCGCTGGTCTCCAATAGCAACCTCACCGCAGGACTATCAGCTCGGTCAGTTTAGAACTAGCAGGATGTGTGCATGTTACTAAGAAAACTGGTTAGAAACGCAAGGTTTTCAGGTTTGATGAATTGGAGCTAAAGGAGGAATTTACCACCAGTGATTTTTTTTTTTTAACTTGGGGAAGGGATAAAAAATGCAGAGTTTTACGAGGGGAAGCAGTCAGGATAAACCAAACATGAAGGTAATGGACGAGCTGTGGGAGCAGGGACGCTTTGTTTTTCCCACAACATACTGAACATACCAACACTACTGTGGCTTTATGCACGTCATCTAAACGTCCCTTTAATGCAGCATAAAATCAATTTAAAACCACATTTTCTATTTATAGAACATTAAAAATAAACCAAAACCTAAACTTCAGACAATTGGGTTTGTAATAAATAAGTGAATTTTAACTTATCGTGATAGAATTGCAAAAACTAAACAGGGTTTACTAATAAATGTAAGGGTTAATAGCAGATTAGCTTTACATTATCAGATTGCACGCCGTGGAAGCCCGAATTTGCTTCCGCAAAGTCCATCATTTTCTGATAATGCATACTTTGAAGGCCATTAACCCGCTTATACTATGGTCACTTACAAAAGAAATAAATATTCAATCACTTTTTAGTACTTACTTGTAATGTTTATTCGGTTCGGATCTTTTTTTCGCAAAAACCTGACCATTTGTTACGTGGTGCGGCGCGTTGTCATGTTACCGTGACGACGCTCCGCTTTGCCGGCTGAGCCGTTCCCGACAAAGTGATATATATGCTGATCGTCACGATGTGTAAATAAATAAAACATCAGTTCAGAGAGAAAGTTCCCTTCTTACCGCTTGTTTTTGTCCAGATGATGAAGCTAAAGTTTGTTTTAAAGGAGCCGGCGCAGTGACATTTAAGCTACTTATTTTTGAAGCGTGCATTATCGGTTTTTATACCATGGTTCGGGTGAATACTCGATTCTGATTGGCTGCTGGGTGTGCATTAAAAAGTGATGCACGCCCCAAAAAGAAGTTCCGGTAACACATCTTAAATATTCTGTCACGTCAGACAGGCTTCCACCGGGTGCGTTAAAAAGTGATAACGCAGATTTCGTCGCCCATTAACCCTAACTTAATCCACACCCAGCAACCAATCAGAACTGAGTATTCACCCGGGCAATGGTATAAATAATATTAACTGGAGCTGTCACAGGTGACAGGAAATAACACACACTCTTTAAATCACCGTAAATCTTAAGATGTTTATCCACTTAACACAAATCCAACAGATTGCGAAGCGCTAACCTGTTTTTCTTCGCGTCAGAATCCATCAGTTTACGTTAGTTGCGTAAACACTTAACTGTTGTAAAGGTCTGCATGTCTGCGAAAGCTGCTTTTCTGCACTTCAAAATCTGTTGTAAACGGTTGAAGAATTATGTAGTCCAAAGCACGTCAAAGCCCTGGTTTCAAAGATTGGTGGTGGGAGGGGCTGTAAGCTACTGGGAGAGAGTGTTAACGAATGCATGAGGGGAAGCATTCCCACCCTCAAATCGGAGGCAAATTTCTAATGATGTCCTGCTTCTCTGCAGAAACTATGTCCTAGATAAATGACAGCTAAAAATGGCATAATCATAATTAAAAGACCGCTGGGAACAATTTTACAATAGATGAAAACAGAATAAAGATCAGCTGTTTTTTTGAGTTACAGTTCCTCAAATAAGAGGAATGACACTTTAAGGAGCATCTCCCTCTTCTAACCTTAAACAGACCTGTTGCTGTCTTCAGATTTACAATAAGCTAATACCTCTTCCTTCCAAGTATTTCAGAATTTAGTTGTTTTAAACAATCAAGTGGCTCACGCTATAACTCTGCATGTTTTTTTTTTCTGGTTTTAAATGTTTTATTATTCTTACATAACACGACAAAAAGCCCCACTTAATGTGACCGATCTTCTGTTTGGGTTTTTTAAAGAGTTTCCAGCCTATTTAAGGAGATCTGTTTATCATTTTCCTCACGACTTCAGCTGCTTCTCAGCGCCTTTAACCCCCTCCTATCGGTAATGTGGAGTTGCTCTGTCACCGCAGGGAGCGTCACGCAGAGGAGACCCGCCGATCTGAGATCAGCCAGATGGGGAGAAGAGTGATGGCCAGGCTGAAGGAGCTCCAAGTCACAGGCAGAGAGACCCACTCACCGGCAGAGGAGTGTGAATAGGCAGAACCCAGCACTCCAAAGGCACATTATACATCCCACTCGCCACATACACTCCAAAAAAAAAGAGCAAGAAAAACCACCTTGAAGGCTCTTTTTCCACCCACTCACAAGCACTAGAAAGGTTTTAAATGTGTTACTCCCGCCTCCAGTCAGTTCCTCTGCAAGCACAGCTGCAGTGTAGTGTGAAAATCTGCAAATAATCAGGCAGTTTTCCTGCTAACGCAGGAGCACGGAAAGCCGTCAGGGTTGTTCTGATCCTTTTTTCCCAAAATTTGACATATAAAGCAACAGATTGAATCTTATAGATGCTTTATTTTATTCTTTTTTTTTTTTTTAAATCCGCTGTTCACATGAATGAAAGCAACCCAGCCGAGGTCAGAACGTAAACAAGGGAGGTTCGCCCACCACCCATAGAGGGAGCTCCGACTCTGTGAGTTTGGCGGCAGCCAGAGAAGGGGGACCACATCTATTTGTCCTCCTCTGAGTTGCGAGCTGTAAATACGAAAAACAATTCCCTGCATGAAATCCCTTTTCCAGACAGAAATATGCTAAATAAAAAAAAAGGTCACATTGTTCAGACATGGACTCGGATCCTGGCAGGAAAACTGAAGCCCGTAGCCATCTGACTTCCCTGTCAGGGTATATTCAGATGACAGCAAAGGGTGCTCTTTAAAGGACACTGCTCTGGCTTTTTTTTGCCACAAAAGGAGAATTCAACCGAGAAATTATGATAAAGACCCATCTGATGGTAATCTTCCTCCTCTTTACAGCCCGTAACCCCCAAGGGAAGCAGGCCTGCACCTACATATTCATTTCAGAGAACAAAGGTATATTTAATAAGTAATGTGCTGTGTAATGACAGCAAAAATGACTCAGCATCTATCTTTAAAAAAAAAATATTTCATTAAACATCCGTGAATGTCTTCAAGAGTGAAAAACCGCTTCGTTTCAGCCCTACAGGAAAATTAAGTGTTTTTCTCTTGATGACCGAGCAGTCCTCCCAAAAAAAAAAAATACTTTTTTTAATGCCCAAAAAGAAAAAGAGGCCATTTCTGGTGCGCCACACCCCCCTGTCTGCCGTCCCATCGACCGTACAGTGAAACCCCCGGGAATAAGTCGTCAATAACCCTCAGCTACAGTCTCCTTCACTACCTGCTTTTCTTTTTTTTTTTTCATCTCTGCAGCTTCTCACACATTCCACCTTATTATTTTCCTGCTCTGCTTAGCTTTGCCTTGAAGTTGCAGCTTCACTTCAAGTCTGGCAGCTTCTGTCAAAAAGCTGGACTTGATTCAACTCTAAATAGTCCTTGTCTGCTTGTAGAGCAGCGTTTACGCCGTCAAGGCTGAACTTTGCCGTTACTTATAAAAAGCTCTGAAAGGAAAGGACTGTAAAGATGACGGAATGGACAATTCAGAGCTGGGGAGAAATCAGAGCTACAGAATCCCAGCGTTAAAACCTAAAGAACCGAAATGTTTCACAACTTTTTAGCTGCAACTGTTGGGCCTCTGTCTGCGAGGCTTAATGGCGGCGCACCTGAACCATTTGCAGAGCGGAATGACTGAAAGGCCGTCCAAATGATACCCCCGGCGCATTCCGCCGCGGGCCAAATTGAGTGCATTCAGGTGGGAGGAACAGCAGAGCTGGCACAAACACACGGCGAGCTTTAATGGAAGCAGGTCAGAAAGCAACAACAGGTGAGCCGGAGTTGCAGTCACCCAAATACAAGCCCAGAACTTACTGTGTTTCTGTGCACCGGGTCACCTCAGTGACGCTTTCTGGTGGATTATACTCTTCAAAGTTTGCTGAATTTTCATTTATTTTCAAAGTGTTTTTTTATATATATTGTATATATATATACCATACAATAACAACATTAAAGTCCCACTCCAATCATATTTTGATCCATTGTAAAAGAATTCCCTGTGGTTTTCTAATTATGATTATGCTGTTTTTAGCTAAAATGAAAAAAACTGTGTGTTCTAGGATATAGTTTCTGCAGAGCGGCAGTAAACCCACCCTCACTTCCCATCATCCATCTGTTTCTCTTTCGCTAGCTTTCAGCCCCTCACTTCCAAAATCTAACACCACCAGTGCAACAAACAGCCAGCCATGTTGGAGCTATCCAGCCGTTCCGGTTTGAGCCAGATTGCAGCTCAGACGAGGAAAACCAAGACGTACATGAATCTGTTTGACTGCGACAGAATGGAGCTTGTGGCTCGCCGAATGTAGCTTCTACATCACAAATAGAATATTTATTTGATTTTTGATTTGATTTGAAATGGTTTATTTCAAGCAATCAAATAGGAGTAATACACACAAAAGCAATATAATCATCAGTTATACATTCATACAGTAATTAATCAAACTTAGGATAATTAGACATAATTACATAATAACACATCGATTTAAATGAAGAAATACTCAGGAATCAAGTTCTGAGCTTAATTTACTTTTATAGAGGTGTAACAATTCAATTTTAAATTATTTGGAGTTGCCGATCAGATTCCCAGTTAACATTAGTCCATTTTGAACGATCCGATTCGCTGACCTAAAATGGATCCAGTTCATCTTTATCCAAAACTTCATAAAAACAATACAATCAGCAGTTAAACATTCATACAAAGACGTATCAACTTAGGAAAATTAGATATGAGACATTTTAGTTTCATAAAGTTCACCCCGCTGTTGTTTGTTTTTATTTACATCAAAATAATACAAAAGGAACATTATTAGAACATTCTACCAAATCATATGGACACATCTCTTTGCTATATTCAAAGTCTTTCCACACATTGGACTGGAATGATTTTTTTGCTGACATCACATACGTTTTGTCTTTTGAAGGCACTTGATGTTTTATAGCAAATGAACCTACTCTACCTCAATCCACATGGTATTTTCCAATATGGATTGGATTATTGGTTTATCTCATGTTGAATCCTCTTTTTTAATGGTATAGATCAGGGATCGGCAACCCATGGCTCCGGAGCCAAGTGTGGCTCTTTCATCCATCTGTTGTGGCTCCCTGTGACTTTGGAAAATAATGAGGATTTTATAATAATTAAATTTTATTTCAGTTTTTCATTTTTCATGGCATTTCAAAGGCGCTGATGGCTCCGTACGAAGCACAAGCCACGTAAAAAATAGCTCCGTAATGAGCTCGTATTTATCGGGCGAGACCTGCAGAGCTGATAGCAGGAGGAGACACGCGGGGCGGCTTCAATAAACACTCCGATCTTCTGCCGGGGACTTGACGTGCCGCGGGGCAGAGACTGATGACAGACTGAGAGTTCGCGCCAGCGTTGCCAGATAGAGTCACAGTTTTCCAGCCGAAAAGTCATCTGAAACCACCAGACCCAGCCAAAAACCGCCCAACACAGCTTTTGTTGATGTTTTTTTTCATACTGGACTGATAAAATAAAAGATTTTTCTAAATAAAAGATAGTTCAGAATAATACTAAAATGTGTACAATATTGAATATTTCTTCCTTCTTCCATTCATTTGCTTAACCCGCTCTATCCCCGCTATAACCTGCGTCCGGCTCTTTCATCCTTGTGCGGCGCAGGAGCGCCCTGACCACCGTATTTTGCACTCTCTGTGTAAGACACACTGAGGAGCGCAGGGGAAACAAATCTCAGCTGCAGAGGATGTGAACAGGTGAACAGGTAGAGAGGAAAAGCAGGTGGAGAGGCGGAGGAGGGGTTTTGGCTTCAAACTCTGTCAGAGAGATGCAAACACGGGCGTCAGATTCAGACGCAGCTTTCCCTGCAGGAGTTGAAGCAGAGACTTTCCCTGGGATGATTTTATGAACTCAAACATGGAAACATGATTACCAAGTAGAACTCTTCAAAATAATAAACCTGATCTCTCCACATTCTCAGTGTCTACCATGCATTGATGAACACATCGCTCCATGCAGCGATCAGACCAGAAGCAGTAGCTCCTCCCACACGCGGCCGCGGTATCATCCTTTAAAGAACATAATGTGCATTTGCAGCGACGTATGCTTCAGACGATGTCCGATTGGCCAATCTACATGTCAATCAAGTCCTGTACTTCTCAGTGAGGATTTTGATTGGCTAGTGGATTTTAAAGAACTTTTTTTTTATTTTAAATCTTTCCTGGCCCGCGATCTACACGATCGACCGGTCGATGCGATGGACGTAATGAGCACCTTTGAATAATATATACATGCATAATATATATAATGATGTCAAAACGGGTTGTGGCTCCAGGTGCTTTCTTTTTTATTAGGGGCAGTCCCAAATGGCTCTTTGAGTAAAAAAGGTTGCCGACCCCTGGTATAGATCAATTCGATTCGGCCTCAAACAAATCGATCTGTTTGGATCGTAGGCATAGAAATCAATTGATTGTTATACCACTATTCTTTGCATATGTCCTTTGTCATAAAAAATGCCACAAGAACATGTGAAAAACACCATTTTTCTTTAAGGAAAACAGTTGTAACATAATCAGAACATACTGTTTCCTTTCCGAGCTTTTACTTTATATTTGAGCACGTGAGCAATGCCAAGAAAGTTCACCAGCAGTTCTTTATGTATTAATGATCAGTCAGAGTGCAGACGTTTACAAAAGCAATGTTTTTGCAAGTTCTCCACTTTGGAGAATTTAAAAATGTGCAGCACAATGCCAAGAGTGAAAGACATTAGCGGTTATCCGGAGGGAGAAACAGCGTCAACAACCAACGCGTAACTAGACACTTGTTTCTATTATTTACGGAATGATGTCCTACTTTTTTGCAAATGAAACTAGAGCGTAACACGAGACAAACATTAGGATGAATTACAGAAATCCCTCTGCGCATACCTTCAGCTCTTAGCCCTCTAAAAGGCCGGAATTGGGACAGTTAGGACTCCAAGAGCTTCTGATGTTCTTAGTCTGAACAAACAATAAGATGAGTGAGCGTCTCAATTTAAATGGAGAAAGAACTGGAATGGATTCTTTAAATATTGCTTTTGCAGATGGTTTATTTATTCTTCTAACTGTTGGGATGGGGGCCAAGCACGCTAACACCAGTGGCAGTTGTCATTTGAGGTCATTGTTGATAAAGGAAACAGGACATTTCTGTCATTCTGTATGCGGTCATTCCCAACGTTTCAATGACGAGCATCTCCTCCTCCTCGCTGTAGTCAAAGCTTAAATCATTTTCCTTTTTAGGTTAAATGCTTGCTATGTTACTTTTTTTTTCTTTTTTCTTTTTAGAAAAATTGTCCCAATAAACAGAATTTTAAATTGAATATAAGCCACAAATTTACAAGTGTACCTTAATTCACCCAATGTCAACTCTATATTGGGATCTGCGAAGACATCAATGATAAATATCAAACTTTTTTAACTAACTGTGAGTATTTCTGCCCGTAAATGATGTCTAAATTCCATTTATTTTGCTGGTTAGGACCCAGTTACCCTCATAAAAAACGAGAAACCGCCATTATCTTTGACTCTACAGGTCCCACCAAACATGGTAAAGTCCTTCAGAGCCCAAAAAGGGAACAGGGAAACATACATTCTGTTGTTAATGCAAGGGAAACAAGAATTCATCCTTTAACAGACAAATAAGATCAAAGTGTTGTGTTTTTTTTAATGGCCAGGACCATGTTTGACCTAAACCATTAAGGGCACTAACTGTGAAGCACAGTGGGGTATAAATGAGGATTGGGGTTGATTGGTAGAACTTAACCATTTATGCTCAATAGGGGTGGAACAATGGTTATTATTTCCAGCCCTCAACTCGATAAAAGACAGAATGATTTACGCGCTGATTCAAATAAATGATCAAGTCTCAGGAAAAAAACACTTAATCTCACACCCCTTAAGATGTAAGAAAACTTTGGATGAGAGCTGAATGACTAAAAATGTCATTTCTTTTGATTGTTTAATTTTTTAATTTTTTCTCCTGTTCCTCTCTATTTCTTTATTATAGTGTCTTCCGTCATTTTTTGCCACATAACTCCTACAATTTTAACCGTTCAACTATTACAGTGTTCAGCTTTTTCCAGCTATGACGTTTGGTCCTTCAAATCCTTGAACTTTTCAAGATATTCCAGGTTTTCCAGGATTTTTGCCTCCATTGAAATACATGGGGAATCGTTGGTGCAGAAGCTCGCTGGTTCGAGACCCGGCTCCGTCATTTTTCACAAACATGTTGTTTTTGTTATTGTGCCGTTTTCCCTTTATTTATGGTCAACTTTGATCGTTTATTTTTTTTTTATTTTGCCAATTATTACCCTTTAAGTTTCTTTAAGTTTAAAGAAGTTTTTAAATTTTATTGAACTTTAAATTAGTCAGCAATATAGCATATAGCATAGCATTTTAGTTCCTTTTTACGTCTTTTAACTCACAACAAAATGTTTTTTTTGTTTTCTTAAAAAATGATTGAAAAAAGCTTTTAAAGCGATAATCAGTCAACATGGCTGTATAAAGCATTATTCGCTGCACACGTGTTTCTTTAGTGATTTTTCATATTTTTATCCCAAAGACATCGATGAAAAAAGTGTTTTTAACATGTTCTTGTGGCATCCATTCATCAAGCTATTTAAGCTCAGAATTGCATTTCCAAGTATTTCTTTATCCAAATCGGTGGGAATCAGGAGCCGCTGGAATTGAGAAAAGCATATTCGCGAGGATAGAAATACGCCGGGTAGAGCACAAGCTCTTAGATATCAGGGAGGGTTAGGGGAGGCGGGGCCAATGGTCCCACCCATCACTCCAAGGTGAATTTTCCAATGGACTACTGCTGCTCTGCAGAAACTACATCCTAGAAAACATCACAGGTTGTTAAATTTTGGCTAAAAATAGCATCATCATCATCATTAAAAATACAGTGGTTGTACGTTAAAAAAAAAATTAACGGAAACAAAAACAGAAACACTGCACACGTCAACTAAAAAGACAACTTCACATTCATCTAAATAACTGCTGCTACTCATGCTGTAGATTATTTTTAGTATGATTATTAATGATAAAAAACAACAACAACCAACACAGTAATAAGCTGCTAGAAGCATTTAGGCGTCAGTTGTTTTCCTCTCGGGGGTATTTTTGCTCTCAGTACCTGTTGTTAGTTGTGTTTGTCTGGAGTGGGACCGCGCTGTGGTACGTGGGACTGGGTTTGGTGCATATTGGAGTAAAGCTACAGAACTCGTTAGTGGTCTTTCTGCACACTTTGTGCTAGCCGAAGCTAACGGTAAACCAGCATCCTCTAGTTTACTTTCATTCATGGCCTAACCAAATGACACAGTAAAAAAGTACACCAAGTGACATCGTCCGTTTTCCAATTGTTCTTTATTTCTCCTTCTTTTCACAGCGGCGCTCGGGCGAAAACAATCGCCGTCAATCCAGTTCTGTCGTGGCTTTTTTATTTTTAAATTCAAGTGGTTTTTTTTTTCTTTTCTCTTTATCTGGAGTTTCTATTTTTGCTGGCACGGGTATGTTTTTTTGCTGCGATTGGTAGTTCTCGGCCACTGTTTAAAAGACCACTGGAAACCCTTTTAAAATAGATCTTAAGATAATCAGAGTGGGACTTTAAACTTCTTTTTTTTTTCTTTGTCCAATTTCCATCAAAGAACATTTTTTTTTGCAATAAACAGAATCTAATCTTGAAAAATTCTGAACTTCTGTGATTGAACTATATTTTTAAGGCTTCAAAGTTGCTGTAAAATACACCTTAAAAAAAAAAAAATCAGAGGCTTCATATTATTGATCGGTTGCGGAATGACTTCAATTGCTGCTGTCATTTTCCAGTCTCACAACCCAAAGTGGTTTTGCTACCTGAGCAACACGAAGAGTCAGAGTGTCAGAGCCATAACTTCGACTCAGAGGGCAGAAGCTTTGAAAAGGGCATTTCAAAATCATCTTATTCTTTTGAAATGACAGCTTTCGAAAAGCGTCCATCTTTTGTCATAGCAAGAGAATTATTTATTGATCTCTAGAGACTCTGTGGTTTGGTTTTTTTTTGTTTCTGTTTAATCCTCTTTAGCCTCAATTGTCTTTTCTAAAAAGAAAAATACATGAATATTTGTTGCTAGTACTTACATCTCCTTAAGTTAAGCTGAGTATTTCTTCTAAAATCTTTGATTTTACTTCTTTCCACAAAGCTCCTAAAGTTCTCGTCCGGTGTACTGATTATATTTAAAAAGAGATTAAGTACATTAATTATTATGAGCAGGAAGAAAATGAGCTCAATTTCTCTACGTGGACGACTTTTTCTCTAGAGCCCTGCAGCCCTTTGTTCTGCTTCAGCTCAGCCCTGATTACTGCTCATTCTCTACGTTAGCAGCACAGGAATCTGTCTCCATAAGCTCCTCTCTCTCGCATATGTGTTTGCAGCGTGAAGGAATTCGGTTTTAAATGTTGCTGCTGCAGCCCTTGACTTAACCTGGAGCGCAGCAGGAAGACTGCAGTTGTTTTCATATGATTGCAGCTTCGGCGGCGCTTTCAGGCTCCGCCGCTTTTCAAATTGATGGGCTTGGCCGGCTGATATTAGGCTGTCAGGTTGGTCAAATTTGCCCACAAATCTTAAACGTGAACACGCGTCTGCCGGAGGATACACTGTCAAAACAGTTCAGACCAACTGTAATGGATGAACCACAAAAGCCATTTTGTATTGATTCCCTATGAAGAGAAGCAAAAATCTTTTATTGACTAGAGAAATGTAACGGCGAAATGTCTTTACTTCTTGGTATAGTACCATCTTGTATTGACATATTCACCCAATTCCTATCACCTTTTACTAATATTCTTAGCTTTACAAGTCAAAACCACGATTTTAAAGTCCTACCATTGACGTTTTCAGTGTTCAAGTTTCATTGGTGTCCTAAAAGGTCCAGCTATAGCTTCCTGTAGCTAGAGTCTTTTGTCCTTCTTAGACTCCCAGCTAGGTTTCCAATGCCACAAAGAAGCAAATTAGTCCCAGAGCATCACTGAGATACATCCATGTTTAACTGCTGGATGTTCTTCACCGGTGTGAATGTGTGTGTGCTTGTTTGTCTCTGTGTGGCCTGGTGATGGACTAGCAAATTGTCGAGGATTTACCCTGCCTTTGCTTTTTGGTGGCTAGTTAGGCTTTAACAACCCCCCAATGGGAATATAGTTGGTTTATAAAAGGGATGAATGTTTTTTTTTACAGCATAACCATCATTATTGCTCACAATTGATTATTTGGCTTAAAAAAGAAGAACGATCCCAACAATCTATCAGTTTCCTGTCTTTTGTTTCACATATTAGAACATACTTTTCTTGTAATTTTGGATGGATAGTTGTTTTGTTTCTGTGATATTAGATAAAAATGAGAAATATCTAAAGAGATCCAACACCTGAGCGACACAAACCAAAAAAAAATGTGATTTTACTTGTTTTCTTCTGCCATCAAAAAAGATGGCAGCCATTGGAATGATCAAAAGGGACCCAAACTTCTTCATCTGTCAGTCTTTTAGCAGACGTTTAGCAAAAGGCTTTTTAGAAAAGCTACATTGCATCCGTCCCCAACATTAAGCCTTTACCATACCTTTGAACCATAAGGTCCGTCTGTGGGGGCCTTACTATCTGCACCCAAATGCCCGTAGGATGCCCACACAAACTACTCGCCAATTGTCTGATTTCCCAACAGTCAGGCTACGCGTAGGGAGCCCGTTCTGATCACGTGAACAGTATTAACTGGCTACTTGTGTTGTCTGCTGCATTTAGGGAGGGTCTAAAAATGAAAAATATATACAATACGCTTGCGTTTAACCTACCTCACCCTTACTTATACCATGGTCCGTTTGAATACTCGATTCTGATTGGCTGCTGGGTATGCATTAAAACCTGATAACCGCACGGTGAAAAAAGAAGTTCGGTCAGCTAGCTTAAATGTTTTGTATCACTGCACCGGCTTCTTTAAAACAACCTTTTGCTTCATCATCTGGACAAAAACAAGCGGTGGGAGGTGAACTTTCTCTCTGAACTGATGCTTTATTCAGGTCATTGGAACGATCAGCATATATATATCGCCGAAACTTGACTGCAGCGGTGGTACCACGCGACGATGCGATGCGGCGCATCACGTAACATATAGTCCACTTTTGTGAGAAAAACGATCCAAATTGAAAAATAAAAAAACACGAATTAAGGACTAAAAACCGGTTAATATGTATTGCTTTTGCAAGTGACCATGGTATAAGCGGGTTAATGGCCGACGAATTGTGTGGTTATTACTTTTTAACGCACTTCGCGGAAGCAACCGTCCTCAGCTTCACGTCGGACGGTTCAGGCTTCCTCGGCGTGCGTTAAAAAGTAAGAACCACACACTTCGTCGGCCATTAACCCTTACTTAACCTTGCATATGTATGTGTTCTTTACAACCTATCATCAGCAGCAGCAGAAAAATGTATGTGCATATTTTCGCTCTACAGGCTGACCATGTGTGGTCTACGACCTTCGTATTTTGTCCGGCACAAGTTGGGTCTTACCAGCAATTTGCTGATTGAATCCCCGCCAATTTACAAAAGCGTTGCAGAAGTCCAGCAGTTACCCCTTATGCGCCCTGACTGTAACTGGTTGTCTGGCATAATGCATAAAAAGATTTTTATTAAACATTGTGCTGATAAAGTCCTCTAAATCTAAATGGATCAATGTGTCTGCTACAAACTTCAACATGTTGGGGTGTTTTAAATCTGAGAAAACAGTCGACCAACTTGGTGTATGAAATGCTTGAAAAGCTTTTTTTTTCTCTACACAGGAGCCTTGCATCTTAAATAAAGAAATACTGAGGTTTAAATATTGGAATCAGTTGACCAGTTTGAAAATATCTGAAGTCAGTATCCAACCAATAATGCAGAACTAGTTTGCCAGAGTAGTGTAGTTGGTCTTTCAGTAAAGGAAAAATTCTCCAAAGCAGTCATTGGACGGGTTTCTCGCCACCCATCCTCGAGGATGTTCTGGCTGTCATCAATTATGTGTGCCGTCAATACGTCCTAAAGTTTGGGAATAATGCAAAGCGGCTGGATTTGACCTGTAAGAACATATATTTTCAAATCCCTCTAAAAAGTCGATGTTTGGGACAGCTTTATTCTCAGCAGGCCTATAATTAAAAGATTTTTTCCTAAGGCTCTGCCTTAGCTACGTCAGAAAGCTAAACTTCAAGTTTTTTCATTCAAAATCGATAACACTCTAATGTTCTTGGAGAAATTGAAGCTAAAGCCATTGATGGATTGTCTGTGATGCATAAGATTGCTGTGAGTTAATTAAAAACAACCCCAAAAAAGGGTTATTTCTGTTTTTCTCTTTCTCTGCTCCTGTTGAATCTAACTCAAAAAATGTTTCAAATCGAGAAATTCCCTTCATAGAATAAAAGCAAAGATCCATGCTTTCATTCCACAATGTAAGAGCTGTGCAATGTAGCATTAAATAGGCCACGGACACGAAAAGTGGGACCACATTAATCCCCCTGACATTTCCACAGAAGGAAATACAAATGTTTATTTTTGACAGGAGGGGTGGGGAACAAACAGCAAACAAAATCCCTGTTTTTTTAGGGGAGGGAGAAGAGGGTGAGCCTAACCTTGGATTGAGTATCACTGGAATTTAGGCTAAAAAGGACTTCTATTAGATTGAATTACTGGATTTTATGGCCAGAGATAATTCCTAATAATCTTTTCAGATCGGTTCGATGCATCTATATTTTCTAAATGTCTGCTTTTATGTCTTTTGCGCTTGTAGATGAGGAACTTCTTCAAGACATGTGTTTCACTTAAGTTTCACTTAATATCCTTTTAATATTCATCTACGTAAAATGAATCAGCTTTTATTCAACGATGACTGCCTGAAGCCACTTATATTCAGAAAAGCCACCATTTGATTTAGAGTTTCTAGAAAGATATCATGGAAGCCGTGTGAGGGATGCTGGGAAAGATGGAGAAAAACCACTCCTAACAGAAATTGCTATAAGGTTACCAAATGCTTTTGCCGCATTAAAAATGTTTCCTTGTGCTCGCACATCCCCTAAAAGTCAACACTAAGTGTCACAGCGCCGCATGGATTCTTAAAAATGTCAGCATGAAAGAGAATGAAAAGTTAATTTAGCATGATATAGGCCCTTTAACCCTTGTGCTATCTTAGATGACCCCATCCTTGCATTGACGTGTTTTCCCTACCATGACAAAGGTGGATAAAGGTGGAAAGATTTCATGTAATCCATGGACACCAGTGAAGATCAAAAATCATTGAAGAAAAAGTTTCAAAGCACTGTCTAGTGGGTCTAGATGACCCCACTCCCAATGTTAAAGTGCCTAGGATAGCACAAGGGTTACAGCCCCTCAAATTAGCAACAAAGTTGCTAGCTTAAATTGGGGAAGACAGACCTGCAGTTTCATATAGAAAGTTGATAATCAACACACCATTGAGGGTTACGCTGTACGTTCTGTATATAAGAAACACCACACTGCAAATATGGGTTAACCTTTATCCAATATACATAACACAATCAAACAGGTTTACTTTCTTGTGAAAGTCTAGTTGCTACTACAAACTGATCATGGATTTAAAAGCTCAGAACACATTTAAAATCATTACAACTGGAAAAAAAAGGTGTGTTTTAAAGGATCCTTATTATCATATCATTATTATCATAAATGACTGGTATAATCTCTTTTCAAACCGACTTTGACATGGCTTTTGTCTAAAACCAGGACCCTTTATAGCTGTTGCAATCAAGCTGCAAGAAAGGAGCTTTGCAAGTTTAATTATCCTCAAATATACCAGATGAAAGCTTTCATAAACACATTTGAAGAGGTGAAAAATAAAAGCAGTTTGGGTGTCCAAACCCATCAACGCTACAGGAAAAGCGTACTTTTTCTGCAGTAATTAAGTAATGGGATTTTTCTGAGAGACGGAATGCTGATTATTGCATTTCCACTCATCAGTAGTTCAGGAACAACGGCATGTTTCTGCATTATCCTTGATTATTATTTTTAATTGGGGGCATTAGTGTCTTGAACCTGCCATTCTTGGAACAATACCTGCTTTCGCTAGATGGATTAGTCTTCTCAAGAGAGCTAGAGGGTCTAAAAGAAGAAATAACTCTCACTTCACTCCCGATATAAGAGTCACTCGTTCAGGGCCATTGTAAAATAATTAGAAACCCTCAGTGGTACCAAGTCCTTTTAAGTTCTTCCAGCCAAAGCCCACCCATGTATCTGAGGATAAAGCTGTACATTTATCCACCATGTGACTCTGCTACTTTGTCTTTTCACAATGATACCCAAGAGAGTCACCGTCACTTAAGGACTCATTACGTCCGTGAAGGACTCTGAGGGGAAAACTGTTTTCAACACTTACTGGTTCCTTAGAACCAAAGGGGGGCTCTTTGTGTTGGACAAAAAAACTGAACAGAATCTGGTTATCAGCTAATGTCTTCCTCTAATTAGCTTAACCGTCACAGCAAGGCATTGTTGTGAGCGTTATGGATTTTGAGCTTCATTCATCAATTAAATTTTGTCTTTTACATTTCTTTAGTCACATTGCACAAAAGTCGAGCTCATGACTAAACAAGAAAAGAAAATGATATCAGTACTTCAGAAAACGGGCTCTTTAGCTTCAAAGTTACTTTGCAGACTTGAAGTTGTATTGTGTGTTACTCTCTAAACAAGTGAGCTTGCCATGTTATTTTCCACCAATTAGACAATTCCTAACATCTGTTCCGTCTGTTTATCCTGCAAGGCCTTGAAATGAATTACTTTGCATAATTACTTACCTTTGTCTACCTGCGTCTGCTTGCCAAACAAAGACCACAC
Source organism: Oryzias sinensis (assembly GCA_037389245.1). Classification (NCBI taxonomy): domain Eukaryota; kingdom Metazoa; phylum Chordata; class Actinopteri; order Beloniformes; family Adrianichthyidae; genus Oryzias; species Oryzias sinensis. The sequence continues at coordinate 9,630,599 of CM074510.1, read as the reverse complement.
ACTCCTTTCATTTACAGGGTTTGATGATGTTGCTTTCTCTTCTTCAGACAGGGATTTGTTTCTTTTTCTCTTTTCTCTATTGGATGTCACCCAACTAAGCGCCAAGTCCTTTTTCATGCTTACAAAAAACATATATTTACGAGTACTCGGATGATGGTCACAAAAATCCCAGGTTGGGTTTTTTGTTTGTTCTGATTGATTCCAAAGAATGTTAGAACTTAATGGCAAAAGTTTGGAACTTCCTGTTCCTTTCAAAACTCTAGCTGGTCTGTTTATGGTAACCATGGCAACACTGACAGTCACGTCATTAGCTATGGTGGGAACTGATATGTATGCAAAATACTCAACACATTCCTGCTGTCCTCCGTTTGTCTCCCATGAGGAGGAGGCAATGGTTGCCTTGGATTTCCAATGTTATCATGGGTGTCAATTTCACGACTTAAGGGTTCTACATTACGTTCATACATGTACAAATTAAAAAAACTAATCAAATGTGCTGGGAAACGTAGTTTTTTTAGACAAATAACTTTTTAGTTCTGGTATCAAATAAAGGGCAATGAATTATCCTATCTACGAATAACTCATGAAACTAGAAAACTATTGGATATTTGGTATGCATGTACATTAATAGGCTCAATGGCTTTGAAAAGAAGCCATTGAGCCATTGGGAAAAAAATAGTCATCAGAATGAAACCATGAACTTGCTGTTGAGTACTGTTAGCTTCCCAGGATCCCTTGTAATCTACTAGAGTGGTTACAAGCGCTTTATAAGGAAAAGTTGTTGGGTTTTTTTTTCACCCTGTTGGCTTTTCCACTCAATTGAGAGCCAATCCACTTCCTTAATAAGATACTTAAGGTATAGCTATGAATAATTCAAGAACAATACGGCTGCTTTGCGGACAGAACACTGCTGTGTCAAAAGAAAACTGGGCAAAAAGTCAATTTTATGGGGAGGCACTTTATTCTTCGAGTGTCTTTTTCAAAACCCTGCAGAGTCTCATGGAGGATGTGGAAGAAAGTGTCAGCCTTTGAACAAAACTCACACAAACACAATCTTTATAGACGTGACATCATCTTTTCATGCGGGAGGGCTGTGAGGGTCAGTGTTAAGAGCCTCAGGAAAGGAAAACATTGAAAGGTTTTTAGAAAATAAGACGGTAACATCCATTCTGGTTTTGTTGGGGAGCTTTCTGGGTTTTTTTCTTGCACAACCTTCATTCAAACTCAGTAAGATATAAGGTTATCCTCTTTATGGGAAGTTAACTGATTTTTAAGCAGTTAGCAAACAGTTCCCAAGATGACATAGGTTTTCCTTTAAATCTAGAGAGGTTAAATGTCCAAACGAAAGTCAGTTTCAGCCCATTGAGTTTGTTTTTTACCATGATAGGAAAAAAACATGTTTTTTTAGCACAAAAACAGAATCTAACCTCAGTGAGGAAGAACATCACGAAATGAGTACACTGCTAAACTATGTGAGGCGATTTAGTTTGTTTACTCTGATAAATGGGCCAAAAAACAAAACAAGCTGGATTTTTGCAGATCATCAGATTTCAGCACAACATGCCTTTGGTAATTAGCATCGCTTCTCCCTGAACTCGCTCTGCTTTTCCAACGTTTTTTCCCCAAACTAAGCAAAGGTACCAGACAGAGCACAGCAAGAGTAACATCAATACATATCTACAGATTGGTTCAATCAGTTATAGTCCCAAGCTTAGTTAAATATAATATTCGTTGAGCTTCACAGAGAAATATGAGGTCAATCGTTTGCGCTGTTGAATGTCATCACAATTGCAGAACCCTAAAATTATATGAAAAGTACCAATAGGCCTCGTCAGCTCCAGCCTCTTGCCTCCAATCATTATATCCCTTCTTTCTCACTGTAATCCAGTTTTCTTTCAATGTGACTTTTTTTTTATACCGTCCAAGTTTATTTACCTGCTGCCACATCTGTGCAAGGTGACCAGAGTGGCTCCACACTTCAGTTTTTGATTTGTATTAGCCTAAAACCTCCCAAGAATATGGGACATTTACCGTCTGCTGTTGAGCAAATTTCAGCCCAACCTTGGGGAGCATTTTTCCTTCTCCAACACTCTAGTTTCTGAAATTGATTTTTAAGTCTCGCTAAGGCTTTAATTAACATTCCTCATTTTGCGTTTGAGCTGCGATGACAGTGTCTCTGCTATCAAAGCAGCAGCAAAACAAAGCAAATGACATTGCAATTTGTTGATACTGTCAGTGCGATGTCTGTTTTTTTCTAAATGGAAAAAACAATGAGGAGATTGAGTGTTTTTTATACTCATAAAAGTGTCATTTCACTTTTAAACTTTTATATTGAAGTAGTGCTGTCAAAGAGTAAAAGCCTACAAACTCTACTTTAATACTTGTGTCACAGTACATGTCTTCTTTAGCAGAGGTTTACTCATAGAAGGTGGCTTCAGTCTCTGAATTATTAATATGACCTCAAAAAAATTTACATTTAGGCCGATTTTATAAATTTCTTGGAATTTCAAAATAACTTTTTGTTTTATTGTGACCAGAATGAGAAACATTTTTTAAGAATACCAGTTTGGCAAGAACTGAAAGAGAAATTTACCAACCTTTTTATCAAACTTTGAATCAACAGTTGGAAACAAAACTGTCAGAAGAAAACTTTAGCAACAATCTAAACTAAACAAAAAAAAAAAAAAACAATATAAATTTGGGCTTACAATATTGTTGCATTCATAGTTATGTCTGCATTTGATGCATTATCAGTGACATTTTTGCAAGAAGTGCCAAATTCAGAGGATATGTTGTGAATATCCAGTCTTCTGTCTCTTCACTTTTTGCATTTTGTGACTCGAATACTCCTTAATCTTAAAAAGACATATAATTACTTTTAAACTATTTTGAGGGAAATTAGCTATAAATTTTCAAATACGTTTGAACTTGACCAATGCCAGAAGAAGGATAACTAAAGTGTTTTGAAAGCTTCAAAACAAATGTTCATGATTTGTTGCATCCCTGTAAGATTCCATTTTTATTCCTTTTGTTTGAAACAGACACTGCACCCCACATTTATACTGACAAGAGAACTCTTGTTAAATGACACGCCATTGAAGCATTAGTATTTTTTCCCCATCGTTCTACTAAGTAAAAGTAATATTTAGTCAAAATTTGTAAAGAAATGCTAAAAGGTGTAGCTATAGTAGCTAAAATAATAACCCAACTGCTGGAAGATCTGCGGCTATTTTGCAGTAAAAAAAAACAAAACAAAAGCATAATCTTGTCTGGTTAGTGGACCGCAGGATCTTCTCTCTGCTTTTTTGCGGATGCTGTCTTCTTGTTGGTTTCATTGATCCAGAACCTCCAGCATGCATTGGGGTAGTTTGAGGCCAAGTGTGAAGTAGTTCTTGAGTAGATAAAGATAGTTTTGTCCTTTCTAGGTAGATAGAGAACTCCTGCCTCAGGGGGAGGAGTTGAGGTATCTTGATTCTTTCTTTACAATTGAGGGAAGATCGGAGTGTGAAATCAGATTGGGGCGGCATCCATGCTTATGCATTTGCAGTGCCGGTCCGTTGTGGTGGTGAGGAGAGTATTTACCGGCGGATCTTTGTTCCAGTACTCACCTGTGGTCATGGGGTTTGGGTCATGACCGAAAGAACGAGGTCCAGAATACAAGCAGCTTCCTCCGTAGTGTGGCCGGGCGCTCCCTTAGAGAGCGCAGAGTAGAGCCGCTGCTCCTCCACATCGAGAAGAGCCAGTTGAAGTAGCTCAAGTGTCTGGTTCGGATACCTCCTGGACACCTCCCAGGACACGCCGGAAACACTATGTCTCTTGAATTGTTTGGGAATGCATCAGGATTCTCGCAGAGGAGCTGGCAGAAGACTGCTGCCCTACAACACTGTTGAGGGGAAAAGGATGGATGACTCATTCGTTTCAGTTAGATACTATCAAAATAATGCACATACCCTAAAGGTAGACATGTTAAAATAATGTTCTTGGTTAACTGTCTCCAACAAATAGCTTGAATAGAATGGGCTTCTCTCTCTGTGTTTTCATTCAGCAAAACAAATGAAGATCTAATTTAAAACTTAATGAGAAGGTCAAACTGATGTCAGGAGAGGCATTATTTAAACATGGCACGTATCCTAGATATCTGATGAGAAACAAAGGTCACTCTATAGGTCAATATAATATTTATATTTCATTTAGCAACTTTTACTCTCAGCAAAACCCGGATCCACCGTAGAATACCAACACGATGTGTTAAATACTCACACTGCTTTGACTCAGTTAAAAATAACAACGCTAATTAAAGATTTAAAGGTTTTACGACCTAAAGAGATATTTTATAGGATCATCATAAAACATAGAGCTTTCAGCTTCCATTCAGAGAAAAACATTTGGGGTTAGCGATCACAAGTACATAGAGAGAATTCTATTCAAATATGAATTCAATTTTAATTGACCTATTTATGTAGGTAATGCAACTTTTTTTTTTTTTCACACAGAATTGGGGTCAATGTTTTATCTTCCTTTGGTCCAATGACTCAAACTGTGTACCAATAGAAAACAAGATCTTGAGCAACTAATCGAATGCAGGTCCAGACTATTTCCCGTGGATCAGCCCATTATTTTTGACCAGAGTTGGAACCAATGGGACTCTACTATGTGGAATTATAACCAGTATATTTGGTAAACCAGTTGATATTTTTTTGTAAATCCATTCCTGTGTAAGAGTCATGGGGTTGCTGGAATCTATTCAGCTACTGTTGGGCAATGGCGGGACCAATGGACTGGTCTCTGGTCCATTGCATTGTATTTTCTTGTAGATTAAAACATAATCTGTGTTTGAAAGGTAAATATACAGTTTAGGTTATTGATAGGCTTTGTTTGGAAAGTAACAGATTGTTTTGTTATCTCTCTTTCTGTAGCAGTCTCTTTCTTTTAGTCAGATGTGATGCTTTTTTTGGTTATTTGTAAAGTTGATAAAAGAAAGAAAGAGAAACTTTGAAATATTAAAAAAAGTCAAGCCACATAGAACGTTTGGAACCATAAATAATTTAGATCGAAGGATCTCCATGATTGCTTTTGGTTAGTGAGTTACAAACCTCTGCGCGGAAAAAAACAAAAATGACCAAATCCACCAGCTTTGTTTAGTTTAGGGTCACTGATGTTTCTCTCCCAACTGTCACAGGCAAGGAGAGAGAGAAAGAGTACATTGTCCAGTTCATCCCTAAAATCAATCTGGACTCACTATCCTACCCAACCGGTGTGTTACTAGAAGACTGTGAGGTAGATGGAGTAACCCACATGGGGGTGGGGGGAACATGCAAAACTCAAACCGCAGAGGCTCCAGCATAGATTTTTTTTTACCAGGAATCCTATTTTTGTAAGAAAACTGCATTAACATAGCAGACCTTTGCCTCCCTGGTAGAAGCAGTGTAATTATCACATTAAATGCATGATGTGTTTGTAGCTTAATTGAATGTTCAAGGCCACCTGAGTCACAGTAGAGACTATAGAGTCAGAGCAATGATTTAGAACAACAGTCATAAGGACACCGAGAAAGGGGAGTGATTAATAGTGGCTTTGTTTTATATGCATATATTTGCCAAAAATATGGTGGTTTACCAGGTTATTAAATATGTGTTAAAAATAAACATCTGCGCTGAAGGGTTTCAGATTTACCCACAAACTCAAAGCAGAAAGTTACCATTCTTAGTCTTCAGGAAAAGGCTAAATGCAGGTTATGTACAGTTGTAAAGCAATACATGTCATATATTTTCACATGTTATATTTAATATATGACATAATGGTGTATATGCCCAATTCTGTTAATCATTGATAAAACTAAAGAGCAGTATAGGTGACGGAGAAATGACAGCAGAGGATGACAAATGTGAGGTCTTAGGATATTTAGTGGAGCTTAACTTCAATAAATTGATTTTAAAAACTCTACTACCACCAAATTTGGAAGTGGACAACCAGTAAATACAAAGACTTAACATATAATTGTTTGCAGCTAAAGTGATTTACATGTATAGAAGTGGTAAAGGAGACACTACAGTAAAGCTGTGTTTCCATTAGATGTTTTAACGCCTTTATTCGCCTTGGTGTTGTTTGTTTTATGTGTAGGTGCCGTGTCTAAGTGGGCGGTCAATGTCTAACTCCTCCCACTGTTTAGATCCAGTTTATCAGACAGAGGATATTAGGAGAAAAATAAAAATGAGAGACGTTCTTTGTTTTGACCCAATAACAGCAGAGCTTTAGCTCCACTATTTACATGCTTTCAACTACCGTGACTCTTCAACCATTTATGCACACAACAGCTATGCATTTCACGTTAATAATGTGCTGATGTGCAAAGCCGCTTTTCGATTGCGTATAGGGTACGTCAAAGAGCGTGTGTTATTCAAGAGCCGCCAGCAACTTCTCTGGTGTTTAAGGGTTAAACTTACGTTGACTTTGTCTTTATTGCTCTTCAAAAAATTTTGTACCCTGCAAAAAACGTTATTTTTGTTTCCCACCATAGGTTGTTTTCTTGTTATTTGTGCATTTCCTAGATTGGATTCATAAGAATAAGCTCTACTTTTTCTTATTAGTGGCTGCAACTCTCAGTTTATCCCATTGATTGTACATAAGAACTGGACCGAGCGAGTGTGACATCACCCAAAATGACTTACGGTTCCAATGAAGTGAAGTCAATTCAGTCGCCATTTTGAACATTTAAAAAAAAGGTAGTAGAGCAAGAATGTTTATTCTGACCAATAGTATTTGCTGTTTATTTCTCTATAGAAGTCTATAGGATTTTGGCTTCTTAGAGCCAGTGGGTAGTTCCTGTTTGGAACGTCCAGTTCTCATATACAGTCAATGGTTTACCCTACTAGTCTAGTCTTTTTTTTTAGCGTAAGATGTGCATAAATCCTAGCTTTAACTCTTAAAGGGTCTACCATGCAATCCATTGTTTGAGATTTTAAGTGTATTATTCATAATGAGCTCTCTGAGGACCAGTCCCTCCGAAACCACGCAAATGAGCGGGTTCTCACGACCTGACATGAACCAATGAGAACAGCCCCTTTGAGGAAATGTCTGCTCACCTCCCCCCTCCACGCTAACGAAGACAGACGGCCACTTTTTCCGCAGAGCTAGCGGTGATCGACAGGAACGCTTTTGTTTTACATGCACAATATGTACATCCATATTTGCAAAAGTTGTGAAGTTGTTTGTTTCCGTTGGCGAAACGTGCCTCAGAGATTGAGTCGTCTTACTTCCAGGTAGGAAAGGAATTCAGGAAAATAACTAATATTTAATTTTAAAAATCGTTCTTTAGTGTGCCAAAGGTAATATATTATCATATGCTTGGATATTGTTTACTTTAAAAGGCTTAAGAATAGCATAATATAGGCCCTTTAATTATTTCCAACTAACATTTGCCTGCTACATTTGCAAATAATTTTCCAGACTCCAGCTGGTTGGGCTGAAGGCAAATGTTTCTGTTTGTTTGTCTTTAGGAAATACAAAAGCGCATCTCCTATATGATTTATGGGGTTCAGTGGAACAGCTCATTAAGGCATTTGGGGGTAAATTGGGTTTCGCTTTTTCTATTTTACAAATGAAGATTTCTCTCCCTCACAAACTGCAGAAGTTCACCCGTTGGTCACCAGCGTTATCACCGCTTCCACTGCTGTTGTAATTGGAGCTGTTAATTTTCATTAGCTGTTAAATTGCTTCATCATTTTTGTGCTGCACACTGACATGCACAGTAGAAGTACGTAATATTTTGTCAATCATGTCGCCATCACAGAGCTGACATCTTCATATCTTTACATTTCTTCCCAGAAATCAGCCCTTTTTTCCCGTTCTGCCCTCCCAACCTTTTTTCCTCCCTCCCTGGCGGCTCATGGCGCTTTTTCTGATTTATGTAAAGCTACAGCGAGTGTTACTCAGGAGACCCGTCTCCATGGCCTCGGGCAGATGTCGCCAAGCTACAAAGGAGCCGAACCGACCACAACTTGATTTAACCCTGGCACTCATTTTCATTATCGGCTAATCTGGGGAGTCAGGCGACAATGTGGAGCTGAGTGTCGTGAAGGCACACGTTCCTGTTGGTGGTAAGACTGCAGCCGGGGTGGCCTTGGGCGCAGGAGAGTAGGAAAAAGTTAAAAAAAAAAAAAAAATTGTGATAAGGTCATGCAGGAGCTTAAATGTTGAAATTGAGAGGAAAAAAATAGGATTGCATTGTTTGTCAAAGTGGGAAACTGCTGTCTGTTCCTGATAAACCCCCACTGCATGCAGGGTCTCTGCAGAGCTGCACCCACCTTCTCAAAATAGCTTTCAATTAAAGCATGCATTAGAGCTGTCTAAGTGGGATTTATCACTGCTAGGAGAATGTAAGGGTGCAGAGTATGATGGGAGTTTCTACAACATTCATGTTGTTTATAGTGGCGTCTTCTAACCCATTTTACACATGATTAACAGAAATCTTGTACAGCCAAACGAAAGACCGTGGCGTGACAGGTGGGGTGGGGGGGTCGACGAGACTTAACTTTTTCTCAGCCCTTGTTAACACATTAGTGTTAACATGAATAGTCGCTTCAGGGAGGATTTTTACAGGCTCACAGCTGGAAGCTTCATCCAACGCTCGCCTATTGAGACACTGAGGTGGTTCAGAGGAAACTTTCACTTCTCCGGCTCTTACCAGTCTGTAGAAATAGAACAGATCCTATCCTCCCTGTCTCCTTCAGTGGTCTGGTGCAGCTTAATTTTTTTATTTTTTTTCTTTACTGCTGCAGCGTTTCTGACGTGAAGCGCTCAGTCAAACTCAAAGGCACCTCAGAAACAGCTCCCAACATCACACAGACAGCCGTTCACAGATTATGGACGTAAGCAGGTTGAGTTCCTTCAGTAAGGACTGTGGATAAGCTGCTCCCCACTCTGAGGTGTTGAGATATAGACAGGTATACTTCTCTGTTCCTCTCTGTCATCAGGTGGGATTCAGTCCATTTTTTTTTTAAGTCAGATCATCTTTTGATCTGTTTTCAAAGCGTTCCCAGTGGTCTTTTAACTCTGATTATGCCGTTTTTAGCCAAAATCCAAAAATCCGTGTCGATTTCTAGGACTTAGTTTCTGCAGAGCGCCAGGAGTTCGTTACAAATTTCACCTCTGATTTGTGAGCAGGACTATACTTACTAGTAAGCCCACCCTACTTCCCGTCATCCATCTTTTTACACTTTCTCCCGCTAGCTTACAGCCCCCTCGCACCCCCAGTCTTACATTTTACCTGTGCAACAAAAACATGAGAAATATCTGAGCCATCCAGCCGTACAGTTAGGAGTGAGATGTAAGATCAGAATCTAGTCGTCTACAAGTGGATGCATCGGAATGGAGGGGAGCTGGTGGCCCACCCAGCGTATTTTCTACGTCACAAATATGATCAATTTTTTAAACTGCATTTTTATTCACAACGTTTTTTATATAGATGTATTCAGAAATGTAATTTTGAGCTTAATTTTCTTTAGATATGTCATCCTTAGTAAGACAAATGCCACAAAAACATGAATTTGTCGGACTGGGTCACCAAGAGCTGTTCCTAAATATTCACCCATCAATATTTTTGGCAAATATTCTCAATCAAATCATAGATTTCTGGCCTTTACATTGAGGTAATCCTCTACTTGTGGAGATGAAATGCACTCAGTGGGTTGCTTTATCTTATACGTGTCCGTGGCTGCACACGGCGAGCGGTAATCTTCCAGAGATCATCTCCGTCAGCGCCGACGCTGAAAAAAAGGTCCCAGTGGGATCTCACACACATGTACGCTCAAAAACACGAAGCGTGAGCGACACAGCTGCTCAGGAGAGGCGGTGAAGATGGAGGATTACTCCGCACTGCAGCCGCTTTATTTATGTTCTTGTTTTCATGTCCCCATTGGGGACTTGGCGGATTCCTTCCTCTTTGGACATGAGAGCCGAGACACCCATACTTTTTCATTTTAGCTGTTTCTAACAGTTCAAATTCGAGCAGGAATACGTTTGCTTCTTCCTCTGTTTGTGCGCGTGTGAGAGACCTGCCGAAATAATGTGGCGAAGCCACAACCATCCATCATTACATTTACCGCACGGCCCATCAGATAAACACCTGATGAGATGAAATATTGATTTTTCTCTGCCTCTCTCGCTCACACGCACGTCAGTTCCCACCCAATAAAACTGTAACCTCAGAGCCTACATGTCATACCCTCTGTGTACTTTAGAGTCATGAAAGATGGGGTGGAGTGATTTGTGAGGGATGGCTCAGCTATCTGTCTGCAAAGGTTTGAACCTCACCCTATTTAAGCACATACATGTGCGTTTGTGTGTGTGTCGTATACAAAGAGGATTTTTTTTGACAAACTGTTTTAAAAGACGGTTAACCTACGTTTTCAATATTAGGATAATATTGTTTAATTAAATCATGATTTGTATTCACTTATTGATTAAAAACTTTTTTATTGATATATTTGACAACAGATTAAATTAAAAAGCAACCTCCATGGCGATGCTAAGTCTACTTTCATTGCATTTAGCAGCTGCTGTACATGATGAAGTGTTGCCAAAAGAGACATCTGAGGAGCTTCAAACCTGTAAAAAGTGTGTTGATTAACATAAATTTGGATTTTTGGTCCAAACCCACGGTTGCAATGGTTAGTGTGGCAGAGGGGTCGGACTCCAGGCCTCAAGGACCGTCATCCCGCTACTTTTTCAGGAACCCGGTCCTACTTGCAGACGATGACGATGTGCCAATAAAAAGCTACAATGGCAGCTTAGTTGGAAAACAGTGGTTGGCACTCTTGTTTGCATGTTCTCTTCGTGGATGCGTGGGTTTTCTCCAAGAACTCTGGCTTCCTCCCACAAACATACTTCATAGACTCTATGTCTATAGATGTAAATAACAGTGTGTCCTTGTATGTGTGGCCCTGTGGTGGACTGGTAGATCTGTACAAGACAGGAATGGGCAACTCGAGGACCGCATTCCAGGATGTTCTCCACAATACCCTGCTCTGGCAAGCTCTAATTGGCTGGACACACCTGAACCAGGTAATCAATCATGAGTAGGCCTTGGACATCTGAAAATCATACAGACACACCGCCGCCCCTTGAGGGCTGGAGTCGCCCATCCCTGGTCCAAGGTGGGATGGGCCCTGGAAACCCCAAAAGGGAGAAGGTGGGTTTAGAAAATGGATGGACGATCTGAAACCCACAGATTTGATGTTAAACTTATAAAAAAATAAAAAGCTGTTCTTTACATTTTGCATGCTGCACTAAACATGTGGACCAAACACAACAGTGTGAAAATGCCTTTAAATTCCCAATTAAACCAGTAAATTAAAGCTGCATTACTAACGATGAAGTCAGACATGAAACTTTTGTTATTTTTTGTGTATTTTTGTTCATCTTTAATCAAAAAGAGAGACAGGTTTTAATTCTAATAAAATGACTAGTTTAAAAAAAAAAAGATTCTATGCCCCAGTTAGGAATAAGACATGAAACAAAAAGCATCCAAAGCATTTTTTGACCCCAGGCTGTGTATATGTTTGTAAACTCAGATTTTTTAACATGGGAAATAGCGACTGTCTGAAACCTGCCTCTGGCTCTTTTTATGTTTTAGAGATTGAGATGTTTGGCCAAAAAATAAAAAAAAGCACTAAAATACAGAATCCCCCCCCCCCCCCCCCTCATGCATTGTTTTGTATTGAGCTAGCTGCTCCCATTCCAGATGTTCTTTGGGTGTCATTGTCCATTTGAAATCAGCTCTCGCTGTGTCCGGTGTATTCGGTGAGAAAAGAACAGGCAGCAGTGGTTCTGCCGCAGGGCATTTAATGCACCGAGCACAGCTTGTGAGTCCTCGGTGTGAAAGCAGTCTCACCTTGAAGCAGGCAACAGTCACGTTGGGCTCTTTATTTCCGTGGTATTAAAGATGGACATAGGTGCAGCTGGGTTCTGAAGACAGCCCAGTTTCCTCGTATTGTTGATGACGCCATCTCGCCGGTTTCAGTGACCCGTAATTTCTGATGTGCACTGGAGCACTTTGCTGGCTAAATGTGATGTGGATCAGTACCTCTGTGGACTGTGTTTAGCCTGGAAAAAACTGTGCCAGTCATGTCACTGCCTTGTGATATAACCCATTTATCTGAGCTGCTAAAAGTATCTGGAGGAAACTACAGCAGTTTGCCCTACTAACCTTTTGTTGGATTTACAAAGCCCCTTCCCTAAACTGAACGGATTGGCGTGAATAAAAAAACAAACAATTCTACAAATCAGTTTATTCTCTTACTTTGAAGCTACCACCTTCCTGACATTCAGTGTTTTAGTAAAATACCTCAAAGTATTAAAGACAAAAAAAAGCATTTGGTGTGGATTAAAGGTTGCTTTAGTTCCGTTTATTTATATTGCACCAAATCAAAACAAAAGGTCACCTTAGGGCATTTTGCAAAGAGAGTAAACAAATTAAACAAAATGTCCAATTAAATACAGTCCAATGCCATCCAATTACCTTCAAAGAAGAAAGAATCCAGGGGGCTTAGAAGATCAATCAAATGTGATGAAGGTTCTCAGATGAGGAGTTTGAGTGAAGACGAGGATTTAAAAAAAGACTTCTGAGTCATGCTTTGGAAGGAAATTTAAGAGGCTTGTTTTAAAAAATCTAGAGATTTGAGCACTGCATTGATTTGCTTAATTCTTTTTTTTAGAATATATATATATATATATATATATATATATATATATGTGTGTGTGTGTAATCCATGGACACCAGTGAGGTTCACAAATCAATGAAGAAAAAAAGTTCNGGCATTTTGCAAAGAGAGTAAACAAATTAAACAAAATGTCCAATTAAATACAGTCCAATGCCATCCAATTACCTTCAAAGAAGAAAGAATCCAGGGGGCTTAGAAGATCAATCAAATGTGATGAAGGTTCTCAGATGAGGAGTTTGAGTGAAGACGAGGATTTAAAAAAGACTTCTGAGTCATGCTTTGGAAGGAAATTTAAGAAGCTTGTTTTAAAAAATCTAGAGATTTGAGCACTGCATTGATTTGCTTAATTCTTTTTTTT
>CM074510.1:9381502-9597522 GCA_037389245.1 Oryzias sinensis | reverse complement strand
AGATAAACAGTAGATCCTTTCAGATTCTTCCTTTGATTTATCAGAGCTAGCTTGTGATTTTGATTCACAAACCTGATGAGGATCGCTGGTTTATCCATCTCCTTTCTCCTGGGGAGCAGGTGGCAGGTCTCGATGGTGTTTAGATCCAGGGCAATCCCTTTAAACGTGAGAAATGATTCCACTTGGCGTTCCAGAGTCTCTGCACCGCAGTCCGTTTCAGAGCCGCTAGCTTTGCTAGTGCTATTAGCATTAGCAATGCTAACTCCAGCTGGATTTAGCTTCGCCCGAGGTTTGATCGGTACTCCAGTGAGAATGACATTATTCATCCTTACTTCTTGTTCCACATCGTTCAGTCTTTTCTCCAGAATGTCGACCCGGTTATCTCGTTGCTCGTTTTGAGCCCGAAATCTTCGGAAGTCTTCCACCAGTTCCAAGATTGGAGTTAGCTTAGCTGTCGCCTGTTCCTTAAAGGGATACAAAGCAGCTTGGAGATCATCAAGACAAGAGACTTTTTAAGGTCTTCGTAGACCGGGTTTTTCTTGGGGGCCATGGTCAGCTCTCTTTTTTTGGAGATAATCTACTTTTTGAGTCATTTGAAGATAGTTGTATGGCCGCAGAGAGCCACACACGCGTGCTGCTGTAACCCGGAACTGGAAGACGCCTGACCTGACCGCTTGATGCTGTTGTCATCCACGTTAGCTGCCAGTGCTCGGAAAATACGCAGCAATATTGTTTACTTTAAAAAAGCCACGCAAGAACAAAAACTCAAAACTTACATTTAAGTGGAAACTTCTGTGGTTCAGACCTCACCCCGTGAAGAAATACATTTCTCCTCCCCACCACAAGCGCAACGTGGATCACCCTACCAGTGGAGGAATAGCCAGCCGGATCGTCTTTAAAAAAAGAAACCCCAACATGCTTGTACACCACTACAGCTTCAAATCCCCCTACAGTTGGAGCGTTAGGGACGAGCAAGAGGGGTAAGGAAGCAACTCAGATTCAACGCAATTGATAAAGTTTGACCGTTCTGTCTTGTTGCTCTCTCTAAAGAGGGGTAAGGAAGCAACTCAGATTCAACGCAATTGATAAAGTTTGACCGTTCTGTCTTGTTGCTCTCTCTAAAGAGGCTGATTATCGCAGATAAGAGGAGTAACAACAGAAATAAAACTTCCCATTAACTCCTCTGACCAATCCCCTGCCTCTCTGCCACTCTAGGCATGCTGGTCCAATCTAATTATGACTTTGTTTTGCTTAATGCTCTCTATAATCTGGTGTGCTTTACGGTCTACATATATGGTACGTTAATAGACACTTTTTTTTGTTAGAAAAGGGTCTTTTGTTCTTTCTTCACAAAATTAAAATATTGTAAGTTATAAATAGCAGATCAATTAATCCCACAGATTTACCCATCATTGTATTTGCATGTTAGCCACTTAATATGCCCTTATATTCTTTGAATCATTTTAATATCTGATGCAATTAGTCTCCCTATAGAAACTCTGACATGGCTGACCTCATGAGGTTTGAAGGTGTGTACACACCTTGCAGCCTCAGAGAGGGGGAGGTGGGTATTTTTGGTGTGAGGTCTCCAGGGTGTTGCATGGCCACAGCGTTATGGCAGGCTGTTCCTTTGCCAAGAGCTGAGAAAATCTATTCCCACTGCCGAACTCCCTGAATGCTGTAGTGCAATAGACCTCCAGCTATTTTTGAGACGGCCTGTCAATACAATGTCCTGAGTAAGACGAGGGGGGGGGGGGGTCAAATACCTGACTGGGCATGAAGCTCAGCCTTTTCTTAGACTTCCACTATTCAATTATCTGATTTAGATTTTTGGATACATTTTCTAGAGATGTCTTCAAATGAACCAGATTTCATCTTTTTACCTTTATATTTCATTCATTCGGTTTCTTTAGTCATTGAACACAGGCGTTTCAACTAAAAGTGGGTGCCAATTTTACAAAATAGTTGGATGTCCATCTACTGGAGGTCCCATGTGAATTTCAACAGCCATCCTACAGGATTAAAAGTTTCAAAAAATCTGAAGAAACTTCTCACCATTTGTTTACATTTGTAGAAACTCTTCAACAACTTAAACTTTGGGTATTTAATCAAGACCAGGTGGTTTCTTCTCTGTTTTTATTTGGTTTTATAGTTTTTTTAAATTTAAAGGTATGTTCTACTTTGTTTCCTCACATCTATATACATTTCCTGGAGCTTTGGTCAGACGTTACAATTGACTGTATATGACAACTGGACTGAACCCTCACATTCCAAACAGGAAGTACCCGCTGGTTCCAAGAAGCCAAAATCCCATAGACTTGGCTAATACTTATTCTATTTGACAGAATAACCACTTATTCTGGTTAACTATTTTAAAAATGTTCTTGCTAACCCTAATATTTACATAAAATTTCTTGATGTAGTGCAAGTTATTCAAGGTATAAATTGGCCAATTAGAGGTCTCAGTTAAAGTAGGCGGTGTCTTCTGGCCTCCTTGCCCAACGTTCGAAACATTTGATTGACAGATTCTCACGAGCCAACTTTCAAGAGGTAGGGGTGTGGACTTCCAACAAGCTTACTCCTAATTGGTGAGAGTGGTTGCCATAGAAATGTTGACCAATCACGACTTTACAACAATTGCGGCTTTACTGTACATCTTCAGTCTCCAATATGGTGGTGCCCAAATTGCGAAAAACTGCCATTGAATTGACTTCATTTGGTTGGACCCTGAAATAAGCCATTTTCTACAGATGACATCACACTCACTTGGATATTACCAATTGATGAACAGTAAATGCTTAGAGGGAATGTCCCTAAGTAAATAATTTTCCAACATTGATTCTGCAACTATTGTTACTAGTTTACTAAAATAAATTGATTTCTTCCGTAAAGGGCCTATACTGCGCTTTTCTTAAGCCTTCCAGAGTAAACTATTTTCATATATATGATCATATATTACCTTTGGCACACTAGAGAACAATTTTTTAATGAAATGTGAGTTACGGTTGTTGAAAGAATGTCAACATTGGAGCTAAAGCGTTGGTGTCAAAGGGTTACTCACAGAGCTAAAAGTACAATGAGAAATGCGTATATTGAAATTTCATAAACTCTTCTAGAACAGAGATATTCTCCAGGAACTTCTACAAAAATGTTTGTAAGCTCCTGGTATCTCGGTGGGTTCGGTTGCATGAACATCCTGAAGCGATCGAGTTCTGCATTCAGGGGGGTTTGGTTGCTTTTCAGGTGGGACTGGCTTAAGAGTCAGCTGATGTAGCTAAGGGTGAGGCTCTGCATCAGTGTTCAGTGTAGCTCACTGGTGGGCCAAAGGTGTAGTCTGCCCACAGCTTAAAAGATAGTGTTTTCATGATGCAACTTTTGCATGAGGTGGAGTGAGCATCTGCTTTTTTACTTTGATGGAGCCTGGGAATGTAAGGCCCAGTTTGGGGCTTTTGGACATGATTTGCACTGAGCAACCCTGCCAATCCCAAAATGTCAACGCTTTCTTTCTTTTCTTATGTTATTTTTTCACTCACAAGAAAATAACCTAAACTCACAGCAGGAAGTTCTCATTTTGTCTGTTTGGTAGCCGCTAAGTCTAACTTCTTTTAGACTATTGTTTTGAAGCAACAATCCTTTAACTTCCAGATTAAAGTACTTGAGTACTTTGATCTGAAACAGTGTTTTGTGGCTGTTCCTGGATCTTGTATTTTTGTAAATATAGTTTTCACAATTTTCATTTAGATTTAATATAGAATTGAATATATACCCAAAAAAATCCAGAACCCAGAAAATAGTCCTTTTTCAGAGGCAGCTAATTTCTGACACCACCAATAACAACAAAAACTACTACTTGATGATAAACTGTACAATGACTATAAGGTATGGAGTGATGTGATTCATTTATTTCAATTAGTCCATTTAAAAAAAATTCAAAATTTCAGCAACTTGGTTGCCATTTATCGACAAAATTTAACAGGGTCTTTTATTTTTCAATAACAGCATATATATACCCTTTGCAAGTGCATGAACACCCTTTACCATTTTATGATTCAAATTGCAGGCGGCAAACCGAGAGTATTGCTGCCATGGAGCTTTTGTGTCCACTACTGCCTGCCTTTGATCAGTTCCCTCAGTGTTTTTGGCAAGAATAAAAGGGCTGCCAGGTCTGCCACAGATTAAACCGACGTCTGCTGTCTTCTCTGACCTTGTTGTTGCCTGGTGAACTAACTCAGTTTGGAACTTTATACTCATCCTAAACAGATTTTGAAAGTGTTGGCATTTAAACAGTGTTTTTGTAACCCTTGTGTTATCCTAGGCACTTTACCATTGGGAGTTGGGTCATCTAGACCCACTAGACAGTGCTCTGAACCTTTGTCTTCAATGATTTGTGATCTTCACTGGTGTCCATGGATTACATGAAATCTTTCCACCTTTATCCACCTTTGTCATGGTAGGGAGAACACATCAATGTAAGGGTGGGGTCATCTAAGATAGCTCAAGGGTTAATCCAATTTTTTGGCAAGTTGTGTTATTTAACTAATAGATTTTACTGTATGTGACCTGTATCAGATTAATATAAATATCTTCTAAACATATATAGATTATTCATGTATATCTATGCAAATATGTCTAAATGTGTAAACCATGTAAATTTAAAATTGACTAGTCTCAAAGGGAATCGAGGGGATTTAGTTAAATATATAAATTTTAAAAAATTGTGAATGGAATTGGTTTACGGAAATTATTGGTGAAACCTACTCCTATTTAGTTGTTTTTTTAGAGAGCAAAAACTACAACAGAATGAGAAACAAATGTTTCATAATTGATATATTGATTGCATATGAGGTTGTGTACCTTTAGATTCTACATTGAATGTTGGGCAGTGATCTTTTATTGTTTTTACAAAGAAATTGATGGCTTACTTTGCTGGCAAATCTAGATGACAATTTGAAAACATTGTTCGTGGGTTGGCTGATCGCTTGGCTAGGCGTCAAGAATCGTTAGAGCACAATTCAAATGTCACATTAAGGTTAGACGTCGGGTTCAGATATCATTGGTTTCTCAGCACTCCAAAACCCGGATTGGTTTGAAAGAAAGTGTGTGAGAATCGGCTGTAGCAGAGGAAGCAGGTTTGTTCTGCAAACTTAAATTAATTGGCAGCCGCTTTCCCCTGAGAGGCGGAGGAAAAACATGGACTCTGCCCAGACATCGCACCATATTCCAAATGTGACTTGTTGGGTGCCTTCTGCCAAACTGAATGAGCAATTGAAGCATGTTTTTTCCCTAAAAGAAGACAGGCGCCACTTGGCAAAAATCACACATTGTGGCTCAACCTTTAGAAAATAAGTAATTAACACCTGCTCTCGTCCCTCCTGGCTCTTTATTTTCCAAACCTCACACTTTAAATCCGGAAATTCAAACATGTACGCAAATATGAGTAAACCTGCACTACCTGTCTCTTTCTTTAAATGTATTTTTCTCTGTTGGATGTAGCAGGAAAAGCTCAGATTGTGACATGTTAATAAACCAAAACATAGAACAAAGGGGTTCATTCCCTTTGCGGATATGCACAACACATTCAAAGCCATTTTGTGTTGTAGGGCCCTTCAGCTGTTCCTGCTCATGCACTTGCACTTAGTAGCTGGCTCCCTTTCAAGACGTTTGAATCTAGTCGGGGTTTGCATAATATCATGAAGTTTTGCTGGTTTTTTGTGAAATCTACAGTCGCCCATCAATCTGATCAAAGCCCCACTGTACACACTTTTTGTCACGTCCCCCTTGTTTTTTTTGTGGACTGCTCTGAATTTGGAACCAATGAGACCAAAACCTGGCTGCCAAAACGGGGTCTCTGTTCAGATATTGATGAGTTTTCATTGACAGGACACTGGTTTTTCAAAAGGAAAACAAAGGACATCTCTGGCAAAAGCATAAGCCGTATCAACGCTGCCAAAAAAAAAATCACAAAAAATAAAGCATTTCCAGTATTGCAAATTAGCAGACAAATTATTCAGAAAGTTTTTGTGGCAAAGTCCAAAGGATGCTGTCGTGCAGTATTACTGTTTCAACTGCTGAGATCGTTGATGAGTCCATGGTAACACACCCAACACCTATGTAGCAGTAGTGGTCATACCAAACATTTTAAATTTGCACATATAGCCTCAAATGTTTCCGTATGTCCTTACCAAAGATTGCTAAATTCCACTTGTTCGCAGTCCAGAAGGGTTCTTTTATTTTTTCACAACAGTTTTGTCTAGCCTTAGCGGAGAGGCCATAAAGTTAACCATTGGAGGTTAGCTTCTTTTTGACCAAGAACAACTAATGCTGTCCTCACTGCATGTGGCTTTAATGCTGTTGGACAGCCATGTCCAACAAATATAAACAAGTTCCAAAGGACCCTGACTTTGGTTCTTTTATTTCCTTTTGTTTCTTCTGGAAAACTTGGGTATTTATATTTTGTAACTGAAATAAACAGAAGTAGAGTTTACAAGCTGCATACAAAATCAAAAATACATGCCTACTTCACATATCATAATTTGTACCATACAAATAACACATGATATGCGTTGAAAATAATGTAACAACCCCGTTATCAGAGTAACGCGTAATTACTTAAAAAGAAAGAATTCTTAAAGCTTGTTTCAGAGCTAACCCAATATGGACAGGATGCCTTGCTGGTAAAAGCCAAACAAATAAACCGTGTGGTGAGAACGCTCACTCGGCTATAGATCTAACCTCCACATATTAACTTATCTCACTCGCACAATTCTCTTTTAATGTAATGGATAACATCTTTAAGGTAAATCGCAGATGCTTTGCTAAACAACTAAATCTTTTATACAGTGATCCCTTGATTATCGCGGGGGTTACGTTCCAAATAGAACCCGTGATAAGCAAAACCCGTGAAGTATAAACCTTTATTTTTTTTACAATTATTATACAATGAAATTCACTATTATACATTGAAAAGAAAGAACAAACCATTTAACAGGCTAAATCAATTGTTTTTTAACAAATAAAAGTACTTTAGAAACGTTTTTTCAACAAATAACTTCTGTAGTGTGCTGTCAAATAATAATTTCAATCATCGATAAGAACAGAAGGCTTTAAATTGCAGAGATTAGCCCCGCCCACCGCGACCCGAGTGGATTAAACGGAAGAAAATTTAAAATGATTATGAAAAAAATAAAAAAGTACAGTGGGACAGATAGTGACTCCGGTCTTCTTTTTCACTGCTCTTCATACTGAGCCGCTGCATCCTCTGCAGCGTTTTTTCCTTCTGAAGCCCGCGGTGCAGCTGCAGGTGTGTTTGTTCGGGAGAGGAACATAGTGATAGGCAGTTGTTGTCACTCTTTTTTCTTCTTTGCTAAAGATCCTTATACACCGACATGCCACCATCGATTATGTTGGAGAACTGTAATGAACGGCTCATCAAAGGGTCCCATTCTTGAGCTACACGCTGAGTGACTTTTTAGCCAATCAGAATGCAGAACACAATGCACAATCCAAATCCGTGAAGTAGCGAAACCGTGAAAAGTAA
Source organism: Oryzias sinensis (assembly GCA_037389245.1). Lineage (NCBI taxonomy): Eukaryota > Metazoa > Chordata > Actinopteri > Beloniformes > Adrianichthyidae > Oryzias > Oryzias sinensis. Next base: position 9,589,985 of record CM074510.1, on the reverse strand, counting down.
ACCGTGATATAGCAAGGGATCACTGTATATCTTTTAAACATAACTAAGGGCACCACAAATCAGGTAAAGACCCACTCTAATCATCTTTTGATCTATTGTAAAAGTGTTTCCAGTGGTCTTCTAATTATGGTTATGCCATTTTTAGGCAAAATATTAAAAAAAATATTTTCTTCGACAAAGTTTCTGCGGAGTGGCAGGAGCTCATTAGAAATTCACCTTTGAGTTATGTACAGAGCAATCCCTCTATACCCTCCCTAATTCACAACAATTTGAATATAGAAGTATTCAGAATCTCAATTTTACCTTTATTTTCTCAAAATTTGTCCCCCTATCATAAGAAAAAAAGCCCCAAGAACATTATAAAAAGACTAATAACACACTTTTTATGGGAGAGAGACTTTAAATAAATAGTTCTTTTGGGTCAAATCTTCTTGGGCGTGTTTCGGAGGTAGGTAATCCTTTAGCCAATAGTGAGTCTATCTTTGCCAAAGCTAGAAATTTGTTGGTGCAAAAGGACAAACAATCATAATGGATATATGAATAAGTTGTTGATGTCTCAATGATCCAAAGTTAACTCTATTATCCTGTCCAGCACCAAGCAAAGAGTAAAACATGGAACCAAAAAAAAAGGTAACACAATTCTTTCCTTATGTGGAAAATATCACACCAGTAAGCACACAATAGTGCGTTAATTATAGCGTTTGTGCTTTGTGTTGGCAGGGACCCCATGGCAGAATGTCACTTTGTGCTAGCAGAGGGCGATCACAGTCAGCCAGCACAGTCTTTTGAGCCTCTTGTATCTTGGTTGCTCTGACTGAATAGAAGAGCAGTTTTGCTCAGATCTAAACCAGCTTATATACTGTAACCCTGCCTAAACCGCTTTTTGAAAGCACACATTACGGCCTTACGGCCGTGTCACACAGCCACCACTTACATCATGCGACTTTTTTCATGCATGAAATTTTGGTCTTTTCTTATGCAAGTGTGATAAATCCTAATTCAGAAGTGCTTCTTGAGTTTGTCACTCATAGATGCCGCTAGTGTCCGACAAGGGTTTCGGGCGACGGGTCTTTATGTGAATTCGGTTTTGAGCCGTTCAAAATTTTGGGTCGGTTGAGAATTACACAGTTCACGTGTATATTACATAGTTTTGACCTAATTACTATATTTTCACGACCATAAGGCGCACTTACAAGTCTTTAATTTTCTCCAAAATTTACGGTACGGTGCGCCTTATGGTGTGGTGCGCCTAATGTGTTGTTGTATGACTTCGGTAAAGAGGTCGTAGGAGAGCACAGCATGAGAACGGTAAGGAGGGAAGTGTGGGCGCGAAAGAAGAAACCCCACTGAATAGTACAAAAGTGCAGGCATGTGAATTATGCAGAAAAACATTGTTTTGGAAAACGATGAAAATGCCACCTGCAAAGAGACACGCTTATGAAGTACAGTTTAAACTGCAAGCTTTCAGCTACGCAGAGCACCATGGGAATCAAGCAGCTTCACAAAAATTCAAGATGAATGAATTCATGGTTAGAAAGTGGAAGAAGCTGGAAAACGAACTCCAAGTCAATGAGACGCAGCAGAGTTTCCGCGGAAACAAGGCAGGGTGGCCCGAGTTGGAGGATCGACGGCTTTCACTGCTTTCGAAGTGCCCAAAAGCCGGCATCATTCACGAAGCGCCGCACAGCAACGAGACAGACTTTGATGTTGACGGAAAAGAACCTGGCGTGTTTGATAGAAACTTAGCCCAGCTGTTCTTCAGATACAGAAGATGAGGACTTTGATGGATTTTTGGATGCTGATTGATGACTGAAAAAAGTAAAAAATAAATCACAACCAACTAAGTTTTGCTCCCGCTGCCTTTTTTTTTAAACATACACTTTTGTACAGACCAGACCAATCCCATTGTACTTCTAATTTCTTTTTTGTAATTTGCTTGTTATAAAGCTTTCTATTATATAAATATAGTTTAGCTTTGGTTTTAAAGGTGGAAAAATGTTTGTTTTGACTGTTTTATGTGTCATTTAAGTTGATTTCTCGTCACCTAAAATTCATAAACCTAAAACAAGAGAAAGACGGGATTTCTTAATTTCATGTTAATCATCATAATTTTCCAATTTGGATTTAAAAAATAGCTGCAGAAACAAAAGTTTGAGTCAGAAAGATCACTGGATTTACTTTAATGAAGGCTTTGTACCTAATGGATAATTAAAGGGCATCAGTTTAGGGGACGTTTTAAGCAAATGAGAATCCTTTTGACATAATTAGGATAATTAGACCTGGTTGATCAGTATTAAACCTGAAGGTCATGTTGTCCTCACAGCTGCAACTAACAGTGGATTAATGAAAAAAACGAGGGAAGGAAAATTGCAAACAGGAGGAGAGACAGCCTAAACTGTAACCATAGTAACTCAGCTCTGCTGGTGCCTGCATGCACAATGGTTTGGACATACAGTCCTGGAGAGGAACTGCTGATAAGATTTCTCTGAGCAGCAGAGGATTGTTGTGTTACACTGCAACTTGTGAGCATTTTATTCTTCCAAAGACATGATTTGCCAGATGCACCTACCCCCCCCCCTTTTGTCACATCATTATTCATGAATGTTTGGTTTCATTTGCTGCTAAATAGAAACACAGTAGAGGCCAAATTTGTGTACATTTAAAAGCTTGTCAGTATAGTTTTTTTTTTTTTGTCTGAAGTCTGATTTCTTCTGGGTTTTTTTTAAGTTAGAAAGTGTGCATTTATATGTCTGAATGTTAGGGTTTACGAACAATTTTTTTTTTAAATTACAACTTTTAAGTCGTAAATTTACAAGAAAATACTCAGATTAACGAGGAAAAAACACCAACGTTGTCTGTTTATCGAAGCCTAGCTTGAAGATGAAAGATGTGGAGCATTTTGTTAAATTCTGAACCCTTTGACTCAAAATCAGATTATTGTCAGTTTGGTGTTGGCAAAGCGGAGTTTTATATGTTAAACAAGGAGCTCAGAGACACGTTTTGGTGTAGAGGACAGCAACTCTATTTTCCTTTTCATTCACATACTCAGAAGTCCATTTGTCTCATTACGTCATGAACCTGTCATGCGCAGAACACCAATGCTGAAGGTAAACAGTGTTACATACGCCCCCTTTTCCAGATGAAACGTCCCGTTTCAACATAAAACAACAAAGGGGAATGAAAATAGTCTGTTATATTAGCATAATAGTGTTGAAAATGCCAAAAAGTGCTCCTCCTCAGATGGAAGCATCACACAGACGTAGATATCTTGTCTTTCATGGAGGAAGAAAGGATTGAAGTGGACAGTTGAAGGGACACCGATGTCTTCATCAACGGGCTGCAGAGATCCTGCAAACCACCCATCATAAAATAAAACATTAATAAATCGTAAATCAAACAAATGAGCTTCCAAACATTTGTAACGTTATCAATAAACATTCATCTCACCTGTTCAACTAAGTTTTTACCAGGCTGCTCTGCTGCTGCTCTGCTGCTGCGCGGCGTTCACTTGCTGCTCTGTATGCTCACTTCCCCTATAATCTCTCTTTCTTTTTTTGTTTCCCGCTGCCCCTAAAACGCCGTCGTACATCTATGTTAGGTAAAGAATGTGCAAAAAGTCAAAATCAGTTAACTCTTTAACATCAAAGTTTTTTGAATTACCGTAACTCTTCAACCGTTTACGCCAGGGGTGTCAAACATACGGCCCGCGGGCCGTATCCGGCCCGCCAGGTGGTGTAGTCCGGCCCACACATGAAGAGTAAAAATCATAAGGATGTTTAAAAAAGAAAGCAAGTTTCTAGTCCATTCCTGTGGCGAGTTATGATTTTTTAAAGATATAACTAAAATGCGCAATTCCGCCACTAGGGGGAGCAAAGGAAAATCTTTACAGGTGAAACAACAAAACTCTGCATGTGCCATAAACAAAACCTATCAGCTCTGTGTCTAGGTAGGCAGTAGTTTGGTTCCCTGTGAGCTTCATCACTGAAGGATGATCAGTAGTGACACCCTAATGACCAAAATGTTGTCAAAAAGAAAAAAAAGGTTGAAGTGAAGTCATGAGCTTTCCAGGAAAATGGAAAGCGTTTTATTTGTTCACAGAGCTGAATGCAAACCTGCATGCTTGGTATGTCATCAACAGGTTCTCCAAGAATATGACATTCAGCACCACTATGAGACTCTCCACAAAGAAAAGTTTTACCATTTGCAGTTAAGAAAAAAAAAGATTTAGCAACTATTAGCTGGACCGATAAATAACCATCTGGATTTACTGCAGCCGTGACGTCAGTGATGGAGCAGTGACACCTAGCTACCTTATTGCAAACAAGTTGGAGCAAACATCCAAAACATTTTCTGATGGTGAACTTATTGAAAAATGCTGAAGGCTGCAGAAGTCTTGTGCCCTAAAAAGCAGTCGACCTTAAACATGAGTCTGTCAAGAATTACGACTCCAGACACAACATCTCTGAGGAAACATGGGCAGCCATATGAAGGAATCCAGTCATTTATTGTATTTTCAGTCACTATTGATGAAAGCACCAACATCACAGGTATGTACAGCTGTGCATATTTATTAGAGGTAATGAAGAGACCGTCACAGTGGAGTTTCTGGAGTTGATGGACACAACAACAACTGATGACATAGTCAGCTATCTAGTTAGTGTGCTGGACAATGTTGGAGTGAACTGGTCACATGAAGTAATTTTGGTCACTGATGGCGCTCCATCAAAGGTCAGGAAGAAGGCAGGTGTTGCCACAAAATTCAGGCAGCAACCAGGAAAAGATTCTTATAATAATGAATGATAACAATAATGGACATTTCAGTCAGACAACTCTCGCAGTAAGAAATATTTATTTGACATTTTCCACATTCTTTAAGTTGGCATTCACATATTTTCGTTTGGCATAAGGCTCCGTTCAATTCCATGAGAAATTTCCATAAAACTTTCGGGTAACAAACCCCCCCTTTACGGAGCCCACAGGTGGAAGCCGGGGAGGAGGGTGGGGCGAAGAATGAGCGCTGAAGGTAAGAAAGAGAATGAACAACTGCGCACCTGGGCTTAAATAGGATGCTGAGCAGGTGAGTTAATTGACTGAACCGCCCTAGGGTATTTACCTGTAAAACACTGCAGCGAGTATCTGCCTGAAATACGATAAATCGTCATTTCATTGTGTTTTTTTCACTTGAATGACAGTAAATGTGTTTCTGCATAGGATTTGAATCCTGATTTTGACGGTCTGGTGAAGTTTCAGGAAATAAAGGAGGTTAACTCCAAACTCTTATGTTGACAAATGTTTGCAAGTTTAATTTAGCTTAATTTTGTCATCGTTTGGACGTTTACATTTTAGGAAGATGTTTCATTTTTTTCTGTAGCCCCTCTTGAATTTATTATCAGGATTACTTCAGTGTCAGATTTAAAATATTCAGTCAGTATAAAATTGAATAAACAAATATTTTATAAAGTGAAATTAATTTTATTTAAGATCCATTGGCCTCTGTTAATGAATGTGTAATAAGAAATGATTAGGCTACCATGCTGGTTGAGGCATGTTTACCAATTGGGTAAAAAAAAACAAGAATAAAGCTTTATTTTGCCTTTACGCTACTGGTCCGGCCCACTTGAGATCAGATGGGTGGGATGTGGCCCCCGAACCAAAATGAGTTTGACACCCCTGGTTTACGCAGTCAACAGAATTCCAACAGATTCTGACGTGCAGGAAAAGTGGCGCCGTCATGCAACACTAGTGCTGTAAATGGGCTCAAAGCTGCTTCTCTCTGTGTGTCAGAGTCTGTTAGAATTAAATTAATCCCGTAAACAGTCAACGTGTAACGATAGTTCAAAGATCATGTGTTTGTCTGCTGTTGTTGGCGACACCTCTGGGGTTAAAGGATTAAGGCAGGGGTGGGCAATTCTGGTCCTCGAGGGCCGGGGTGTCTCTGCAAGTTTTTGGTGTTTTCTTGCTTTAACACAACCATGATAAACATGACTGTGTCATCAACAAAGCTGTGCAGACCTTGGTGATGTGGGGATGATGATTCTTAATTAAAATCAGGGGTGGTGAAACAGGACTCTGCATGACACTGGCCCTTGAGGACCAGAATTGCCCACCCCTGGATTAAGATGAGGGGAAAACTTTGTTTATTTTTTAAGTAGCAGAATTGCTTCTATAGTATTTGCTAGCTTCCCAACTAAGGCTAACCGTGTGCACCTCCTTAATTTACCCTCCTGTTTAGTCTGCAGACTTTACTGTTTACTGCGTATCACATTATACGACCACTTAAAAGCCTTTAACTTTTTTCAAAAATTGACCGTGCTCCTTTTGTGTTCATCCTTGCTTTCTTACTGACCCGGTGACCTCTGTGGTACACGTCACTCAAAATCTATTTGGGCACAACTTTGGTAAACAAGGAAGCCGCACCGCTTGATGGATGGTTGGAGCATCATGGGCACTGTTGTCAGGAGCCTGGTGGAGTGACACATAGCGTTCTTCAGCACAATGAAATGAAGTGTTGTTTTGTAATTTTTGTTTTACAACAGAAAAACGTTGCTGGCAGATCTTCTCGAGAACTTCCCTCATGTGAACTGCTGGCCTTGAAAGCTTGTATTTTTCAGCTGGTTTAACAACGGCTGACTAACGAGAGCCTATGAAACTTTCAACAGGAACACATGTAAACCCCCTCGGCCATTAGGTACTCTTTTGCTGCTGTGCACTTCAGTTTTTGTACTCTGCTTTTTGCAACTTTTTGTCCCAGAGCTTAAAAAAAAAAAGAAAAAATAGATTTTCTATTTTATTTTTGAGATCAAACTGAGATGAGTAATAGGATTTGTCAAAAAATATTTGTTTCCAATATTAAGACAATATTTTTTTAGATGACGATGTGTAAAGATGTCTTGGGAAATACACAAAGCCTTTTAGAGCAGACATGATTTATTTAAGGATAGAAAAGCACACTCGACTGCATTTTTATTTAAAAAAACTTTTTTTGTGTGTGAAGCTGATGTCCCCTGTTTTAAAACCTTCCCCTTCTTTGCCATTGCTCTTTTTTTATTACTAAAAATGTCTGCAGTCGGTGAGAGTTGAGGCTCGTATACTTTATCAGATAGATCTAAACCAGGTTCCTATACTCAATGTTTAAAGGCGGATGAATCCTTTTCTAACCATCTTGGGTCAAACGAGGATACCTCCCTGAGAGGTCATCTGTTTGTATGGTCATATTAATGCATTCAGCTAAAATATAATTGTCTGAAACTGCTAGCCTATCGCTGAAGTCTTACTGCCGACATACCTCACACACGCTGCTTTAGTTCTAATGTCATGCATGTTAATTTCCGCATAAAATAATCAGCTTCTGGCAGCCTTTGGAGCTGGCAAAAGCACTAGAGTTCTGTCAAGCTCCAGCTGAACCTTCTGCACTGAACTGTATTGAAACAGTTTAATCCCATCTTTCTGTTTCTGCTTTTTTTCTTTTTTAATGCTTCTGTCTACACATACACAGGCAACACCGTGAACAAGCAGTATAAAACAAAAAAAATGAGCGACAAAAGTAGCTACAAAGAGGGGGTGTAAGAACACTGGTTTCTACTCCAACATTACCACAAGCAGCAAACAGAGTGGGAAAGCACACAATAAAGCTGTGCTCGTGATTACCTTTTCCTTTTGTGTCAGTGAAACTTTGAAGCTCAGCCTTATTGTGCCTCTGCATGATAAATGCTGCAGTTTAAACTGCTTTCCTTAACTGGTCTTTTGCACCGGCGTCCTCGCCGCGCAGGTGCTGTTTTGTTTTTTGATAAAACCCATGCAAGTGTTTGAAAATGGGAGATGTTCTAGCTGCTCCTGTTTTGGAGTCAAGCCAGAGGCGCTGTATTGTTTTAATCAATTCAAAAGCTTACACAAATGTGCACCCAAGGTTGTAAGGTTTCCAAATAAACAGATTAAAGTTTAACAGGTTTATAAATTTGTTTGATGAGAGATGTGTGATAAAAACAACAAAGCAAGGAGAGACTCAAGGTGTACGATAAACTTCTAATTCTTGCTGATATGGTTCTTTTTTGAGTTATGACAACCATAAATGCATCACTTTTAAATTAGTTATTAAAAGCACATCTAAATTATTAATGATTTATTTTCTTTGTTGCTAAATTAGTTTCAAAACAGGCTTTTAGCAAAACTTAGTGATATCCCGATCTGATCAGGTGATCAGAAATCGGGCTTGATCACGTGGTTGATGGCTCGGATCAAAATCTGATCCCTGATTAAAGATTGGACATTTATTATTATTCTTATTATGAACCGTGCTTTATATTTTTAGCTTATTATTCCAAAGAAATACTTTACTAGACGTCTGCATATCATGAACAGATCACAACATTCTAGTTTGAGCAGGAGGGACACAAACGCCTAAGCTAAGCTAGCAAGATATTCAGATTCTGATTTTAAAGACATATAACTCTTAAAAAAGGTTTTAAAGTGGATTGTCTGACTGCAAACAACGACCTACAAAGGCATTTTAACAATAAGAAGATTGGGGTTGTGTTTCTTCTTAATGAGAACAGCAATCTCCTGCTGCCAACGTACAGAGACGGCTGTAAGACGCTACGGCTGTGAAGGCGATTTAACCGCCTAAGACCCGATCCTTCTTTATTTCTCTTTGACAGGGCCCCCTGTTGAGCAAAACCATCTACTGTGGTAATAAAACCCTAAATGTGATGTTCATGCATGTGGATGCCAGGTCTTGAGAGGTTGAAATAAAGAACCTTTTCTAAAGGAAAAAAAAGCAACCAAAACTAATAAATGATTGTATTGATATGAGCCAGTCATCAATACTCGTCATCATTTTAGTTAATAATTACTATACGTAATGAATGATATCTGACTATGCGTGTGTGAATATTATTGGTATTGTGTACATGTTGACATGGGAATAGTTATTGGAGCCAACAGGTATGTTATGACATCTGAGTGTGTGTTTGGACAGTCCCCACCCTTAAAGACATGTATTTCATCTGAACCTCGCTGTGATGAGTATAAACATCCAGAAACTTGTTGCCTTATGCTGCTTCATAGTTTACCCCCCCTATAATCACCCTCCTATCCCCCTCTTTCTAACATCCCTCTCTCTTCTTCCCTCCTTTCCTTTTCCTTCCGGTCCAACACAAAAGATTTTCAAATATGAATAAAATGAATAAGGTTTGGTCTTGATTACAAGAGGGGTTTATTCAGACATACCTCTGGTTTATCAGAAGATTCATAACCCCTGTTGTTGAAATAAAATATGTCCAACACAAGAGGCCTTCAGCTCTCTCTGTTTGCCCAGCTGTTGGACAGGACAAGTTTAAAAAAAGCAAAAAGATCTGACTCAAGTGTGTTTTTGTTTTGTAATTTTATGTATGGATTTCATTATTTCTGTAATGACTTTGATAAATCTGTGCTAAAAAAACCAAATTAATCAAATCATTAAGGTATAATTTTTTAAAACAAAATCATTATTAAGTTTTAAGATTTTTTGATTGCACCTTACCAAAAATGTTTATTTGTTCTGAAATACTAAGAACGGCAAACTTTCTCCACATGACACATTTTTTTTTAATAGGCAATATTTAACTATTATTACTGGTTGATATAGTTGCACTTTTCTAACTTGGTTGTCACAACTACTTCACAGAAGTGCTCTGTTTAAGCGTTAAGTGATTAAATGTGTTACAAAAGTATCAGCAGGTACTCGAATATCAAACTACTCTGAACCGGATTGAGCCCGGAGAAAACGGACTGGGACATCCCCAGCAAAGATCTGATATTATGGATGACTTGAATCTAATTTTATCATCTCGAAGATTTTGCAGATTTATATGCAAAGTTCTGGTGTGAAATAGAAGTAGGAGTAGAGAAACATTATGTCCTAAAATGACTTTTTAATCTGTCGTTTGGCGACAAAATGTTAAGTTCTAAGAGAAATGGTAACACATTTGATTTAAAAAGTGCCTTTCAAAACAGGCAACGACACTTTGCAGGAGATAACTTACAAAAATAGATCCTTATATTTTGAAGAACAGGGGGGATGAAGAAACAAATTGAACGAAAAATTAGTGTTAAAGAAAAGAAGCCCTTCTAAATAGATGAGATTTGATTTAAAGACAGGGAGTGGATCAATGTCACAGATGTCTGGTGGAAGTAAGTGCCAGAGTCCAGGGACAGAGCGACAGAAAGCTCTGCTCCCCATGGTGCTAAAGTGGACAGAAGCTCAGTAAGGCGGCTGGAGGCCGAGGATCTGAGAGAGTGGGCGGATATAGAGGAGGTCAGACAAATATCAAGGGGAGAGGTGGTGAATGGCCTGGAAAGTGTATGAGTTCTGAAATAAACAGGCAGCCAGTGGAGCTCTTTCAGTAACGGAGTGGTGTGGTGAGAGGAAGAAGTCTTTGTGATGACTGGAGCTGCTGAGTTCTGGACCAACTGGAGTTTGTAGAGGAGCTTTTGTTAAGAACAACAAATAGGAAATTCAGTAAGAGGTGTGGGAAATGACAAGTACAGGGGGGGTTCAATGCTTTGCAGGTGGAAATATACTGACCAAGACACATTTTTATAAGTGGATCAGAATGAAAGACTGCTGTTTAGACTGACACCCATGTTGTGTCCGAATTCCTTCACTACTCTACTCACTACATAGGGTACTAATAGTGCGTTCACCATTTTGTAGTGTTGTCCGAATTTACAATTCCAAAATCCAGTGCCCTAGAAAATTTCCCAGAGGTCTCTGCGATAAACCAGTGTGCATTGATGCTCAATAGATCGGCGAATATAGACCACAATTCATTGCGTTGGAACAATTTTTCCACCCCTAAGATGTAATTAAATGTATATTTAAATAAGCCATCAACGTTTTTATCTTCAGAAGACAGTGGACTCATAAATAATTGTTGCAAAACACTCGTATTAATTCGATTTTTACCTTGGAATTCGATGAAGTCATATCCGCCATTAAAAAAAAATAGCGAGCATGGTGTCCGAATTGCTTTTGAAATTCAGGGCACTACATAATGCCACATTTTTATAGATTTTTATTTATTTATATTATATTGCTTTTTGGTAGTAAGGGCTTAGGGATTAGCTTTAGAGCAGTGGTCCCCAACCTTTTAACACCACGGACCAGTATGGCGTCAGACAAAGTTTTAGCACACCAGGCTTTAAGATATGGTGAATGATTACAGACAGAGACGGGACAAGGCGAACTCTGAGCCTTTACTTTTACACGTATGACATTGTACATCACACAGGCGTCATCATCCTCTCCCCTCCCGACACTCATTACTGTCTATTAAATGTAGTAATGTAGGTTATTTATTCTTTCCGTATGGCCCAGTACCAAATGACCCACGGATCCGTACCAGTCCACGGCTGGGGGTTGGCCCGCTGCTTTAGAGGATGTGGATTTGGTGCCAACTAGGAGGAACTCAGATTTATTGCTGTTAAATTTGAGGACATTTTGAAGCGGATGAATGGTTCAGTTGGCTGTGTGTAGGACTGGCGCATGGGAAACCGGGTTAGTTTCCTAGGGGGTGCAATGAACTTCGTCCTTGGATAAGATTCCTCCTTAGTTTTGATTGTTTAATCTGCTTTGGGTGGCCTGGGTTTTTCTGCGTTTAGTTTCTTTTTGAGTGCGGTAGTTAGACCAAGATGGGTTAAAATTTCCTTGTGTCCAATTGAACGAGCTTTTGTGGAAAGTGTGCGGCGTGTTTCTGCTAGATTAACATTAATGTTCATTTAATAGATGAAAAATACAAAACCCCACACCGTTTCGCATCTGAAACTTGCAAATGAGTCTTTGCTGTGGTAATCCTGATGGCTCCAGCGCACTAACTGCCACTTCCCTTGATTTGATGAGCTGCTAAGATTGGTAATAACTTGTCAGTGGCATAATTTGAAATTTCAGAGGCAGATGCAATGGTTTAGGGCTTGCCGTCACTTTAGACGGTGCTCCACTTTAGTGGTCATCTGAAAAGGGGATGAGCTTTCAAAAGTAATTCCTTCAAGCAGGGTAGTTTGTGTGTTTGGACATGCTTACCTGAAGAATTCCACATCAGCGTGATGCTTCTGTTAGCTGCCACATTTTATCTTGCTCCTTCTGCCCTAGTCTTATTTACAGATTCTTTTCTACGTCCTTGCTCAGGACTTTGCAATTTTCCCATTTCTTGCCTCTGTCTTAAGCTCTATTTCAACCTTCTAGCTCGCCTTGCTCCCTAATGTCTCTTCTGCTTCTTGTTTTAACCCCAATCTTCTCCTATTAGTCCTCCCATTTAACCTCCATCTCCACCTGGACACATAATCACAGGCATATGCATAGTGTACGATTCAGATTTCATCATTCGTCAGTCCACCCTCACAGCAAGAAATGATTGACTCTTCATTTGAGATTTCAATGACGGGGCAGAAACTTTCCACTCCTTGATGAGTCATAATAAGAGATCTGAGTTTCTATTTAAATGAATTGGCTCTGCCAGTAATTATTGACATGGAAAAATCAGAAGTGAGCGTTCCCTCTGCTGAAGATTCAAGGAGGAAATTTAGACATGCTAAGTCCCATTTGGTTCTATGTAGACTCAGTCTAAAAATCATATTTGTAAGAACCACGATGAGCCAATAAATTGAGAAAAATATATACCATATCTTTCAGACTAGTAAGTGGAAGTCACAGCTGCTAAAAAATGCTTACTTAATACAGAATAGGGCTGCACGATATGAGGAAAACTTGCGATATGCGATATGGGTGATCAATATTGCGATAACGATATAATTTGCGGTAAATAAACAAAGAGCAACCAAAAGCGTCATTGCCATTTCACTGCAACAGTTTAAAATGTATACTCCAAATGAACCTCGGCGAGGTAGGATGCATACATCTAACATAAAAGGGTCCATACGATTGGTCAAATGCATAAATGGATTTATTTGATTCGTTAAATGCTTCAAGCTGCCATAAGATTGTTTTAGCATATTTAAGGTAACCATTTATTGCGATTGGTGATGACTTTTGCGATATGCATATTGCACAGCTTGATATCGCGATAACGATAAATTTGCGGTATATTGTACAGGCCTAATACAGAATAAAAAAATAATGTACAAGTTGCACATATGGGAACGGGACCAGACATTTCATCTTGAAAGGCAAATCATGTTAACACAGGCTTCAAGAAGCCCAAATCCTAAAGACTGCTATTGAGAAATAAACTGCTATTACTTGTTCACTATTAGGGCTGCATGATATGCGGAAAACTTGCGATTTGCAATGTAAGTGATCACTATTGCGATGACGATATAACTTGCGATACGTAAACAAATAGCTAAACAACTAAAAACATAATTTCCATTTCACTGCAACAGTGTATTTTATATAAGAATCAACACAACCTAAGTTATACTCTGAATGACCCTAGTCTACATAGGAGGCCAGCATCTAACATAAAAGGAGTCCATCCGATTGGTAGATGAATAGATATGCCTTTATTGTCACTGTCCACTTGGACAATGAAATTGGAGTAATCACCATTCCAGTGCAAAAAGAAATCCAAGTAAAAAGAAATTTAGCAAAATGCATAGGGGATTTGATTCGTTGAATACTTCAAGCTTCCATAAGATTGCACATTTAAGGTTACCATTTATCACAAATTAAGCTGACTTTTGCGATATGCATATTTCACAGCTTGATATCGCGACAACAATACATTTGTGATTTAGTCACTTTATTTTTCAGAACAACCATACTTGCTCATTTGCCCTTTTTTATGTGCTAAGATTATTTTATTATTATGGCCTGCAGCACTCACAGAGTGCAAGGACCATATTGTAACTGCTACGAGGGTGGAACACTCAAAAAGGTCCAAAACGTCAAAAAAACACGTCAAAACGCCAAAAAATGGGGTCAAAAGTCGCCCAAAGCACACAACGACACGACAATTGTGTAACGCAACAAAAATACACACACACACGCACAACACAATCGCACAAACGTTAAAATTGTAGTCGCAAAAAAGACGACAAAAACACGAAAAAGCCCCAAAAAGCCCTCAAAAGAAGGGTATAAAGCCAAAAAGACATGCCCAGCCTATAGTAAAAGACAGGCCGCATTGAAATACATGGGAAATCCTAACCGCAAAAACTTCTATATTGTTTTTGCTTCGTTTCATTATTATGGCCCGCAGCACTCACAGAGTGCAAGGACCATATTGTAACTGCTACGAGGGTCGAACACTCAAAAAGGTCCAAAACGTCAAAAAAAAGCATCAAAACGCCAAAAAATGGGGTCAAAAGTCGCCCAAAGCACACAACGACACGACAATTGTGTAACGCAACAAAAATACACACACACACGCACAACACCAACGCAAAAACGTAAAAGTTGTAGTCGCAAAAATGATGACAAAAACACAAAAAAGCCCAAAAAAGCCCCCAAAAGACGGGTTTAAAGCCAAAAAGACCTGCCCAGCCTATAGTAAAAGACAGGCCGCATTGAAATACATAGGAAATCCTAACCGCAAAAACTTCTATATTGTTTTTGCTTCGTTTCATTATTATTATTCTTTCTAACGGATCCGTTGAGCTCAAATTTGACCCCCGCCACATACCCGAAAACTCACCAAAATTGGCACACGTCTGGGATAAATTGAAAATGAATTTTCGGCAAAGAGAACGTCACCCCCCCCACGACGATGACATCACGGCGAGCGATCCCGTAAAAAAAATGAATGGGCCGAAAATCGCTTATGGGGCCAAAAAAAATTATTTTGAAATACAGCTACGAAACCAAAACACGCGTGTTGGAGATATCCCAAAGAAGTTATGAAATCATTATAGGATGGCCACACGACTTACGGCTTGGCGGCCATTTTGTGGCGAACTCAGAGAAATGGCGATTTTCGTGTTTTTTGACATTATGGGAAAACGACACTTTTGTTTAAGCGATTTTCACGAAATTGCACACACATGCCAAGACCATGACTCTACAATAACCAAAGAAGTTTCGTTGACCTTTGACCTTGGGAAGGGGCGGCCATCTTGAATTTTCTTTAAAAAGCACCTTTAGTAACGTATACAAACGAAAACTCGTCCTAGGGATTTTTATCGATCTTTTTGAAACTTCTCGGGCATCAATGGCAAGCTACTGTGGACAAAATGTTGGAATTAGAAGTTGTAGAATTTGAAAGGCGTGCGCGTGGCGAATTCGCAACCGTCGCCATTTTAGCTAGCTCGCACATATTTTATCGGAATAGCCTGAAACTGAAATATGCGATACCCTGGCCCACACTGAACAAAACAATGTCACATACGACAAAATCGATAAAGGAATGTGGCCGTGGTAAACAAAAAACAGTCGCAAAAAAAAGTGCTGACTCGGCAAAAAAAATTTTTTTCGGATTTTATTTTTAAGAATCGGCTAACGAAACCCAGATAACTCTGTCGGGTATATCCAAATAAAGTTTTGAAATCATTACGTGATGGCGACCCGACCTACGGTTTGGCGGCCATTTTGTGCCAAAGTCTGCCATTTTGAGTTTTTCGCGTTTTTACACAATATGGAAAAATGAACTTTTTTTCGAGCGATTTTCACGAAATTTGACGCGCATGTCCGTAGCGTAAGTCTACAATCACCTCTGGAGTTTTGTCGACATTTGACCTCGGGAAAAGGCGGCCATCTTGAATTTTCTAAAAAAAACACCTTTACCACCAGATTCAAACGTAAACTTGTCGTTGGAATTTTCATCGATTGTCTCGAAACTTTTTGGGCATCAATGGCAAGCTACTGTGGAAAAAATGTTGGAATTAGAAGTTGTAGATTTTAAACGGCGTGCGCGTGGCGAGCTAGCAAAGTGGCGCACTGTTATATCTCCTATGTTTTTCAATGGACTCTTGTGAAATTTGAATGCATGCAATAATGCCTGAAACTGCATACATTGAAAAACACTGGATATGGACATATAAGGAATGTGGGCGTGGTTAGCATAAAACCACTGTTGCTAAGGACGACAAAAAGTTTACTTTTACCGATTTGTCCGAAACTGACGTCAATCTGTCCGTCCTCCCGAGGGGACAAAAACATAAAATGGTTGCTATGGAGATAAAATCAACAGAAAAGCCGCCATTTTGGAAAAAGTGGGTTTTTTAGCAACTTATGACATATAACTCTCACCAGTGGAGGAATGTGTTTTTCTGAGTCAGTTGATGATGCTGATCGCTATGCTAGCACTTTTAGCCACATTAGCATAGCTAGCATAGTTAGCATAATTAGCATTTTAGGTAATGTGTTTTTCTGAGTCAGTTCATGATGCTGATCGCTATGCTAGCACTTTTAGCTGTGTTAGCATAACTAGCATAGTTAGCATAATTAGCATTTTAGGAAATGTGTTTTTCTGAGTCAGTTGATGATGCTGATCGCTATGCTAGCACTTTTAGCTATGTTAGCATAGCTAGCATATTTAGCATAATTAGCATTTTAGGTAATGTGTTTTTCTGAGTCAGCTAATGATGCTGATCGCTATGCTAGCACTTTTAGCTATGTTAGCATAGCTAGCATAGTTAGCATAATTAGCATTTTAGGTAATGTGTTTTTTTGAGTTAGTTGAGGATGCTGATCGCTATGCTAGCAGTTTTAGCCACATTAGCATAATTAGCATTGTTAGCATAATTAGCAAATCCAGCCTTGACTAGATTTTAATTTGCGGGCTGTGAGGGCGGTGAGGGAAACGGTGGTGCGTAGAGGTGGGCGTGGAAGGCGGGTTGCGTCTGCGGGCCATACAACGCCGCTTGCGGCTTTAATTATTCTTCCCGTTTCTAACGGATCCGTAGATCGCAAATTTGACCCCCGCCACATACCCGAAAACTCACCAAAATTGGCACACATCTGGGATAAATTGAAAATGAATTTTCGGCAAAGAAAACGTCAACCCCCCCACGACGATGACATCACGGCGAGCGTTCCCGTAAAAAAAATGAATGGGCCGAAAATTGCTTATGGGGCCAAAAAAAAATATTTTGGAATACAGTTACGAAACCAAAACACGCGTGTTGGAGATATCCCTAAGAAGATTTGAAATCATTATGGGATGGCCACACGACCTACGGCTTGGCCGCCATTTTGTGGCGAACTCAGAGAAATGGCGAATTTCGTGTTTTTTGACAATATGGGAAAACGACACTTTTGTTTATGCGATTGTCACGAAATTGCACACACATGCCAAGACCCTGATTCTACAATAACCAAAGAAGTTTCGTTGACCTTTGACCTTGGGAAGGGGCGGCCATCTTGAATTTTCATAAAAAAGCACCTTTAGTAACTTATACAAACGAAAACTCGTCCTAGGGATTTTTTTCGATCTTTTTGAAACTTCTCAGGCATCAATGGCAAGCTACTGTGGACAAAATGTTGGAATTAGAAGTTGTAGAATTTGAAACGTGTGCGCGTGGCGAATTCGCAACCGTCGCCATTTTAGCTAGCTCGCACATATTTTATCGGAATAGCCTGAAACTGATATATGCGATACCCTGGCCCACACTGAACAAAACGATGTCACATACGACAAAATCGATAAAGGAATGTGGCCGTGGTAAACAAAAAACGATCGCAAAAAAAGTGCTGACTCGGCAAAAAAAAAAAAAAATTCGGATTTTATTTTTAAGAATCGGCTAACGAAACCCAGATAACTTTGTTGGGTATATCCAAAGACAAAACCTGAAATCATTACGTGATGGCGACACAACCTACGGTTTGGCGGCCATTTTGTGCCAAAATCTGCCATTTTCAGTTTTTCGCGTTTTTACACGATATGGAAAAATGAACTTTTTTTCGAGCGATTTTCACGAAATTTGACGCGCATGTCCCTAGCGTAAGTCTACAATCACCTCTGGAGTTTCGTCGACCTTTGACCTCGGGAAAAGGCGGCCATCTTGAATTTTCTATAAAAAACACCTTAACCACCAGATTCAAACGTAAACTTGTCGTTGGAATTTTTTTCGATCGTCTCGAAACTTTTTGGGCATCAATGGCAAGCTACTGTGGAAAAAATGTTGGAATTAGAAGTTGTAAATTTTAAACGGCGTGCGCGTGGCGAGCTAGCAAAGTGGCGCACTGTTATAACTCCTATGTTTTTCAAAGGACTACTGTGAAATTTGAAGGCATGCAATAATGCCTGAAACAGAATACATTGAAAAACACTGGATATGGACATATAAGGAATGTGGGCGTGGTTAGCATAAAACCCCTGTTGCTAAGGACAACAAAAAGTTTACTTTTACCGATTTTTCCGAAACTGACGTCAATCTGTTCGTCCTCCCGAGGGGACCAAAACATAAAATGGTTGCTATGGAGATAAAATCAACAGAAAAGCCGCCATTTTGAAAAAAGTGTTTTTTTTTTTATCAACCTATGACATATAGCTCTCACCAATGGAGGAATGTGTTTTTCTGAGTCAGTTGATGATGCTGATCGCTATGCTAGCACTTTTAGCTATGTTAGCATGATTAGCATAGTTAGCATAATTAGCATTTTAAACAATTTTGACTAGCCTTTATCAACGTGGGCGGTGAGGACGGTGGTGCATAGAGTTGGGCGTGGAAGGCGGGTTGCGTCTGCGGGCCATACAACGCCGCTTGCGGCTTTATTTCATGATATTTTTTCTGTAGTTCAAAGTGTTCAAGCTATGAGCTGGCCAATCAGATGCCTCAATATGAAATGTTGGCTTGACAAATTTCGTGTATCTCGCTCTCAAATTTTAGGGGGTGTGGACTTCTAACAAGCTCACTCTTGATTGGCAAGAATGGTTGCATAGAAACAACGATTCAGACTGATTTGGATCAATTGCTGCTTAGTAACATTGTCTGGCTCCAACGTGGCGGCTTCTATATTGTGTAAAAATTGTGACTGAATTAACTTCATTTTGTTGGGCCTAAACCATTATTTTATGGAGGACATTACACTCACTTAGTCCAGCTCTGATATACACTCAATGAGTCACACAGTTGACCTTCTGATAGAAAAATTAGAATTAATCATATCATTAATTTCTGGAAGAAAATTGCATATATTTTGGAATGAAAGTATATAAAATGATGTGTTTAATACTGTGCACATAGGTACCAACGCATGCCGCCAGTCTGCCCCATTTAATACAGCTGTGGTGGCTGTGATGCTGCTGTGAATTTTGACTTAATGGGTCACTTTTATCTGCTGGCCTCCTTTAGATGCTAACGAGTTAAGAAACTCTGGAAAATGCAATTTTATCACCTTTTAGATTTTGGGACAAAAATGAATTGGGGGCGGGGAAGTAGATGAGATTGGTTCTAATACCCTTTTGGCAGAACACCACAGAGGAACCGACACTTTAACATCCTTAACCTAGCAAAGGTAGAGCACAGCTTACTATGTGCTTCTTTATCAAGCTGGGGTTTGGCCATTCCAGCTGTTGTTGTTGAGACAAAAATATGCTGGAATGAGACCCTTGATTCCCTATTCAGGACACAACACTAAGAAAACTGTAAATACTGGTTTCCAGTCATAAAGGTTGTCATTTGTTACTTTTGAGCCACTCAAACCATACATAAATTGTACGACTTTTCGCCTGTATATATTTACTTAACCCTCCTGTTATGTTCGTTTTTGAGGAACAGAGATGATGTTCCTGGGTCAAATTGACCCGGTGAAGGTTTTATTAATTAAAAGATGTCTGAAACCCCAAAAATCCTAACAAGCAGTGTGAATATATCAATACTAACTTCATTACTAATTATTCTATCAAAAATTAGTAAAGTGGTGTTCCCTACCTCTAACAGGAAGTTGTTCAATTATTAGATAATCCACTTGTTTTTCCTAAAAATATACATGTTCAAACTTTTTTCAAATTTGTCACTACTGTATTACCTTTTGAAAAGCTAAAATATAAAATACAATAGTTTTACATACATGCACTATGAACAAGAAAAAAGCAAAATCACAATACAACAGACAAGCAATTACAATATGAAGTTGTGTTTGTGTCTCTACATATACACAGCACAAGAGTGACCAGTCATCACAATGTGCTTTGTGAAAATTCATTTTGCACATTTCGCACAGGTCATGCTTATCTTGACCTGGATCATGTCTCCGGCTCGATGCCGCGCCCCCGGCCGTCCCCCAAACTCCATCTGGATAGAGCTCTTCTGCTGGACTTTAAATATGTAGTTGTAGAGTTTGATGAATTAATTCTTCTCTATGAGTTCTGGTAAATCGCCTCTCCGTCCTGGGGGAGGATCCCTCCTTCATGTGGGCCCCCCTGAGGTTTTTTTTGTTTTTTCCGGAATCCGTTTTTTTTATTAGGAGTTTTTCCTTACTGCGAAGGGGGGTCTAAGGGCAGGGATGACCGTTTAGTTTAGTCAGTTTGTTAGTTCATTTTAGTATTTTCCTATTAAATTCTATGTACTCATGATCCTTTTGATTTTATGTTTTACTTTTTCAATTACCGATACGAAGCCCATTGAGATGACTGTTGTTGTGAATTTGGGCTACACAAATAAAATTGAATTGAATTGACATGGTCACAGGGCTCCAGACTGCGACCAAAATTTGAGTGTATGAAGGCGAAGCTAAAGCGAGACTGAAGGAGAACAGGAAGTTGTAGTCCTTAACATTCAATTTAGTTTTAATATGCCTCTCCCCCTAAGTATGATCTGTGTTATTACATCTTTTTATAATTATTTTAATGTTTTGTAATGGATGTAGCCATCCATTCGCTCAGGTTGGGGTCTTGCTTCCGCCCCTTTCTCGTGATATTTTTGTTTTGATTGACAGGTGATTTTAGAGCGAAAACAAAAATATACGTCTCACACCAGGTGATCTGTGCAGCGTTGCGTCCATCTGGGTGATCTCAATTTATTGTGCATCTTGGCTGCACCTATTTGGTGTCCCCAACATGAATTTCCATCCCCTAATGTTTACATACATTTAAGTATTGGTTGTAACTGTGAAATGACGGAAAGGTTACTACGGTAATCACTTTGTTACTAAAAACCTTTTTTTATTCCAAATGTATGGTATTATGTTTACTATTTGTACTGTCATGACAGCGATGGTAAATGGTAAATGGCGTATACTTATATAGCGCTTTCTACCTTCTTACGAAGGCCCAAAGCGCTTTACAGTCACAGTCCCATTCACCCATGCACACACACATTCACACACACATTCACACACTGATGGCGGCTCCGCTGCCAAACACTGGCGCCAACCTCCCACCAGAGGCAAGGTGGGGTTCAGTGTCTTGCCCAAGGACACTTCGGCACATGGGCGTGCAAGGCTGGAATCGAACCTGCAATCTTACGATCATGGGTCGACCGCCCTACCGCTGCACCACGGCCGCCCCACTGATGGTGCTGTCAGTTTACCTTCTTGTTGTTATTATATAAATATTATTCGTTATTTTACTCTATTACTTTATTTATTTTATTTCCCAAATAATGACTCATCTGCGATGATACAGTCTAAACTGAGGGAAGTGACTTAAAAAAATAAAAATAAAAAAATAGAAAAGAAGTCGTCCGATTAGTCAAGTGGACCGGTGGAGTGAGCAAGCGAGCGTGTCTCTAGCAGAGCAGACGGACTTACAGTTTTTGGTTTGAGGGGAAGGGGGCATGCTTTGTTACGTGTGGGAGACTTAGGCTACATTCACACTGCAGGGCTAAATGCTCAATTCAGATTTTTTTTTTTAAATCCGATTTTTTTGCAAGACCGTTCACATTTCCTAGTAAATCCGAACTTTTGTGATCTACAGTGTAAACGTGAAACGACCCAAACGAGACCCGCATGGGCAGAAGAGTACTCAACGGTGAACGACGTCACCCGTTGTTTGCGGAAGTAGCTTACGTTAACAATGGTTGTCAACAACAGTGTTGTCAACAGCGGTCATGAGTAGGGTTGGGCGATGTCCCCTAATTTGGCCGTTGACGATGATTGCTGTCAACCATCGGGATGGACGATGACATCGTCGGGGGGGGGGGGTATTTTTACATTTTTCGTTCTTATATAACTGCTATTCATTATTTTGCTTTTTTCATTTTATTTCCCAACTAATGGTAAATCCGCGATGATCCAGTATAAACTGAGGGAAGTGACTTTAACAGAAAAAGTAACAAACAAAATAGAAAAGAAGTAGTCCGCTCTCGCACTTAACTAGCGGAGTGGACCGGCGGAGTGCGGATTTACAGCTTTGTGTTTGATGGGAAGGGGGGGGGGGCATGAGCGGTATGTGTGGGAGATTTAAGACTGCGATCCGTCCTGCAGCTCTAGGGGTACAAGCAACCGAACTCAGAACCGGGTCTAAAAGTGTGTCTGAGCACAGCTCGGATCGTCAGCACACACAGCGGTTTGAGCTTCAAAGCAGAAATGTCGCTCAGTCCTTAGAAAACATTCAAACAATCACGTGGATTTGTGTTTCCAGTCGTGTCCCGACTAAATAAAGGCTGATGTTATTCACAGCATGCAGCGCCACCCAAAGCTAATGTTGTTAGCCCGTGTTAGCATATTACTGCTAATCCTGGCTCCGTTCAGAAAAAGCACTGACCACACGGATTAAAATTCAAATGATGAGCGAACAGGTGTTTCATAATAACCGTAACATTATTAAAAGCGCGTTTAGAAGATCATCTCGTATTTTACCGAGCTGACATGTCAATATATA
Organism: Oryzias sinensis; assembly: GCA_037389245.1. Classification (NCBI taxonomy): domain Eukaryota; kingdom Metazoa; phylum Chordata; class Actinopteri; order Beloniformes; family Adrianichthyidae; genus Oryzias; species Oryzias sinensis. The sequence goes on along the minus strand of CM074510.1, from coordinate 9,567,291 downwards.
TAGCCGCTCGCTGCTGTTATCGTTTTGTATTGAATTGTAACATTCAATAAAGTTTGGAAAAAAAGCCGCTCGGCGGAAGTTGTATCCTCTTCCGGTTTTCAAACTGCGCATGTGCGAATACTGCGCATGTGCAAATGATTTATTCCGACCGAAATTGTGACCTTAGTGAACGTTGTTATATTCTGAAAACATTTTTCTGGGCCCATCTACACGGTTGGATTCTAATCCGACCATTGATCCCATAAAGATATGTTGTACATGTAACCGCGGCTTATGGTGTCGACGCGCAACCTGGCGGGGGCGTGGCATCACGATGGTGGTCTCTCCATCGGGATGTCAGTCACCCATCACGATGGACGATGATATCGTCCATCGGCACAACCCTAGTCATGAGTTTTCTGTTTGTTCAAGAATGCAGGTCACCTGCCTGGTGTGACTGTAGCTTTAAAGGTACGTTTTAAAATTGAATTAAGTCAAAGTATTTTCAAAGTTCTAAAAGGCTTCCCCTTCAGATCCTGAGTGGTCCTGGATTTTAGCTTTCCAAGCATTTCATCACGGAGTCAAATGTGGTTGAGAGAATGACAGACTGGAAGCAGCTCTGCTCGTCCCAAAAGAAGCCGTTGACCTTTGTCATATGTCATGTGTTCCATCTCCCACCTTGTCTGGCATCATCAGAAATGCAACGACTATTAAAATATTCAACAGTCAAACAATCTCTACTGAGAAATCATTCAACTGCCTTTGCATATAAACTAGGCAGTGGATAAGGGATTCCTCACTGGTGTCAAATCTGAACCTGCACCATTTATTTCATTCCGGTTGCCGCTTCACGTTTTAATGGAGGGTGTTTGTCAAGTACTGTACTGCAGGGCCGGCCCTGGTCTTCCGGGGGCCCTAAGCTCTACTGTTGTTAGGGTTAAAGATGCATTAGAGTCCGGCAGGCTTGTATCTGTGACTGCAGTGTTTTCTACCGTAGGCTGAAGCTGCGATTTCCTCTCAGAGACAGTCCACTCTCCAACTGGACCCTATAAGACCGTGGAGCCACCTCCTCTTGTTGTCTCCAGTTTCCTGTGGAAGCATCTTTAAGACGTACCTTGTCTCTTGGCTTTAGGTAGATGTTTAGCCTTTTGATCATACAGCCGCTTTTCTTCACCTTCATTTCTTCTTTTGCCTTCCTGACTTTGTGTGCAGCCTTTGGGGTCAACAAGTCTTCATGTACTGGTAGGTTGGAGCGAATGCGCCTTATAATGGATTGGATTTTTCTGCGCTTTTCGAGACGCTCAAAGCACTTCCATATTGTGTCCATTATTCATTCACTCCTCATTCATACTTGGTGATGGTAAGCTACTGTTGTAGCCACAGCTGCCCTGGGGCAGACTGACAGAGGCGTGGCTGCCATTTCGCGCCTCTGACCATCACCGGGATCATTCATGCACATTCACACACCAGTGGAGCCACACTGCAGGCAAGGAAGGTGAAGTGTCTTGTCCAAGGACACAACAACATTTGGCTGGTGGGAGCGGGGATCGAACCGCCGACCCTTCGATCGTTGGACGACCGCCTGAGTCACTGTCGCCCCGTGCCTTCCCATCGGCATTTGAGCTGGTGACAGTCCATTTTGTAGAGGTGTACTCCGGTAGATCAGAAGACTTTTTTGACAGTCATCTCTGTCGTGTGCTTTTGCAGTAGAGTCTTCACTGTCTTTACTGAGCTTTCTGCTAAGCCATTGGACTTTGGATAGTTTGGACTTGATGTTACGTGTCTAAACCCCCAATCTTTAGCAAAGTTAGCAAACTCACTGCTGGAAAACTGCGGTCCATTGTCTGAAAACAGCTCACAAGGAACACCGTGTCTGGCAAACACACACTTCAGGAAATTAATCACAGCTTTATTTGATGTTGACTGCAGCGCTGGGCTGCACGGTGGCGCAGTGGTTAGCGCTCTTGCCTCACAGCAAGAAGGCCCCTGGTTCAAGTCCCGGCTGGAGCCTATCCCGGCCACTTGGGCATCCCTTGCCTACGCCCAAGTGGCCGGGATAGGCTCCAGCAACCCTGTGGCCCCGAAAGGGAATAAACGGTTAAGAAGATGAATGAATGACTGCAGCATTCCGACTTCAGGATAGTTTGAAAAGTAGTCTGTTACCACCAAGCAACTTTTACCACTACAGTCAAACAAATCAGTTCCAACCTTCTTATAAGGTCTGTGTGGAACTGGGTGAGACATCAGTGGCTCCCCGGCCTGTAAGTTCTGCAGTTCCAGAAATCCTGTATTTTTAAAGAGCATTCTTTTTTGTTTTCAGGCCATCCTTTGAGTATTGTTCTTTTCAGTTCTTTCATGGTTTCATCTGCATTTGTGTTACGGCTGTGGCCGTATTTGGTTTTGTTTGGTTCTGTTTGTTCTGTGTTTTGTGTATTTTTGTATCAGAGTGGGACTTCTGTGTTTTGTGGATCTTTGGGTTTGTATGTTTTTGTCTGATTATTTTCAGGTGTGGTGCACGAAGGTGTGGCCTCCAATTGGTCCAGAGCTGGAGGACGCTGCCTTAAGAGCACCACCTGGACCTCCACACCTTGAGAAGGGAGTTTGGCTGCAACCAGTCTCCATTGCAGCTTAACCCTTAACCCTTTAATTTAAGGTTGTCCACACAGTCCTCAGGAGTTAATCCTCTATTCTTTGTGTGAATTAAACAAAACCCTTGTTGGTTTGTGAGGAAACTAAAAATTGTTTCTCTTTTAATACAAATGTTTTTGCCTGTAATTTTCATATCCTTATAAATTCTTCTGTTTTTCTTTTTACTTGTTGTTCAGTGAACTTTGCATATTATGTACATACATCTCAAATAAAGTTGGAAAAAAAGGAGTTGTTTGAAATGTCATTTAATGCAAATACCAGCATAAAAAAAAACTTTGAACTGAAGTAAAATTCAAGTGTTTTATTTGAGAACAACTGGATACTAAAATGTTTTTTAAACTGCTTTCAGTATGAAATATATACAGTTAACCTCCAAAAACTGTTTTGTCGTGCCTTAAATGTTTTGAAATTTTTACAAAGTAAGTTTATAAGGGCATTTTTATAGCTAAAGCAGAAATAAAACTTTAGAAGAATGTTCTGTGTAATGATGAAATCTCTACGACTTTGTTTTATGTTTAAGTGTGACGTTACAAACGGATAAAAGGATGTACGAGTAAGTTAAACAACTGTCATGTAGTAATAAATCCAAATTAGTTTAAAAACTGATAAAGAACATTTTTATGGACCTGTGTGGTGCTTTAAATAGTGCAGTGGGAGTGACTGGTTCAATTCCCGACTCGTTAACAAACCGTCGCTATAAAAGCTGACTCTGCGTGAAGCTCCTTCATGGACCAGAATCCCTGCTCTGATGCAGATAGAGTAGTGTGGTGGCAGCGTCTCTGTGCTTCCAGTGAGAATGTGCTGGTTCGATTCCCAGTTAGAATAAGGGTCCTCAGGAAGTGATGTCATCGTCTGTGTCTTTAGACCTGATTGTTCATTTTTGAAACATGTGGAGCGTGTTCAGCTCAAAGGAACAAAGAAACAGGTGTCGACAGATTAGCACGGTGGCAGTGTCTCTGTCCTCTAAAGCAGGAGAACGCAGGTTCAATTCCCGCTAGTTGCATCACAACTCATGCTTGGGTGAGGTAGACTCAGGGATGCTGGGGATGGCTTCATCTTTAGTCTGGTTGACAATCAAGGAGATCAACGACTTCCGTGCTATAAGATAGGTGATGAAGGTTGATACTAGAGCTACAGCTAACTGGTAACTAACCGAGACAGGTACCTAGAAGACTAGAACCGACAGGAGGGCTAAACCAACTAGACTGTGTACTATTTAACGGTTGTAGATTTTTCTAATACCTAGAAGCAGCTACTAGATACTAGAACATGATAGTACCTTCATGTTACACTACATTATGGTACTCAGATCACTATAATCTTGTCTAAGCCCAGAAAACTCTGGTGTTGCTTGTATTATTAGTTATTATTATTAGTTATACTTGCAAGTCTATAAGTCTATAAGAAGTCTATAAGTTAAGTCTATAAATGTTAAATGCAGAAATAAAATAAAGTATAAAATAAAAGTTCTACTTACCTACACCATCTCCACACTCCATGCCACCACCTCCTCCCACCTCCTCGGGGTGGGTGGGGGCAAAGATGAAGCCCCCTTTCCTGGCGTCCTGACTCCTCCTAGCCGCAGCTTGAATTGTGAGGTGACTGAACACCTCCACGTCCCTGACTGGGACTTGAACCTGCGCCCTCCTGCTTCAAGGACAGAAACACTCCCACTGTGCTAATCTGTCTACACCAGATCTGCGGTTCTTCGTTCGTTTGAGCTGAAGACGGTCCAGGAGCGGCAAACAAGAACGACAACAAAAAAACTGAGACGGGGAATTGAACCAGCGCTTCTCTGCTTCAAGGACAGAAACACTCCCACTGTGCTAATCTGTCTACAGCAGAACTGTGTTGCTTTGTTCCTTTGAGCTGAAGACTGTCAAAGAGCGGAAAAAACGACAACAAAAAAAACGAGACGGGGAATTGAACCAGCGCTTCTCTGCTTTGGAGATCCAGTCAGTTCCATCGCACTATTCTGTACATCAGTCAGTGCTTTGTCGATCACCATGTCTCCTCCATCTGTGGTTTTCTGGGATTTGAACCAGCACCTTCTTGCTCTACTGTCTCCATAGCAGCAGCTCTGGTTCCTTTCATCTCCATCAGTGGAACCGTGAAGCTGAAGTTTGATTGACAGTTGACAACCTCACATCACCAGTTGCTGCTGCTTATCCGGAAGTGTTTTGTTTGTTTTTTTCCTTAACCCTTGTGCTATCCTAGGCACTTTAACATTGGGAGTTGGGTCATCTAGACCCACTAGACAGTGCTCTGAACCTTTTTTTCTTCAATGATTTGTGATCTTCACTGGTGTCCATGGATTACATGAAATCTTACCACCTTTATCCACCTTTGTCATGGTAGGGAGAACACGTCAATGGAAGGGTGGGGTCATCTAAGATAGCACAAGGGTTAAAAGAGCGTTGGTTCACATCCTGAAAGTGGATCATGGGTGGATGGAGGCTTTGGTGAAGCGTGTGATAGAAACCTTGTGTTTACTTTGTTCTTTTTCTCCAAGCAGGAACTCTTTCTTTTGCTGATGATGCAGCCATATTACTTTTTTGATGACAGTATAATCTTCATACGCCGTCATTAAAATCTCCGACTCCGTCTGTATGGCGCTCTCTATTTAATTACATACATTTTTCTGTTAACCAGGTACGGTGCAGTTTTCTCATTTTATCATGTTCTTCATGTTGTTACTCTACATGCTGTGGGGGGACGGTGCTAACGAGAATGCGCACTGAGACTGCTGCGAGCTCTAGCGGAGGGGGAAAACCACAGAAGAAACTCTGGACAGCATTGTGAATTTTTGTTTTCTGTTAACCAAGATTAAAAGAGATTGACTCAGCATCCAAGCGTGATCTTTTATTCACTGGAACACAACGCAGAGCAGAAAACTCCACCCAGTTACAGCAGCACCGCACCGCAGTGCAGTTACCAACCTGCTAACAGGTTCTTGGCCCAGGAGACGCCTGAGACTATAAAGTGTGTTTTCCACTTTGGAGTAGACACACAGCTGATACAAGCCGCTGGTCCCGGCTTCTGTTCGACGGAGATGAGAAGAACTATGACCTATGGGAAACCAAGTTCTTGGGTCACCTTCGACTACAAGGATTGAAAGACGCCATTCTGAATGCGCCTGACCCTGATGATGACGATGAGGATCCAGCTAAAAATGCAGACAGCACCTGCAGACGCAGACAGCACCTGCAGACGCAGACAGCACCTGCAGACAGCACCTGCAGACAGCACCTGCAGACAGCGCAGAGGACGAGACGACGCACACAAAGCCTGCTGCGAGACGATACACCAGGAGAAGGAGTTCGCTTTCCGAGTGAGCGAGGCAGCAGACATTAGATGGTCGACTGTGGAGCAACTTCACATATCATCACAGGAAGTTCAGACGTTTTGATGAAAACTTCCAGGCTGTGTGGTGTGGTCTGGCCGACGGCACAAAGTGTAAAGGGGTGGAGGAGCGTCGTGGTGATGCGGAGGTCTGTCTGATTGACAGCAGAGGCAAATTTAATTTGTGAGCCCTCTAACTGATCAGCAGCACCAAGAAAATGCAACTGTTATTGTAATATATATGAGACATTTTGTGAATGTATTATTGTTGCTGCTGAAGAATTGAATACAGTTTATTTCTTGTATGTTGGATGCACATTTAGTGGTGCCAAAAAAATTTAAAAGTGAAAAGAAACAAATATGAATGACAAATGTATATAGATGTATATTTTTTAATGTAACATTAGGCACTCAACAAATGACATTCACAAAACTCCAACTCATTAAAAACAGACACTTAATAGCAAATCAAATAACGTTAAAACAATCCAAAATAAAGAACACAACAGCTCAATGAGGGGGATTTTGGAAAGTCAGAGTCTTTATCTGTCTGAAAAGGACCTCTTTGCACCAAATCCATTCTTCCTGGATCAGAGAGTGGTTGGCCGTTCAGCTGGACCAAACTTACCAGCAGCAGCTTCAACGTTTTCCCTTTCAACAGAAGATGTGGTGAAGGGAGTTTCTTCTGTTGGCTGGGAAGAAACTGTGCAAAACATCCTCATCATGTAAAACCAAAACGGCAAAATACAAATAAGAAATAAATGTACCCATTTAGAAATAATAAATGTGAACTAATTTGAGTAGAAATGGAAATATACACATTTATACACTTCTTTATTATTATTTTGTATGTTCATAATTTTATAATTAGTACATTTATTTTGTTTGTCATTTATAAATGAGAAAATGTATTTCCTGTTTGCATTTGGCAGTTTTGATTCTCCATATTTCATGCTAATGCTAGATTTTAAGACACACTCATTGCTAACAAACAACATTTTAACAGAAGGATTTACTGCACATTCTGTCCCATTAAACCTGAATTACGTTTGTTACGTCATCCTGAAGTTAGGGCCGAATCATTAACACAAAAACGGTTTTCTGTGGCGACTTTTTAACAATTTCTAATCAGAATAAATCAACTTTAAAAGCAAAAATCTTCAAGCAAGAATCTTCCATTGAGGCTCTAAGTTTCAGAGCCATCACCATACAGACCTGCAGATAATGTGAGGCTTTTAGTGTGTTTAGTGTGACAGAGGTGCCCAAGTTTTTGATGGATGCAGCATGGCAGCAAGGTAACAGCATGGTGTTGACGAGGTGTGTCGCCAAAACTCAAGTTTGTGGTTGTTAAATAAAAAGGATGCTTTTGGATCCCAGGAGGAATGTGAGTAAGCATTAACTTAAAGACCTACTGTGATGAAAATTGTTTTTTCGTGTGTTTTTAACCAGTTCATGTGGCTTTTTCTGATGACGGAGGACAAAATGAATAGAAAATGAACTATTCAAATGTATGGGGTCAAATTAGAATCAGCTTCAATTAAAGTGAACGAAAAAACAGATTGTAAATTTGAAAAAATAAATACATTTGAAGACATACATATTGTAAACTTAAAACAATTATAGAAATTTGAACATAAAATTTTACTTAAACAAAAATTTAACACTGAAAGAAACAGAAATAAAACAAAAAAAGTAAAAGCTTGAATTTAAATCTAAAACCGTTACCAAATTAAAAGCATTTTCCACACCTTCCTCAGACAGACATCAGGATTTTTAGCCTTTTCTATCTTGTTTTAACTCTCAAAGTTCCAACCTTCATAGAAAATAAGTCCAGTATTGGAATGAAAGCGAATATAATCACGATGAAGATGCACGCGTCTCCGTAAAACACGGCACAGAAGAAATTGATTGACAAGGTCAACAGCAAAGTTCGCTGAAAATAATATTTCTCTGCACCAAAACCTCTGCCCTCAACCCTGAGGCGAGTTTTTAATGAACTACTGCCGCTCTTCCGAGACTAAGTCGTAGAAAACAATACAGGATTTTTTTATTTTGACTAATAAAGGCATAATCGTAATTACCACTAGAAACGCTTTGAAAATACGTGACAAGAGGATTAAAGTGTGACTTTAAAACACTGAAAACCTCGAGAGCTATTTTTCAATGGGTTCACCTTTTCTTAGCAGCCGTTTTCACATGTAATAATGTTCTGTTGATGAAAATGGACAACCTTGAAATGTAGCTCCAACTATAAAAAGTTCTCCATCCACGTGAGAGCCATACATGTTTGCTACATGGATTAAACTGCATCTGAGAGGCGCTTTGAATCCACTTCACCCTCCCGGGGGTCTGTGATTTACCAATGATCCCAGATCAGTCAAGGACATCTGCCGTGACGCAGGTGCACGTTCGGCCAGCTGTAGGCTCCTTGTCCCTTCTGGAACGCTGACCTTCAGCACATTTTGATACATAAAGGAGGGGAAGCCATTTTTGTGGCACAGCTTTGAAGTGCTATTATGAATTCATCTCCGTTTCTTCAGAGGACATTTACGTGCTTGTTTGGTGGGACAGAAATAATAGATGCAGGTGTGACCTTAGACCTTGTCACTTTTGAGCAATTGGGTGAGAACATCTGGTGGGACGAACTAAATTAAACCACCAGAAATTTTGAAGTTCTTTCATATCTGCACTCAGTGTGATCTGTGAAGTTTCTATTAGATATTGCAATGACTTATCCTAGTTTTTTCACTTATGTGTCCAGAAAGCTCTATGTGATTGCCTCTCATTTCCATATAGGTAAAAAAAAAAAGACTAAGAATTGAATATGATGCATCTACCTGCAAGGGTGTTTGAAATATTCATTAACCAGCAGACAGTTGTACGTTAAGAAAAACAGTTTTAGATTTATAATTAGTGTCACAGTCAGACTTACATTGAACCAGTTGCAAATATGTTATTTTGTTCGGTGTGTTAAAGTTTTGTCGAAATAGGAACCCTAAGTCCTTAATATTACCCATTAGACGAAACTGTCTTCTGTGACAACACTATATGAGAACAACACTGAAGAACTCCTCCCCCCTCGCATTTCAAATAGGAAAGTAGTAAGTACCCTCTGTCCCAAGAAACCAAAATCCCATAGACCTCTGTTGAGAAATAAACTACTAGTGCTCGTTATATTGCTAATCATAATTTTTTCTTTAGTGTAAGTTATTGAAATTATAAACTGACCAATCGGAGGCCTTCAATAAAAGTACATGGTCTCATGCTGAAAGTTCAGATTCTCCTGAGCCGACTCGGACCAATCCCTGTGTACTGATGTTGCCTGGCTTCAACATTGCGATAAAATAGCGATTAAATTGACTTCATTTGGTTGAAGCAGAAGTTAACCGTTTATATATATATATTTTTTTAATGGGTGTTATTACGCTCGCTTGGTGCAGTTTTCTTGTACAGTCAATCGTGGCAACATAGCTAAAACCACATTATTATTATTGCTTCAGTGATCAATCAAACCAAGAAAGCTATCTTCCTCTAGAGACCCCTATCTACCTCTTTTTAAGTTAGCTGTAAAATGAACATTAGTGTTGTTTAGTTTTGATTTCTGAAAAAATAAAAAATAAACTCTATATTTTGGGTCTTTTAGAACAAATCTGAATTCCTTTCCTAATCTTACGGCTTCTCCCTGCCTCTATATTTATCCCTTCAAGCGGAGAGATATGGAAAAATAGTATCTTTAAATACGGACATTACTGTGGCTCGATGATGTCATCAGTAGTCACCGGTCATCTACTTTAGAGCGTAGCTGCCAGCATTGGAAAATACATGACATCGGTTATAAAATGCTAAAAGTTCATGCAAAAACAAAAACTCAATACTTGCTTTTAAATGTAAAGTTCTGTGCGTCAGAGCACACCAACGTGAAGAAATAGGTTTCTCCTCTACGCCACAAGCATGACGCGGATCACACTACCGGCAAAGGGATAGCCGGCGCTAAGTCGCTACGGCTCCTCCTTAATAAAAATATACACCCTTAAATCCCCCTAGAACCAGAGCAATAGGGAGGAGTCAGAGAGGTTGGGAAGCAATTTCGATTCAGCCTAACTGTATAGTCATGTGCACCCATGGGGGGGGGTTGATGACATCATTAAGCAGCAACGCCAATCACTGCGGTTACATGGACAAAAGTAATCGGAATGAACTCCTGATCAGAATAAAAATGCATCATGTAAACACATTGTTCAGAATACTCTGCCCCGATTAGACTCATTCAGATGAAAATTTCTTTCCGATTGAGATAGGTGGATTATGCCGATTGTTGATCCGATCCTGGTGCATGTAGACAGTTTATTGTGATCGTGGGTTTTACGTCATGCACAGGCGGTGCGGTGCTCCAGAGAAAGCTTCGTAGTGTGAACCGGACCGACTGGCTGCTCTGCATGAGCAAACCGTGTCTCTGGGCAGAGTAGCTCTATGTTTGCTGGCAGGGAAGGGTGCTTTGTTACGTGGTGCTCCAGTGTGCAGTCCGTCCCGCCGGTCTGCCTGAGCGAGCTGCCGGGACTCGGGAAAACCGTGTCTCCCGGTAGAACTGTGTCTTCAAGCAGAGGAGCGGATTGGGGGCGGTGTGTGAGCTAACGGAGGCAGCTTTTCACAGCAGAAATGTTGCACAGTCCTGAGAAACCGTGTGAACAATCATACGGATTTGTGTTTCCAGTTGTGTCCAGACAAAATAAAGGCTGATGTTTTTCCCACATATTTACATGCAGACAAGATGCACATTGCGGCATTGACCGCATGGATTTTTGTGTTCATCCAAGGCTAAATGTTGCTAGCATGTATTAGCCTAATCCTACCCTTCTTCCGGCTCCGTTCCGCCACAAAAACGCTCTTACCACACTGATTAAAAATTAAATTATGAGCGAACAGGCGCTTCATAATAATCATAACAATGATAAAAGCACTTTTAGAAGATCATCTTGCTCTACGTCGCAGCTCTGTTTGTTTACAAAAGGAACCCAATATTTCTTCTTCTTCTGTCGGTATTTTAGAGAGTTCTGCGCATGTCCAAATGAACGTTTGTCATAATCGGATAAAGTTTTTCTGGGCCCATGTACACAGTTCAATTCTAATCCGATTAAAGATATTCTGCACATGTTACCGCGGCTACTGAGTAGTAACGTCCAGATTTGAAGACACTTTTCATTTTTCATATCTCTCCACTTGGGAGGGATAAATGAAAGCAATTCGGATTCTGCCTTTTTGACTGGTTTGGTAAATACAAAAAGCAAAGAGTTATTTATCATCATAAAGGTTCCATTATTGTACAAAAATTTTATTTATAAAACTAGGAAAAAATGTATTGATCAATACATTATGTAGGGAAGTGTATCATATTGAATCTGGTTCTCAATTTAGCACGGTTGCCCATTTGGTTGAGCACATTTTGCTTTGGTTGGTCACTGGTGGGTCTTTAAAGATAATTTCAGCAGTTTGAATGAGAATTTTGTCTTTTCAAATGCACCACTTAAATTTTAATCTGTCCTTTGTTTTTCTTCTGTTTTATTTGGTCCCGTTGGCGTGTTTGAAACATGCTCCGTATATTTATATCCTCGGGATAAATCCGCCCACTTCTCAGGCTGAAGGCGAATGAAACACGCCTGTGTCACCGGTGCAATTTTCCCCAACGCATTAACACAATCAGAGAGAATTCAAACCCTTGTCGTCTTCGGCTGTTTATTTCCACTAAGATCCGCTCAAGATTAGAGATATTACTTGTCATTTCTGGTGCAGACTTTCCCCGAAGGTGCGATTCAGACATCTCTGATGCGGCGTTTGCCCCTTCAGACGTACAAAATCAACACAGCAGCATAGTTTGCTTACAAAAAAAAAAAAAAAGATATGCAACCTAACAAGATTTCCACCTCGGCAATCTGGAGCTTCACATCGTCACCTGACGACTTTGATTCGTAGCCAAAGGAGCTCAGAAAGTTCACACACGTGTGCAGATCTTTTATGTGTCCCCTATTCAGCCAAACATGCGTTTGTCTGTGATTGGGGAATTTTTCTTTGTAACCTGCTCCTTCACATCGCAGGCTTATGCGAGTCAGACAGTGAGATGTATGTTGATGCAGGAGCTTTAACATTCATTCTGAAGCAAGGGCAGGAACAGCGGGAGGAGGAAAAGCTGAATACCCATCTGATTGGGTTATAAATACTCTCAATGGGGTCTCTGCCTCATAAAGATTATCTGTGGCACGCAGAGCAGAGGCAAACACTGCATGTTTGTGCCACCAAAATGGGGGTGTCGAGTACATATGTGTGTGTGTGAAATGGGGAGGAGAAAAAAAATCCCTCCATCCGGAGTGTCTTCCGCTTGCAGGGATGAAGCCTGGAATTTTTTATTTGACTCAAACGAGCTCAAAACATGACATACACGATGTGAAAGTGATGATCTTTCACTTTACACGATTGCAATCTTGATGTATGTGACTGTTGTGTCATCTGCATGAAGAGAAGGTGCTGGAATCAGATGAGGGGTGTCAGCTGCATACGTTTGTGTATATCACACTCCTACATATGTCTTGTTATTATGTAAAAGGCAAAACAACAGAGAAAAATTAAATATCCAGTTTTGAAAAATATCTTTTCTTTCTTTGAGGGCTATTCTTAACCGAAAAAAAGGATTCTGTTGGACACAGCTGTGCATATATAATTATTATCTAGGCTAATTAAATGTTCTATGCAAGATATTGGGGTTAAACAAAGTTCACACTAAGAAAATCTTTTTTTTTTTTGCTGCCAGTGATTATTCTTTGGTCCTTACCCAATGACAGCTTGAGCCTGTAGCTCAAAATATCATAAATAGAATTGAGTTTGTATGCAAAAAACATTGGTTTTTATGTTGTACTTAAGAGCAGTTTGGATGAAAATAATGTTTTTGGTGTTCTTAACATGTTCTTGTGGCGTTTTTCTGATGACGGGGAACATATATAAAGAAAGCTCAAAGCAGCATTTATGTTTAGTATTTCTTAATTCAAATTATTGCAAATCAACCACAGACAAAAAAATATGCAGTTTGAAAAAAAGCTTATTTGTGACATAAACGATACATAGAGGGGAAGAGGGGCGGGATTGCTTTGTGTCAACAGTCTCGTCTGTAACTGTTCTAGAAAACGACACAGTTTTACTGATTTTGGCAAAAAAGACATCATTGAAAGAGGTTTTTAAAATGGATCATAACAATAATAAAATTCTACCATGAGTTCCTATAATTCACATTTAGACACATTTTTACATGTTCAGGTGTGAGAATGAAAATGTGAAGGATAAATCCAAATGAATCTTTATTTAAGTGAATTCCAGGACATTTTCCGTGTTACTCAGCACCAGCAAGTAACAACAGCGTCACTTTCTTTTATTAATAAAACAGCAATTTTAAAAATCCATTTTTTTTTTTCATTTTATTTTGGTGATTTGAATCATCCAAGTGTGACGAATATGCAAAACCTTGAGTGCACCCTTCTCTTCTTTTCAATGTATTCTTTATCTCTCTGACTGTTATCTTTCAGGAAGTTAATTTACTGGCAATATATCTGCAGAAAATGAGAATCTTGTTTGGGTTTCTCCTCATCCGCCAAAGGATTAGCTTACTTTTTGCCTGATGTGCAAAAAAATAAGCTGCTTTAAAAAAAAAACTTTGTTGAAAAACACACCAGTAAAATTAGTTTATAATAACCCAATATTATGAGCTTTTTGAATCAGATGAAGCACCAAACCTCTACTCTTAACCCTTGTGTAATCCAAGGCACGTTAATATTGGGGATGGGGTCATCTGGACCCCAAAAGACAGTGCGCTCAACCTTTTTCCCCCCCCCCAATGTTTTGTGATATTCACGTCCAAGCTACCGGAAGATCATGTAAACAGAGAGCTCTCAGCAACAGGTGGGGAAGAGGGGGTGGGGTTGCTCCAAGAGTCCTGCCGAAAACCCGGAACTACTGCTGCTCTGCAGAAACAATGTCCTAGAAAGCATTCTCGGTTTTTGGCTAGAAATAGTTTAATCCTAATCAAAAGACCACTGGGAACGCTACTGAATAGACAAGAAGATGACCAGACTGGCTCTTTAAAGGAAATTCCACAAAGCTGCTCCTCCTGTCAACATTTTACCCTTTATTTCAGTGTTTTTCAACCAGTGTGCCATGGGAGATGGTCAGGTGTGCCGTAAGAAATTGCCCTCATTCACTGATCTAAAAACATTTCCCATCTCCAGGATTTCCCTCTGTGTTCATCCAAATAGGCCCTGATAAAACACTAAGTAGTTAGGAATATGAAAGATCATAAAATACGTTTTTCTTTGCGTTTATTTTATTTTGTTAAAGACACTTTGATAAGAATGACGGTACCGCGATTTAGCCGCAGCTTCAGCTGTATTTTGGAAAAGTCCCGCCCCTTTACCCCTTTAACTGTCTCCACCAATCATTCTTGAAGGCTTAATCACATGTCATCAGTCTGACCAATCAGAAGTGGTTAAAGTATTCACTTCCTTGTCCCGTTTTAGCTCGTAAAGTCTCTCAGTTCTAACAAATATACAAGATGAAGCTCGTCTTTAGCGGTGTAATTTTCCACAGAATCCGGTGTCAGACTGTGGAACAAGTGAACAAAACAATGAAGCTCCGAAAAGCGATCTCTGGCCTTTTTATACACTACATCTCCCATGATGCATTGGGTTAAAGTGACAGCGCACAATGAGATCTGTTGTTGAACGTCTTAAAACAACAACGAACACACCTCAAACTATTTTTAAATCTTTTAACTTAACTTCTATTACATCTTTTAGAAAAAAACAGCTGCAGCTTCCAGCTTTTTCTGCCACAATTATCTCAAAAACGCACGTGAGATTGTGGAGGGGCTGTACATCAATACAGACTATGAGTTTCTCCTTTTTTTTTTCATTTTTGGATGCTGGTGTGCCGCGGGATTTTTTTCAAGGTTAAAGTGTGCCGTGGCTCAGAAAAGGTTGAAAAACACTGCTTTATTTGGTCCATTTGCTCAGATTTTTGCCATTTTTCTCCCACATTTGACCATATCCTTATATCACAGAGATCAGTGTCAACGTAGTGAAAGATAGTTGATTTTATCTTTCCTTCTAGTTGTTTGCTAATTGGAATGCAAATGGGGCCTTTGCTGAATAAACCGGTCTTACTTTTGACCTGCTAATTGCATTTCTGTGAAAACACGACAAAGAAAAATGTGCTGGAGGGTCATGGATAAACACCAAAACCTATTTTTCTTCATTTCTTTTTAAAGTCAATCAAAGTAGGAAGAAAACAAAACTGTGAATACTTTGCTGGAGATGTTAGAGGACAGACGCTTTCATCTGGTTTTTTAAAAGTTTGACCGAGACGCAGCATTCCTGAAATGTTTCCACCCACAAAGACGCTGTTGAAACTAAAGTTGTTGATGTGAAAGTCAGTTACAGTTGATATAATCCCAGCAGGCCTCTGAAGTGTCCACACCTGGTGGCGGCAGCTGCTGTGCGCGATGACTTTGACTCGGGTTTGCACTTCCAGGCTAACGGAGTCATCACACATGTGGACGACACCTGCTCAGTTCTCTTCATTGCCCCCCATGTAATGATTCAGTTAGTCCAAGGATTTCCCCCGAGCTTAGTGCGAATCAGCAGAGAACCAGGACTGGGCATCCTGAAAAAGCTCAGTATGTTTTTGATATTTTCCCAATGTAGAAAAATAGATTTTGTTGGTGCAACATTTGAGTTACCATACATGACGATACAAAAATTGTTTGATTTTAATGATCCTTTAACCCTTGTGCTATCTTAGATGACCCCACACTCACATAGACATGTTCTCCCTACCACGACAAAGGTGGATAAAGGTGGAAAGATTTCATGTAATCCATGGACACCAGTGAGGATCACAAATCATTGAAGGAAAAAGGTTCAGAGCAAAGAGGAAAAAGAAAAAGGGAATCGGAAAATTATTTTTTATGTTTTTCTGTTAGTGGTGAAAACATGTCATAATACCAAAAATAGACCATTAAAGACCCCCCCCCCCCAAAAGATTAAGCAATATTTTAATTTTCTTTTCTCAAATTTTTTTTTTAAAAAGACAAAAAACACGCCGAATATTTATTTAGATTTTGTCGGGGGGGGGGGTGATTTTACTAGGGCTGTCAACGATTGGTCGACTAATCGCCTATAACAAACTCTAATAGTTCTTTTTTTTAAAGGCAATTTTAATAGTTATAATAACCACCAGCCATTCATTGGGAGTGCAAAACACGACAGGAACTTTTGAAGGCGGTATAGCCCTTCCTCAGCCATACAAGAAGAAGAGGACGGACACAAACTTACGTTTTATGATGCATTCACGCCGTGTGGTGCGTATAACCCTTGTGCTATCCTATGGGGTCAAGATGACCATTGACGTGTTCTCCCTACCATGATAAAGGTGGAAAGATTTCATGTAATCCATGGAAACCAGTGAAGATCATAAATCGTTGAAGAAAAAAGTTCACTGACTGTCTTGTGGGTCTAGATGACCCTACTCCCAATGTCAACGTGCCTAGGATAGCACAAGGGTTAAAGAGATTTTACTCTGAAAGGCTTAAAAAAAATCATAAAATATACTTTAAACCAATGAATCAAATTTTGGAACGTGAATCGTTGCATCCCTGGTTTTTATAGAGAACACAAAAATAGTGTTGAGATGAAAGCATGGCTCTTTGATCAACAGGTAGTACTAAAAATGAAAAATAATCATAATAATAATGGATTTATCTGTGCTTTTCCAGACGCTCAAAGCGCTAAGATTGTGTCCATTATTCTTTCACCCCTCATTCATACTTGGTGATGGTAACTACTGATGTAGCCACAGCTGCCCTGGAGCAGACTGACAGAGGCGTGTCTCCCTCTGACCATAACTATGACATTCAGACTCCTTCACACAAGTCTAGAGGCAGGCAGGGTGAAGTGTCTTGCCCAAGGACACAACAGTTGACTGGGGGGAGCGGGGATCGACCACCAAACCTCTGGCCTGTTTATGTCCTCTGACTGCAACTTTCCAGTTTGCAACTTTAATGACATGAATGAGCTCTGTTTTTTTTAAATATGCTTTGTGGATGAGGTTTTCTGATCCCAGAATGACAAACAGACCCTCTTTGTTTAATGACCACAATGAAGTGGCTCTCAGCAGCGATGAGGTTGAGCAATTAACATTACTGTTGTTTTTACGAGTTTTTGTTTTAGTGATGTCTTTGACCTTGACTATCATATTTAACCTGTTTTAGCAATTAAATATTCTCTGTCTACCCTTTGAAGCAAAGATTTTCTGCGCGTGCAGCCCTCAGGCTCAACCACCACACAATCCAGCTTTGATAACATTTTTTTCTAGTCTATTTTGGCTCCAGACAGCGTAAATGATTTGCTCTAAGTGGGCCAGGTACCTGTGCCCATACTGAGCAGTTTGACAAGACTCCAGAGGCTGCCATCTGAATCTCTTTAGAGATATCAACCTCTCTCAGTCACCTCATGTTCTTTGGACTTGTTTCTTTAGAGAAGTTGTACGGCCATTGGTTTACTCCTGTCAATTATAAATGTCGGGAGATGAGTAAAGTTGTCAGTAAAATAAAAAATTCATTTCACTTCAACTAGACTAGTTGAAACCAAGCCCACCAGCATTTAAAACCAACCAGGTAACTACCAGATGACCACTTGATATGATGGTACGAAAGTCTCCTCCTCCTATCGCGATATGCGATATTAGTGATCAATATTGCGATGACGATATAACTTGCGATAAATGAACAAATAGCAAAAACAACAAAACATTTCCATTTCACTGCAAAAGTTTCATTTAAATAAGAGTCAAAATACCTTAAATTGTTCTCCAAATGACCTTTGTCTGAATAGGAGGGCGACGTCTAACATAAAAGCTCCATCCAATTGCTCAAATGTATAAATGGATTTATTTAATTCATCAAATAGTTAAAGTTGCCATGGAGATTGTTTTAGCACATTTAAGGTTTACCATTTATTGCGATTTTCGCCGACTTTTGCGATATGGATATTGCACAGCTTGAAATCGCAATAACGATAAGTTTGCGATTAATTGTGCAGGCCTACTTTCTGTCCATTGTCGTTTTTACATTTACACTTGCAACTCTTTATGTTTTTTAACGTTTGTCTTCATTTTGGGGTACATGGTAGAGACCAGCTTTAGTCCTGCGATTGGGACATGAAGAAGCTTTATGGCACAACTATTGACAATGGTAGTATAGAAAAGTTTCACCAGACTCCAGTTGATGTCAGCTGCTTGTACTTGGTCGTTCTGGATCATTTCCTCTTCTTGATGGCTGGAGCGGTGCATCCTGATGTCCTGAGTGCTGGTTCCTCATCCTGGAGCTCCTTTCGGTGCATTTAGGTACCAAAGAGCAAGATTTGGCCCATGAGTTTCTCCAGGGTAATCGTCTTAGCAGTTTCCCTTGAAATCTTGCTCTGGCAGGATCCATCATCAGTAAAGTTCTTACAGACAGTAGCAAATCTGTCAGTATAGGATAAATCTCTAGTGACTTTTCTTCGAGTAGCGGCACCAGTCTACAGCTCCACCCAACCTTTGGCCACCTCCAAGTTTTTGAGATTCTCTTAAAGCCGAATAAGTCGCCGTCATGGCTTTAAAGCAGCTTCACAAGATAAGGTTCGTTGTGTTTTTTTATTGTTGGATCTTCCTTCTTTATCTGAAGATGTGAACTCAGCGGCCTGCTTCTGCTGGCGTTTCCTAAAGCTCCACCTCACAGATCTGTGTTTGTGTCCCTCGCTGTACTCTGTCGAAGAGTCTGCCTAAAACTGGGTCATTGGGAGGAAAGTAATGATGTGCTCATGCATCTGTCACTGGGTATTAGTCTCATTATTGTTATTAAGCAGGCTGAATGCCTGAGGACAATTCTTTGTCACTCTGATGTTTGTGAATAGATTCATTGGTGACTTCTTTGTTTATTTTGTTGCTAATGAAACCAATTAATCTGCCCGTTTTCTCCCTCAAAGCAGATCCAGAAATAATTACATTGGACCTTGTTTCACAAACTCATTGCTTCATGAAATTTAAACATGGTTAACAGGAGTCCCACGGGGACGTCAGAGTAAAGGGCTAAGCCAGGAACCCGTAAAAAAAAAAAAAACTTTCACCTTTACCGCGTGAATAGAAAAAACTAAAACAATCGATGTTCAAGACAACTCCCGACCGTCAACGTCACCACAGCCACTCAAGATTCTGTCACTTTGCCTGTTGTGAACCACTTTTGACATCACTTACTGACCATTGAAGCTCAGACTGGATTCAACAGTTTATTGCAGCCCACGGACCAGTTTCATGCCAGACAATACTTTCATGGACCGGGCGGTACAAGGCCAGTTTTTTCTCTCTTTTTATTTTCCAGTTTTCTTAGCGTTCAAGGGTAAAATATCTGCAGCTGCTTCAAACAGTACCTGTAGTACCTGTGGGTACTGTTCAAATTTGACCTAAATGACTGTCAAAGTAGAGGCTAAGAAATCCATAGACACCAACTTTTTAAATTTACAACGGATTTAAAAAACAAAAAAAAAAAGGTCACTAAAACTGGGATTATATATAATAATCATAAGTGGGAAACTTTATTAGTAACACCCTCCTAACATTAGACAGCATGTTGCTAAATATATTATGCGTTGTTATTATTATTATTATTATAGTGTTTGGAAACAACAAGTAAATGATTTGGTCTGGTTTTTTTTTATTTTGAAGTTGAATGCTGTTCTGTTTCCTCACTAACGCCTTTCTGCACTTTCCTAACATTTTTTTTTGTTAACTTTGCTAGCTTGGAGGTTCCAGTTTAGCTGTCGTTGGAGACATTTCAAATAAAGTAGCGGACGGATTTTGGACACGTGACCGAGCGACTTGACACTCGGGAAGACCGAGTCGCATTTGGTGGAAAGAATCCAGCAGTTTTCCAAAATAAAACTTTCTTCTGAACAACATTATAAATAAAACGTAGTAAACAGTTTTTTTTTTTTTCTCTGCGCTCTGGTACCAACTCTACCTCAGACCGGTAACTGTTAGAGGCCAGTGTTTTTGGGACCACTGCTTTAAACGACAGGATAGAGGCCAGTAAGAGGCTGAGGTACAAAAAATAATCTTCTTTTTAAAAAAAAATACTTAAACGAATTTTTCAGTTTTAACTATTAATAAAGCAAGTTGTACTGAAATTAAGGTTAAATGTTAAAGTCAGCAACTTTTTTTAGGCCATGTTTTAGTAAACCAAAAATTCTATTACAGTGACCCCTCGCTATAACGCGGTTTACTTTTCACGGTTTCGCTACCTCACGGATTTGCATCGTGCATTGTGTTCTGCATTCTGATTGGCTAAAAATCACTCTGCTTCTTCTCAAACCTGTTCGTCAATAACGTTGCAGTTTATATGTACACGTACGTAAAACAACTTGCCAAATTTACATTACGTATGTGCAAATTCAACAACTCCAACAGAATCGATGGTGGCATGTCGGTGTATAAGGATGTTTTAACGAAGAAGAAAAAAGAGCGACACCAACTGTCAATCACTATGTTCTTCTCCCAAACCAACACAGCTGCACCGCGGGCTTCAAAAGAAGAAAACACTGCAGAGCGGAGTCAGGATGCAGCGGCTCAAGAGCAGTGAAATACACCTGAGTCACTATTTGTCCCACTGTACTTTGTATCTTTTCATAATCATTTTAAATTTTCTCCTGTTTATTCCAAATTACTCGGGTCGCAGTGGGCGGGGCTAAACTCCACAAGTTGAAGTCTTCTGTTCCCTTTGATGATTAAAATCATTATTTGACAGTACAGTACAGAAGTTATTTGTTGAAAAAAAAATATGTTTCTAAAGTACTTCTATTTGTGAAACAAATGCTTGAGCCTGTAAAATGGTTTGTTCTTTCTTTTCAATGTATAATACAGTATTTAATTGTATAATAATTGTAAAAAAATTAAGGTTTCTGCTTCACAGATTTTGCCTATCACAGGTTCTTTTTGGAACGTAACCCCCGCGAAAAACAAGGGTTTACTGTACATATTAAAAAAAAGAAAAAATGTTAAAAAGTAAAATGAAAAATCAGCAAAAATCCTATATGTCTTTGAATAACATAGAATGTTGTTTATCATATTTATAAGAAAATGCCTTCAGTCTTTGTACCTCAACTATCAAGTTTACTGGGAATTATTTTGTTTGCTGGAGTTTCCTGGATTCCCACCAGAAAGTTGGAATTAAAGAAATCTCTAATATCTATTTTCTAATAGTCCTGAACCTCCAGACCACATCTGGTATGATAAAGTTAACCTCTCGGCCTAAAACCCGAAAACTTAAACCATTTCCCCCAAAACTGATAAAAAAAGATTCTTTCTCTGCTCTTTGTTCTCGGGTTTAAGGAATGTTCCATTGCGAGTAGAGTTTTTCATTTCTGAATATCATCCTTCACGCTCCGATGCTGTTCAGTTCTGCTTCTGTTTCATCCAGATAGTCACAGAATCTCTGACTTCCCTTATCGATGTGCTCTTTCCATTAAAAGAAGTCAGGTTGACTCCCAGATCATGCCTCAGATCAGCTGTGTTCTGCCCTGGTCACTGGAAGTCCATCCATCCCTCATAGTGATGGTTATTGGATTAACTGAAGCTGTTGACCTGAAGAGATTAGATCGATCACAATAATAATAAAAACAATTTGTTGGTGTTTCTCTGCTGATGTTTTAGCCTAGTTTGAACCCAAAATGAACTACTGTTCCTCATCTAAAGTTTGTCTCAAGTGTGATCAAAGTCTTTAAACTTCTGTGGAGAAGCTGTATTTAGAAAAGCTGATTATGTAGCGTAGCATAGAGATGTTTGATGGAGGAGTCCTTTAGGTGTTCACATAAAGGGATTCCCAAACATTTTGATCTTATTTTAGGTATTTAATTGTAAACCACCCAAAATAAAAAATACATTTAAAACTGAATTATCCTTTATATTGCAAATACCCCTATGAGCTGCTACTCTAAACCTATTTTTTTTAAATAAGAAGTATAAGAATAAAGCATTTTTTCATTTTCTTTTAAATGACACTAGTAAAATTATTTTATCGTAAAAAAGTCCAGTATTTAATAGTTATATTTTTGCTAAAATAATCGTGACAAAAAGCTAAATTGTTATTTGTTATGGTGATAAAAGATGAATAGGGACCCCGGCTAATGTTTGGCAAGATCCTTTCCCAAAGCTAAAATCAAAAAGAACTGGTCCATTAGAAATAATAAACGGTTTGATGGGGAAACAAAATATTCCGATAAGTTCGATTTAGTCAAAGACTTAAATAATGTTGAAAAAGTGACAAGAAATGTTGGACAAATACCTTTTGAGTACAGCAGCCCTTTTACTGAATGTGTTCAACCAATATAAAGTCTGTACAGCCGTTAAACTGCTTTAACCAATCGCAGGGAGATTTTTAAAACAAAACTCCGGCATTAAACGAAAGGAAAAACTGTACTTCAATATGAAAATGGTGTTTTTAACATGTTCATATGGTATGTTTATGTAGATGGAGGACATATATAAAGACAGTTAAGCTTAAATTTGCATTTCTGAGTATTTCTGTATTCCAGTTGTTGAGAATCAGGAGCAGGCGAAAACAACCATCCTTCTCTGTGAAGTAGAAATTACTCCTGGCAGGCCACAAGCTTGCTGCACACGCTTGTAGACAACTAGATCCATGTAATCATCTGATCTGACATCTTGCTCAAAACCTTAGAGATGGAAAGCTCCAATGTTGCTCAGCAAGTTTGTAGGTTGGAGTTGTGAGGTGCTGTAAGTAATATGAAATTATTCAAACTTTTGATTGTATCCTTAAATAGAATAGAATGCAGAAAGGTTTATACCTCGATCGAATGAAAAAGAAGTCAAAAGCACGGCCGTTTCTAGAAAACCCATCCTCGTCTGGAAGTTTTCTTTCTTCAACAAAAAGTCTTCACAGAAGGACTTGACCAAAACATTATTTATTTATATAAGCAATACACCACACACTAGAAAAAAGATGCCTGTTTTCACTCCAGATCCTGTTTTCACAAATATTTTCCCCTCAGAGGACTCATCCAAGATCAGGGTGGATTTGTATAATCTGTACAAGCACGTCGTCCAGAGATGGTGTTGATAAGCAAAACAGAACAAAAAAAACACTGCATGGCCAGTATTTTGTATTTGTCTACCCAAACTTGTGTGTGTGTGTGTGTGTGTGTGTGTCCTTGAAGGAGCCTCCTGAGAGGCTTTATTAGGCTCAGTTGTGCTGATCTTGGATTAGCACTCTGATTCCAAAGAGGCTTTAGAAATCCACATCCCAGTCAGTTGAAACTCTAAAGGTTTTCATCCAGATGTAGAAAATAGTGTTTTTTTTGGTTTTATTGAAGTGTCTCATTACACTAAGACACTTATAAAGTGTAGTAGAAATATCAGAGGTGAGGGAAAGTTACCGCGGTGTGGGCCAAGCTCTGGTCAAGTCAGTCAGTTCTAGAGGCATAGATAGAAATTGGTTTTGTACGATACGATAGTTTGTAAAGGAATCGGTGAAAACCTGCAGAGGTTTTTCTGACAAACCTTTTTTTTTTTTTGCAAAGCTGTTATTTGCAACTACAAAACTGATGAAAGCCTAAAGAAACTTTAATTTCGGCAGCTTGAACTGACTGAATTGAAACCGGATGGACTGTGGCCTTGCTGTGGCCGAAAACATACGTTCCATTCCTGTATGAAAATGGAAACAATAATTAGATACAGCTCACATAGAAGTTGTCGTCCTAACAATCTCCAGTGACCCTGTTGGAAAGCCAAGCTACTTTGGAAATGCCACACATCTGTGAACCAGAATGTTCCATGTAGTGTTGGTTGCACCCCCACTCATTAATTTTACATGGTGGTAACTCGGGATGTTGGATCCCATCAAAACTCTGTGTCATCTATTTTTCAACACTGCTCTTTGCTCTGCCTTCACAAATGTATATTTGTGTGTAGATATCCTCTCCAAATGTGTGGTCATGTGAAATACTAATACAAAAAGTACACCTTCTTTTAGAGCTAAGGTTTAAAACCACCTTTAAGCACTTAGAGAATTTGGTTCTGCCGGTCTATCGTGTCAACAGGATGGGCAAAATGGCCTCTTGTCAATTTAACTGCAAACATTTGACCGTCTCATTACTTATGTATCAAACCCCTCTTGAAATTTTAGAAGTAGTGTGTGGAAAAACTAAGTGCACCCCATGATAGTGTCAGAAATGTCTAAAATAGCGGGAAAGGTTTGTTGGTTGGATCAAGCACCGTCTACTGGACATTTCTGATTCAGTCCAAAACTTCTAAACAAAAACCACGTGACTAAAGATCTCTTCAGTCATTGGCCAGGAATCACAATGGTGGGGCAAAGCAACGAGAAAATGAATGGAAGTCGTACGCTTTGCAATCCTTGTCGGGATAAACTTAATATACGCTGACCAACTTTGCTTGTCAGGTGCAACACTTTTTTCCTGTTACTATGGTGCATGGAGACTTGATGTAAGGCCGTTATTGAGGAGGCAAAGAAGTTGATAAGTGCTTATGACGTATAGATTGTTGGGAAAATGGTGAGAAGCAACTTTTGTCATGTTAAGTCTAGAAGCAATGAGAGAGTGAGTTGTTGTGGCTTATTGTTGCTCCGCTACTGTGTTTGCATCACGCAAAGCCTGGCTACGGTGGCCATTTTGGTTCAATTGTTACACTCCGAGGACAGTTACTATTCACCTAAAGAATCTCAGAACAAACCGAAGCATCTGTCTGATTGGAAACAAACCGAGACCACCTCAAAAGATGGGTCCAAGAGCGGTTCCTGGTCCCGGAACTGAATCCGCTTGGGTGTATTCAGACTCAAAATTAGTTCTGAATTAGTACAGTGATGTTTAAGGAATTTGTATGAGTTTGTTCTGTCAATCAAATCGAACTTTGCTCCAAAGTAGGGCTCTATTAAACGCTCTGTTCTGTGCTAGTAAAGAATAAAAACAAATGCAACTGAATTCTAAGGGAGACCATATTGGGAGAAAACCCACCTTTATAATTAAACATAACCTTCCTATGTAGGTGCCCCTAAACTCTTATTTTCCCCAATTTATTTCTTGATGGCAAATAATCCAAAAAGTGAGGAGGACATACGACGCTGACATGGATATTTAGCTTTATAAGACTGGAGGACTGTTGGGCAGGAAGAAGTCCGATGACGTAAATAGTAATGTTTGAGTGACACTATTGGCTTTCTGAACCACTGATCATTTAATATTTGCACACAAGCATGAGTAACTCAAACAGACTAAGCTAAATGCTAAAAAAGATTAAAGAAAATGTTTACTTTTTTTAAAATTTTTATTTCCCAACAACAGCCAAATGTTTTGAGCGGGGAAATTCCTAAAATGTATCGCTTGTCAGAGAAGTTCCTGCTGGAACAGATTAGTTTGTCTAAATGAAATGCAACTTAAAACGTTTGGTTGCAGTTTTTTCCACACACTACCTTTTATTTAGGTTCAGATATAATTAAAGGTAAGATTTGGGACTTAATATTTGTTGCTAAAAATACTTGAAAGTGAAATAACGGCAAGATCTGCGTCATGTGCTGGAACTATCGAAACATTTTTGAATGAAAACTGTATGATGAGTTTAAAGGATAAATACAATTTATGACCAATCGTTGAAATGAACTAAAAGCACAAAAACCACAGTGTTTTTTTTTCTGAGGGTGACACAGTCAAATGAAATGTAAATCAAGAATTTTAATGTTATTAAAAGTAAAAAACAGCCAAACTAAGGGAGTACATCTGGTTTTACTCATCATTTATACATGTTAATGTCTAGTTAACTATTTAAAAAATACTGGGAAAAATAATCACAGCAAAGTCATATACAGTATGTGGACATTTGCATGCCATTTAATGTTTCGTGTTTTTCCTTCAGACTTAATTTACTGTAAAGAACCTGACCTTTTTAATAAGCTAAGCTTGTTGCTGGAAGTTTTAATAATAATGTCCTATGAAATGTTGGCCTTCATCTGGTTGGTTTTCATTTTAGAGTTGATTAAGACTGTTGTGTCTCACTGACTGGCTTTTGTGAATTGCTAGTGTTTTCTGTTGTACTGTGAAGGGATGGCACCGGCATCATTTGATATTTTTCATTTTTAAGATCCTATAGGTCAAATATCTGCTTTATTTTGTGGAACTTTTGTCAGAGGAGACCAGTACAGATGATCTGATGACCTGTTCAGGTCATCAAACATATTCAGCAAAAGTTGGTAAATTTGGTTTTTGTGTTCAAAAATTGGCTGAACTAGTTTCCAGTAAATTACAGGTGATGTTTTCAGATCCGTTCAAGAGAATTAAATGATCAAACTGATCAAACTAAACAGACTTTCAGGCTTCAGTGGTCACGCCCAATCCTCAGTCTTTTCATAATTTCCTGGGGAATAAGTGATAATAGCGTGTTTCATTTCTATTTGGAACAACACTGTTAATCAATATAATGATCTTTTGTTTAGTTGAGTTGCAGAGTTCCTGCAAGGGTCATGGAGCTTTAGGTCAGAAGCAGCTGCATTCTGCCTTTGTAGATTTAGAGAAAGTATATAACAGGAGGAACTGTGAATTGGATGAGAAAATCTGGAATGACAGAAAAGAACGTTGGGAGTTGTTCAGGACATGTATGAGAACCGAAAGACAGAGGTGAGATGTTCTGTATGCGTGACAGGAGTTCAACGTAGAGGTGAAACTGAACCAAAGACCATCTTCTTGTTTGCTGAGGTGTGATAGACAGACTGACAGATCAGGTTTGACAGGAATCTCTAGATGTTTGCAGATGACACTGTGATCTGTAGTGAGCAGATGTGAAGAAGATGGAGGACTTTAAATACTAAGGGTCAGCAGGGAAATGGGTGAATAAAGTGTGTGCAGGCAGGTTGGAAAGGGTCGATGAAGGTGTGATGTGAAACAAAAGAGTGTCATCAAGAATGACAGACAGTAAAGATGTAGAAGACTGGTGGGATGTTGTTGGTTTAGAGACACGAGGCAAAGCTGGAGGTTGCAGATGTGAAGATGTTGAGGTTATCTTTAGGAGTGACCAGGATGGATAGGATCAGGAAGAAATCTATCAAAGGAACAGCTCATGATGGAAGTTAGGAGATAAATGCAGGGAAGCAGATCGAGATGTTTGGACAGGTTGAGAGGAGGAGCAGTGACGATGTTGGTGAAAGGATGCTGAGGTTGGAGCTACTAGGACAGAGGTTTAAAAGAAGGAAGCAACGTTAATGGCAAAGTAGGATAGAAGGGTTTGACTTAGGATGCAGATGATGTCAGATGATTCACTGTGGCGATTCCTTAAGGGCGAAGATGTAGTTCTTGTCAGATAAAAGCACCTAATCTGACAATAAAAGTCTAGAGCAAGTGTTCAAGAAGTGGCTCAGATCATTTCTAGCAGCTCATCGTCACGTATAGTGAGACAGCGTCCACACAAACATCCTCTGTACAACGTAATCATTTATGAAAGATTCAAACCGTCCCAGTTTACTGTTAATGTGTTCAGTTTGTTTTGCATTTTGTTGCACTGAAGTTCCAAATTGTGTACTTTAAACAGTTTCAACACTTAAAACTAATTTAAGGTAGATGTATTTCTGTTTTCAGGTATTAAGAGGCTTTAACTCTTGAACTTTACATTTGTTTTTCTTTTCTGTATAAGCAACATATCAGAATAAAAAAAAACAGGCAGCAGAAAACCGCTAAAGATGTAGAAACTGTGTAGTCTGTCGCTATATTCCATTTGATTTTTGTCTTGTGTAAGTAGTTTTCTGATTATGTTTTTATACTCTCTTCTTCATCTTTCCAATCAAGCAAGCAGGCTTATTTTCTTGACGGAAACCTTATTTTCCAAACTCAAACGGCTCTTCATGAATGCAGAAACTCATATTAAAATTAATTACAAGAGGAGAGAAAATGAAGTGTGGGTTGAGATGAAAAAAAGTCTCTAGAAATCATTTAGGGTTGTGTCAAACTTTTTTAATTTAAGTTTGGCTAATCTACAGATGATTTCTTAAAGTTTTAAAATCTGTATAAAAAGGATAAAATCTTATTAAACTAAATATTTTTTATTTGTTTCCAGGGAGAAACCAGCACTACCCTACGGTCTAATCTGCTCTTGTCTTTAATCATGTACTGAAACATACATAATAAACTGGGGGAGGAGATTAGCATCTTTACTGTTGGACCTGGTGGCTTCATGCAGTTGTGATTCAGTTGTTGTGTTGTGTTCTGTAGGTTTTCTTCTTGCTGTTTTGCGAAAACTTGAATCGTCTGGTCAAAAAACATCATGAAGGAAAAGCTTACTGACTCAATAAACAAGTTTATACCAGACTACCACCGGCTCTGACTCTAACCCATAATAAACAACTAACAACCAATGCCTGTGCGACTGGAAAGCACAACTAATCCTCAGCAGAATAACAAGAAAACATTAGTAGCTTGTAAAGAAAGACAAATAAAAGGGAACAACTAAAACTGATGTGCTACAAAATGTAGAGTTTTGAACGTCCCCAGTATAAACTGTGATCCGGGCTAGCTTAGTCACGGAGTGATCAGCTCAACATGCGGCTTGCGATGGATGAGGTAATAAAGATATAATGGAGGGAACTCTGACGTCTGTTGGTGCTGCACCCTTTCTAAAGAAGGCACTATGGGTGCTTTACTGTCTCAATGGGCAAAGGTTCAGCTTCGCAACCCCGGCTCCCCCCCTGAACTTCTCTGAAGTCGCAGTGTCCGAGATTCAAGGGGGGGGGGGGGTGACTCGTCATCCCACTGCCGAGCGATTCAGACGCCGTAAGGTGCAACTCAAAAGTGTTGTGGTCTCATCACTCCACCAGTGGGGTTTTCTCAAAAGTCCCACAGATCCGATTGGTTTTCCTCCACTACGCTTCGTGTCCACCTCAAAATCACCAGCCGCAGTGCAAAATGGCACGGATCACATAACAGCCCCAACAGACTAGAGGTAGAGGTAGCTGACCCAGTAGACGATATTAAAGAGCAAGAAGGACGTTGGAAAGAAAACCCGGGAGTAAGAATCCAGCTCGCTGATGTTGACGTGGATTCGTCCTCGTCTCCAGCCGCCTTCTTTACACTCCTCATAACAGCAGAAGAAGCTCTTGCAGTCTTTCCCGTCCAAGCACTCGTACAGGCAGCTGTCGTCGTAGTCGTGCCAGAACAGCGAGTTGCCCATGGGTATCATGGGTCGGGGAGTGCGGCTTGTGTGGAACGATGAGTAGGCCTGCAAGGCAAAGAGGAATGTTTTAGGAGAACCAAACGACGACTCTCAACGTCTTAGTTCATACTCGCGTACAAGTATTACATTATTATATTAAATCGAACCTCGCTGGTCTTTAAAATAAGATCTCTACTTTAAGAGGAGCTGTTCTCACACTGCATGTCTTCAAAAAGGCTGGTCTTTGTTTAAACAGCAAATACAGTTATAACATCAATTATTGTTGAATTGAAAATTTTAACATGGATTTCGTTTCACCTCCAGTACTTCAACTTGACTAACAACTGTGTGACATAAGAGCACTGTACGACAACATCACCTGTAAATCCTAGGTGAGTGCAACCATGGCTGGGCCATATAGAATTTTGTAATCTCACGATGTAGTTTTTTTTTTTCGTATCGAGGACACCGATATTATCCAAATAACTACATTTGTCAACATTCAACACTGTTGCTCATAAATGAAATGTGTTATCATCTGCAGGTTGTTTAGATTTTAATATTTATTTCCTATCATACTTTCAATATAACAGATGCACTAAAGGACCACGATGGAACAGTTTTTTTCGGATAATCAACTAAACTAAGCGTAAAAATGTAGGCTAAACCTTTGAAGTTTCAAAAGAGAACATAAATAAAACAGAGTCCATTTAAAAAGAAAATATTATGACTACAAATAAATTCTGTTTTCCAATTTTAGAGAAGAAACACAAAATTGACAAAATTTGTTGTCAACATCCTGTGAATATGCTAGGAATTCTCAGAATTTTTTCTTGTAGTTTAGTTAAGCGCGACTCCTGCTGCTTCATCGCCGTGGTGATCAAAAATCCCACACCGTCACCGCTCTAGCCTAGAGGAGAATCGCAGTTGCCGTAGGACATTTTTATACAACCTTAAAGATTCATAGTTCCTTCTAGAACATATTGTAAACACTTTTCCCATGTTTTTGCTTATCATGATGGCTAAACTGTCCTTAGAAATGGAGAGATTTCTTATGTCCATTGGTTCAGTAACTTAAACTGAAAAATAAAGGAGAGTCTGCCGGAAACGCGCATCTAATGACCATAAAGCTGCAGTTGTTTAAATGTTTCGAACAGAAAAAGGAAATCCGGAGAAATTTCATGAAGTGACTCACTCCCTGATGTTCATAAAATCATGCGGGACAACCTAATTGGATTTCGTTTTTAACTAAATTTCTAGTCCCTCTTCTTCTTCCATTAAAGGAAGAGTGGTAGGCAAGATAGAATCGGTGGAGTGGGCGGCATAAAAGAGCCACGTGGAAGTCTTTGGGGAGGGGGTGCACTGTCAAACATGGAGGAGGTACAGTATGTAACGCAGCTTAATTGTCCAACCAGAGACAAACCCCCTTAGCCTAGAGACACATTCAGCAGAACTCCAGTACTTTGGGAGGATGCGATGGAGCGAGGAAGGTGGAGGCAGCGGCGGCTGACTCGGTTCCAACAGACGTCTGCCGCCGCTAAAGCTCGCGGCAGGTGCAGGCTGGAGAACGCCCACACATCAGGCTTTCTCACCACGATGAGGGGAAATCAGCACACATGTGCTCATGGAGATGAGCCAGCATGGACAACAGTCAAAGTATTTCCAGTTTTTGGGTTGTGCTTTGTGTTTAGATTTATACAAAATGCAAACATCAAGTTCAGAGTTAAGGTTTACTTCAAATTTAACAGAGCGTCTGTTTAGTGTTGTGGATGTAAAAGTTTGTCAGAAGTACACGACCACAACGAAACCCTTTTTTAAAAAGTATTATTATTATTATTATGGACAGACATGCAGACTTGTGCGCTCTTGGGCACAGACATGTAACTTCGCTCCTACACAAATTCAATGCAGCCTTGAATCGAGATCGTCTGGCGTCTCTTTACAGTCTGAACTGCTGACTCTTTTATATCTTGATACTTGCCTGGAGTTTTTCTCTGTACTCTGGTCCAACAAAAAATTCAAATGATACGCCTCTAAGGTCGAGTCTAAACAGCATAAAGAGGTATTTTTAATTAAAAAAAAAATCAAATGCAAATGCAAGTCAGCGGGTGCACATTTGCTGCAGGCCTACCATTCTCTGCATCCTGGGAGGGGGTCTGCGTATAATGTAGGAATAGTAGTTGAGCATGGCGTACTCGATCATGGCGGCAAAGACGAACAGGAAGCAGACGGTGACGAACAGGTCCATGGCGGTCACGTAGGACACCCTGGGGAGGGAGTTTCTGGCCACGGTACTCAGGGTGGTCATGGTCAGCACTGTGGTGATACCTGGAAAGGTAGACGCTGTCAGAGAGGCAGTGTACAGATAGAAACCCTCTTGGATGTTGCTGATTGTGGAAGGTGTGGGCAGATGTTTATGAATCACAATGTGACTCCATAAACAAACCTGAGCATCAGTTCAGAATGTGCGGCACCATCAAACCATGTCAAACAGAACAAACTGTTGCAGGGTGAGGGACCAGAAGAGGCCTAGTTCATTCATTCTTTGGTCTTATCCTTTTGTCTCGTGACAGTTCTGTTTAAACAGAACATTAAGGGAAAAGTAAAAAAAAAGAAATAAAAAATATGCAGCATCATCCTAACTCTAACAGAACAAAACGCAGCCAAGGTCAAGATTGTAATTCCATGAACTATCAGGCTGGACGGAAAAGGACTAAACACTAAACCTTTAAGTACGACTTTGATGCTGACGAACGTGGAGGTCTAACCGGTACAGGTGAAGGAATCTGGAGGTTAAACACAAGAAGTGATGATACTGGATTCTCAAAAATACTCAGATACTCATAAATAATAATCCATTAGAATTTCTGAATCGTTGATCTTGATTCGTGAATCGATGGTAACAAACTTCAGCCCTAAGACAGAAATAGTAACCAAAGAGGCTAATCATGAAAAATTCTTAGGGAACTTGACCCAAATTGCTTCATCTGTGGTTTTACTTGACATTTATTTACAAAGTCTGAATGTAAACAAAATTAAGTTAACAGTGTTTTTTCTTTTCTAATTAAAGATTGAATAATTAAAAAACAACAACAGTGTGACCTTAACCGTTACCAAGCAACAAATCATGTTTGGGGCCAAACACTTAATTTAACTCTTTAAGGTCTAAATAGCTCATAGAAGTGGGGAAAGTTTAGAATTTCAGTTTGGGTTTGTTTTAATTATAGCTTTCATAAATCCTTTTGAATGTATTTGTATAGATTTATATAATATGTTACTTTAAATAATTCCTGGGAAATGTACTTAATTTCTACCAGTGAGGGTTTCCTTACTTAGCAGATGGCATTGTGGGTACAAGATCATGGGCTGTTTTGGGAATGTGGCTCAAAAATGTGTCCAGACAGAGATGATTAAATTATACATAATACTAACTGACTTAATTAGACATAAATTATTCTTAATCAGCCGTTTAGTCATCACACGAGTGCAGTAACTGCTATGGAGACGTTTGCTTGCCGCCTCAGAGGTGGAGATAGTAACGGGGGTGGTGTAATCGGTGTCCGACCCTTCTCACCGCACAGCTGGGGTGTAGTTATGAGCTGCAAGGAGGCGGAGCTTCTAAAAACTTTACATTATTTACATTGAGGCTGTTGCTGCGTGCGGGCGGAAACACGTTTTTATCCAGCAGTGGCGCTTTTTGTGTGTTAACATGTAAACAACACAATGTTCTGAACCACCAGAACTCTTTGAGCATTTACACAATTAAAGGGTCTATATCATGCTTATAGCCTTACAGGGTAAACTATATCCATATACATTTCTTTATACAATTATTTAATGAAATGTGAATTATTTTTGCATAGGTCTGCAAAATAAATCACATATTTATCATTATCGCGATATCAAGCTATCGCAAAAGATGGCGAAAAACGCGATTAATGGTTAACTTTATTGTGCTGGATCAAAATATATTTGTGGTTGTTTTTTTGGTAAAATTTTACAAAATACACTTAAAAACTCAAAGAGTTCATTTTGCATTCTATAGGCCCTTTGATGTATTTCCAATAGATTCTAACGTAAACATGTTCCATTCGGTCGTCAGAAGAATGTCAACGATAAAGGCTTAAAAATGGATTTAAACTGTCTAAATTTCTTAAATTGTTACATTTGCTCCTAGTGAGTCCCAAAGTTCTTACAGAAACTAAATTGAGACAGATTGGATAAACTTGTGATGTTGTTACTGTTTCCGGTAACATGAGTACGTTTCTCTTGTGTTGTTCATCACAGAATCCTAATACTAAGTACCTGGATCATACAAAATCACATTTTACTGATGAGTTTGGGAGAAAAAAGTCAGCTAAGGAAATAAAAATCTAAAGTTGAGTTATTTAATTAAAGTGATGTTAGGAGTTTGACTGTCTATGATGGCTTTTCCTCCATTATCAGCTATTTCAGCGTTTTCAGTAACCGCACAGATTTGAAACCCGCTCCAGCTTTCTTTCCTGACCTTTTCATTTCTTACTGCGTTGGAGCTTTTGCGGCGTTGCAGCTGGGCTCTGAAAGTGGCGCCGGTTGCTCCCCTGTGTGAATTGACAGTTGGGTAATCTCTGTTGTGTGTGTGTGTGTGTGTGTGTGTGTGCGTGTGTGTGTGTGTGGGGGGGGGGGTTGCTCTGCTTTTGGACGTGTGGACTTTCTTGGATTCTTCCTACAGTCGTCTGTGTTCCACCAATCATCAAATTATCGCCATTCTGCCATCAAACTGAACGAGGGTTTCTTTTCAAAAAGAACAAGGAATTCCTCCACCAGTGTTTTTTTACTTCAACAATGAAGAACAATGATTGCATTTTTTATTTTATTTATTAATATCAAGAAAAGTTGCTTTCCTTAAAAGAAATAAACCAATTAAATGTGGAATGAACAGCACAAAGGAGGTCAGGAAACTTAACTGCATCGTTTCTATTTAGCAACCAAACCCAACGAAAACGTGAGCGTTCTATTCAATCAGACTCACAAGATTTGACAGAAAAATCGTTAAGTGGAAACATAGACTTCACTTGTCAAAGCTCATTATTCAGAGTTTCTGATCTTCCTGTGGTGGTCCCTCCCCCCCGCTGAGATTGGAAAGGGCAGCAACAGGTGACCTCCGACCACAGCCCAGACGGCAGTCCGCCTCCTGAGAGTCAAAGCTCTTTCTGGTCCACTTTTCCTCAAATGACAGAGAGGAAGGATGGAGACGAGAGAACAGAGTCTGCAGTCATTCCACCTCCAGACACGTTTGTGTCTAAAAACGTAGCTGTATTGAAAGTTTTTGTTTTTCAAGAAGTGTTTAGAAATATATGTAGCGTTTCAGTAAAGGGTCTTGTGCTTTGACGAGTTTTTGAAGACCAAAAAGGCTCCAAGAGTTCAAGATTAGGATGTGAAGCAAATATAGAAAATACTTCAAATCCAATTACATAAATTGATGAACTCATACTAATCAATAAGAAGCCACAGTAAAGCCAGCGTTTGTTATTAGTCTTTAAATTTGTTTGGAGTCAATCATGATGCTTATAAATCTGACTGACAGCAACAATTGTGACTAAGGCTTTACTTTTAGCTGTACGTTCACTCGTTTGCTGGAAACTGTGATTCCGTGTTGTTCTTGACAAAAGGTCATTTGATCGTTGATGCTCCTCCGTCTTCCATTCATGTACTGGAGGAGCCAGTGTGTTTGCATGTGTGAGACCTGGACTGAACGTTTACAAAGCACAGATTGTTCTTCATTGGCTGAAACGGTAGCACAAAAACTGTGGCCAGAGCTCTATGGGCTTTCATGGCCTCACTACTCCATTACTACTAAAAAATATATCGTGTGGGACTATCCAATACATAGGATTTTCAACAGCAACCCTGCTAACAAGTTCTTTTTTTTTTTTTTGCAGAGACTTCTGGGAAATTTCTAGGGTACTGAATTTTGGCATTGTAGATTCAGAGAGCTGAGGGAACACAAACCCTCATGTCTTTAAACTTAAGAGAGTAAAAGCACTAGAGGAGCAGACAAATGGTTTCAGAAAAGCTTTTATTTTGACACTAACAAGTTTCTTAGTACACTACAGCATGTTTCCCATATCAGGTTCTTACACGTTTGGATGAGTTGGTTGTGAAAGGACTCCAGCCTCATAATTGCTTTACAGGAAGAGAAAATTAAAAAATACTGCAGGCATTCCGTAAAATGTGGGTTATTACAGAAGCCCAGGAGGGACAAAGGAGCAGAGAGTCTTACATTCAGTGCTGCTGCCAAACACAGCGACATCAAGTGTTGACGGCTTCGTTTAGACTAATAGTTTCCTCTAGTTTCAGTGTCAGAGCTGCAAACGACCATTTAAAAACAAAGATGCTTTTTAATTGCGGCCATTGTTGTGGAAAAGACACCCGGAGGTTTTTTCAGAGCCCCGTTCGTTCAACTCGCTGATGTCAAATCAATCCGTTCAGAGGGAAGCGAGCGCGCTGACAGTAACGTGGCGATATTTACAGCTGTGACACGCGTCACTTTGCTAAGCTCACCGCGTTTCCCTCCTCTCCCTCCATCCTTTTCTCTCTCTCTGTCTCTTTCATCCTCATCCCTACATAGCTGCGTGTGCCTCTGTGTTCGCCCCGGTGGTTTCCATAGAGACGAGTTGCTCCCTTCTATTTTGAGCCGCCTCTCAACGCTTCGTCTAGACTTTCTCCTTTTACCCCCCCTCATTAGATTTAAGCAGTCGAGCAGGTAAATGAACAACTCTGTTTGTTAAGAGAGTCTTTCTATAAGCTGACAAAAGACAAGCAGGAAATCCCTACCAGCTGGAGCTCACATTTCTTTGTTTAAAAGCTCGGCGCCTTTTTTATTTCTGTTCTTTAGAATAAGCAAATCACCGCCCCCCTCCTCCCCTCCCCTCCAAGTTTCTTTGCTTGGTATAATTCATTCAGAGGAAATTGTCACTACATGATGCCATAGCAACTGGGTGATCTGAGCGGTCGCACACATCTCTACAAGAAAAAAACCAAACAAACACAAAACCTCATCCAGAGGTGAGAAAAGAGTCTGTGCATCTGCCCGCACGAGGAAAAACCTCAGATGGAGGGCAGAATTAACCTCAGTGCTGCCATCCAAACAACTTCAGCGTATGAAAACTTCAGAACACAATGTCCTTTCATCCCGCGGGGTTGCTGGTTCAGTCTCCACAAATGTCCTGGAACAAGAATCACACTGGCAGCGATTTCCTCACAGCAGCCCATTTCCACGCCTTAAGGCAAAGAAAAGTGTACAGAAAGAACGGAAGCATTGGGAGAGGGAATAAACGTCACCCCCCCCCCTGACCTTTGCTTTGTTTCTGTGCACAGGTGGAGGGACGGGCCACAGCTGATCTTCACCAGGAGTCTACAAATAGGACCCAAAAGCACCAGCAGGTGGGTCACTGCAACACCAGACACATTCCTTTTTTCAGCTTTAAGGGTAAAAATAATAAAGATGCAAATTATCCGTGGAACCAGACCTGAAGAACACGGTGTATTCCTGAAAAAATGATAAGGACACAGAGATAAATGAAGGGAATATTCCCTATTTGTTTGGACAATGGTACTTTATGCAGTGGAAGTCCAGTCAACTTCTTAGGAAAATGTATGGATCCAGTTTCCTGTGTTTGGATTAAAGACTGGATCTTTATTTGCGTTCACCATTTCGTCAGGGGATCTGAATCTACAATTCCAAAATCCATTGCTCTGGAAATTTCCCAGAAGTCTTAGCGGAAAATCAGTGTGCGTCAATACTCACTACATTGGTGAACATGGACCAAAATGCATTGCTTCGAACAGTTTGTCATAAAAAAAACTGTATGTAAATGCCCCCCCCCCCCCCCCAAGACATCCAAGTTTTTATCATCAGAACACAGTAGATTCAAATCAAATCAAACTTTATTTATAAAATAGCGCTTATCATGCATTTCGTGCAGCTCGAAGCGCTTTAACATTAGAAACAAAAAACACACATTACAGTAAAAACCCAACCCACCCTTCACCCTTCCCACTCCCCTCCATTAAAACACATGACCCACAACAATGAATGTTGACTATGCAAGTTAGAATGAATAAATAAATAAATAAATAACCAAGCAAACAAAGAAACAAAGAATTAAGAAAGAAAGAAAAAAATTTGTGAGTCATGTGTCCAAATTGTATACAAATGTAATTTATGTATTGATATTATAATTATAAATATAAAAGAACTGATTGATTCCCCCCCAAAAAAAATCTGAATATGAAATGGTTTATAACTTTTGTCTTTTCTTTCAAAATAAGACACTTTGTGTCACAATAGGACACTGCAGTAAAAGTAGTCTGATGTCAGCAGTGATCACAAAACAAGTTTATTTTACCATTTGCAGTAGGGAGGTCACTATTTCAGTGTATCTTTGTAACTATATGATGCACTTAAATCCTTACATCATCCGCCTTATAATGAGTATGAATTCTGGTTGAAGCCATAATCCTTATCTTTGGTTGATAATGAGATCAGACCAGAGAGGATCATTGGTCCTCAGTTCTTCCAGTTAAAACGATTTCAGATTTGGATCTTGGAGACCTTTGTGTGTTCATGCTGCAGTGCAAAAGCTCCACTCCTATTTAGGAGATAGAAAAATGACAGCTGGAGTTTTTACACAAGTTTATAAATTAAAAAGGCTTGATTTCCTAACATTGATTCTTTTGTAATATCCATGATTTTAATTGAGTGTAAGTCAAAATTCTCTCACTTCTAATCAACTCCTAAAAGGGACAAAGAAATAAATCATATTTGGACACACGATCAATACTTTTTTTAGTGCCAAATATGCCGCCACCCATCTCCAGAAGGGAATACCTAATTAATATGAACATTTTATAATTGCAATTAATGAATCCACTGTATTCTGAAGATAAAAGCTTAGATAATTTATAAGAAAAAAATCCACCTTTTAATCGACAAATTGTTTAAGTGCAATGCACTGTGGTATATTCACTCATCTATTAAGTAGGGCTGATATGAAACAAATCTATCTATCTATCTATCTATCTATCTATCTATCTATCTATCTATCTATCTATCTATCTGGGTTGATTACTTTAATTAGATGCTTGTAATTGTCATTTTTGACTGTTCATTGATAGCATAGCAGAAAATTGCGTTAGTGTCTTTTATCGAATGGCTGTAACGCTGGAAAACGCCTGTAGACTGTTGCTGCTGTGCAGGTCTAACCCTAGTCTTTTTTCTGGAGATGCTCTAGGGACGGCATCTGCAGTTTTAGAAGGAAAGCTGTTTCTAGTCGGACTTTAAATAACTAAGATACCTGAACACGGTGGAACTTTTCAATATAATCGCCACTTGACCCTTTATGAGTTTCTTCTGCTTATAAACTGACTGACCTTGATGGATTTATTTCAAGCGTTCATGTTAGACAATACAATAAAAATCAGAACACAGATTTATCAAACTCAGAAAGGATGAAATGCATAGATAAAAAAACAAAAAAACACTTAAGTCAGATTTGATTCATTAAATACAGTGATCATTAACTAAAGTCATGCTGAGCTTGATTTATTGCCTGAAAAGGAGTGGGAAGAAACAAGATTACATGATCCCACCCCTACTGATAAATAATTTCATGATTTGACATAGTTTTTGTAATTTGCTTCTGATTCTTTTCAGGATATAAAATCCAGTGGCTAGAAATGATTGATTATCTTCAGAAAACATTCATTCATGATTTCAGTAACGTGTAACAGATATGTAGTACTCATTGATTAATAATCAGAATAGAATCTCAAGCACTATCCAGTGCTCATTGATTATCCTCAGAAAGAATTCTTTTATCTTTTCAGTAAACCATAATGACTCACTTTAGGTAGCCAATATGGAATAATCATTGATTATCATATGAAACTAGTAATTATTGCGTATTGTGTATGATTGGGATGAAAATTAGCATCAGTAATAGCCATTGAGGTTGATCTGTTTTCTCTAAAACCATGTTTTATCAATGAATTTAACTGATCATTGAATATTTTTTCTAAAATCTTTGAGAATTGTGGAAGGAGAAAAACAGGTCTATAGTTTGTAAAAAGGGGGTAGTCTCTGCTCTTAAACAGTGATGAAAGTCAGGCAAGGAAAAAAATCCCTGAACTTTTGTTTGAGCGATATGGCGGGCACAGAGCGAAATTTTGGAAAAATACGTGGTCTTAGATGCATTCTGGTGCATTCTGGCAGCTAGTTATTCACTTCTTTATCAAGAAACTAAGACTAATTGGAGCATCATGATTTGTCATTCAAACCCCTAGTTTGAATCTCCATTAAGGACTTGCTGGTCCTAAAAAAGAATTTGGAAAATTGCTCAAAGTAACACAATCCTACAATCTACGCTTTTCCTTAAAGCTGCAAAACATACAATTGCTAAAATATAGTAACATCAAAGCCCCAAATGGCAAAAAGAACACCAGTAACTATGATATTCTATGAAAATACCTCAGTTATTTATACATTATTTCTGCTTTAGAAATGACTGATGTACAACATCCACTTGCACTGTTTTCTCAAACTATAATGACATCAAAATATGAGATCTGCTTTAAACTATAATTCTATAACATAATACATCAATTCTTTACCACCAATACTAAGTAATCTGGGAAATATCAAAACAAACATACAAACTACACTAAACATTGTAAACATTATTTTTTAAGGGAGTGCGGGTCCAAACCATCAAATACTTATAATTAATGTCAACTATACTGAACTAAATCATGGTAATTAGGAAATACAAATAAATTAGATAGAGAAATGTATTCAAAATAAAAACTGAAACTCAAAACTAAAATTGAAATTATTTCAAAATGTGGTTTTGAGATTATTTTACACAAAAAAGGATTTGACCTACACTACCTTAAAAATCTTTTTTTTCCAGCCAAGACCACTTCAATTTGTTTTTTATCGTTTTCTCACAACTGAGGTCGTGACCACGCTCAATAATGACGATGCCCGCCATTATTTTAACACAAATTTGATCGCAAACTCTTCAGATGTGTTTGTGAAAGTTTAGCGTGGGTCCGCCAGTTTTGGTCTCTAGGGAAGCAAGTCACGCTGACCACGTGGTGCAGACAGAGCCAATCAGACCCGTCAACGCATCCGAAAGCAACTAAAACGTCCCGTCATTGGTCAATTAGGCCGGGAAGACGAGAGATGGCCACGACCAAAGAGGAAGCGATCCGCGGAGAAATATATAAAATAAAGCTAAAATTAGCTGATTTCAGACCATATTTTGATCCGGAAAGCGATTTGTCCGTAGAGATCAGGTCTTTATTTCCCGGAAAGTACGTTCGGTTTGCTCAAAAACCCGGTTTTCCGGGAATTCCCGGAAGACTTTCATCACTGCTTAAAGATAGAACTCACTATTACTGTTTCCATTTGGCGTGTGATGATGTGTTACATATATGTGTGTTGCGAGGTGGTTTCCTCAGTGATTGGTCCCGCCCCGTAAAAATTCTGATTGGACAAGAGGGAGGGTCTATCACGATGGACTCTTTCTATCGCGGTATATATCGTTTCCAGTGATTTTGGAATGGTAGATTTAGATAAGTAGATGGCTGAATATGAACACAACTGGAGTCTCTGAAGGGATAATTCTGTTAATGTTTCCTGTACAAATACTCCCTTTTTATTTATCAGTTGTGTTTTTTAGCGTGACCAATCCTGAAATGTTATACGGTCCTTTATTCTGATAATAAGACTTCAGATAAAACTAAAAGTTGTCGTCTGCGTCACTTAGGAATTTTATCAAAACAAGTTAATTTCAAAGGTCAGAGTTGATGGATTTTCCATATTTTTCTCCAAGCAGACCTGTGAAAACTTCCCTAAAAGCTACAGTAATAGAAACGTGTCATAGTTCATCAATGATGCTGCCGTCTTTAAAAGACTATCCCAACATGAAGTGTTGCAGTAGAAGTTAAAAGGAAGGCGCCTCATAGCATGCGTGGAATGAGTCAGACGGTCTGCACGGGAGTCCCCTCTGCTCTTTCATTTGTGTATCCAGTCATGCATTATCCAACGGTCGGTCAGTCACTGTGCTTTGTTGACTTTTCCCTTTGATCAGGGAAGATTCCGGTGATTAACCACACAGTGAACGCTTCCATGTAGTCCCTGCAGCAAACGTCTCTTCAGACCTGAGCCCTCAGGACTGATGCCTGTGAAGCTCCTATCTTTAACTTTAACTTGCTGCTACATCTCCCACAAGGAGCGCTGTCAGCTCTCATGCGGCAGCACACGGATCATCCGTGACAGGCGTTTACAGGAAAACACTACCGTTTGAAAGGCCTTCTTCCCAAAGTCACCACTTGTCATAACATAGGAGTGGTTTGGAGTTTTTTTTATACATAAAAACCAATGAATGCCTGAAGGATATTTCTTTGATGAAAAATATTGGTCTGTAAAGAAAAAGTCTTGAATCAGCTGCTTGTGTCAAATTCTCACTGTGGTGACAGAGTCTCTACCAGGTCTGAGTAATGGCTCTCTTCCAACAGGAGCACATGGCGTGATGCTGACAAAGAGGCACGAAGCCCACAGAGGGAAGAGACGGTAATGAATGAGTCCTCCTTCAAAACCGCCGCGTTAGATGGCGCTCTCTGGAGAGCGGCCTGCATGGATTTCTCTCTCAGCGCTTTTTAATGAGCTCTGACTTCAATCTAAAGATAAGTTTCGACTTTTATGGATCGCAAAATCAAAGAAACTAGAGGATTCAAATGCTTGAATAAGGAAGTAAAACTGTCTGAGAGACGTGGATCCTATTCTGATCAACTAAGGTGAGTGGTTCTCTACACACTAGCAGGGATCTCCAAGCTGAGGACTGGCGTCCAGGAAATCCGGTCTGATGATGACCTGGTCCTCAAAGGTAACTCAGACCTCACATTCCTGCATGTTTCATTCATTCATTCAGTACAACTTGGAAATCAGACCTGAGAACAAAAAAAACTAGTTGGAAACCATGTAGTACATGTGTTGAAGGGGACACAATGAAAATAACAGAAACGGCAAATAGTCTATTTAATACATTTATGTTGCATAGCAGTTCCAACGGACAGCATGTACTTTTGCAGGTATATTTTGCTAAGTTTTCCCCCATGACATAAAGTGTTGTTCACCAGAGTAGTACAGTGACACCCCCCTCTAATGACCATTTTCTACTGATTCCAACATGGTTTATGATCTGTATTTCTGTTTCCCTCTGTGACTGCTAATAAAAACTGGTCTCACCGTGTGTTTTTTGCTGCCACTACTGATTTGATTGCAGCTTCCTACCTAGAGCCGTTCTTGCTGGTGTGGCGTCGCTCTTGATCCAGAAGGACACCCAGGACAGAACCACAGTCAGAATGCAGGGGATGTAGGTCTGGATGGTGAAGTAACCCATCCTCCTGCTCAGGTCAAAGTAAACCGTCAGCAGTACGTAGTCACCTGTGACAACGATAGGAGTTCAACAGGTTTTCTGTT
Source organism: Oryzias sinensis (assembly GCA_037389245.1). Lineage (NCBI taxonomy): Eukaryota > Metazoa > Chordata > Actinopteri > Beloniformes > Adrianichthyidae > Oryzias > Oryzias sinensis. The sequence goes on along the minus strand of CM074510.1, from coordinate 9,524,507 downwards.
AAACGTCTCATATTACAAGCTTAGTTAACACACTTACAAGCATTATTTGGATGTTTTTAAGATCTTACTAGAACCCCAAACAATAATAATACTTCTTAATTTGTTAAAGGTTGTTAATTAAGCTTAACACTGACAAAGTTGTTGGGCATCTATAAGGCCAAAAAATGTATCATTAGCATCTTAAAAACATCTTAATAATGTTTGTAAACGTGTTAACTAATTAATTTAATAAACAGACTAAACTATGTCTTACTAACACTCTAAAAATTCTATTATAATGCTTGTTAATGCGTTAACAAAGCTTGTTATGGAATCTTAATATAAAGTGTTACCCAAGTATTTACTCAGATTAGAACGTCAAAATGCTACACTACCTGCATGCCACCTAACCATAGTGTCCTGGATTTTTAAGAACTTTTTAAACAGTGGATCGATTTCACAAAGTCAAAATCTAATTGATCTGAGCATTTTGCAACAATTATTTATTAGTCCATTGTCTTCTGAAGATCTAAATGTAGATTAATGAAAATTGTTCCGACGCAATGCATTGTGGTCTTTATTTACCGGTCTAGCCCACTGGTGTTTCGCAGAGACTTCTAGGAAATCTTTCAGACAGAACTACAAAGTGGCGAAAGCACTTAATATGTAGGGAATTCGGAAATTGTCACAAAACATGAAATGTTGGCCAATATTAGGCTTCCATTTCAAAAATCTGAAACAACAATTCCATTCTTGTTTCCTCTGGAGCTAAGTGTTTGCACGAGTCTATGCGTGACCAGCACAAAGTGGTGGAAATTCATGTTATCCGCACATAAATGATGTGCCAATCAATGAGAAACCTCAGATAAAAGTAAATGTTTTTACTGTAATGGAGTCAAATACAAAAAGATTGAACATTTTTGTTTTGTAATTGTTTGATCAAAGCTTTAGAACATCTGTTTCTTTCTCACACTTTAACTCAAAATTAAAGAGAAATTGGGTTAAAACACTAATGTTCTACATCCTGTTCAAGGATATCCATTTGTTTGACCTTCAAAGACGACACGTCCAAACCACAAAGAAGCAGCAAATGAGGTGCCGTGACTTTAGGAGCCCTGTGCCATGACGTGTTTATTGAACGTGGCACAGCCCCTCGCTAGAAAAAGGGAAACAGCGGACATAAATGACTCCTTCTAAACAAAGAAAAGGACTTAAAGTGAAACCAGCTGCTGCTTCCCGCTTGATTGCTTTTGTCCACCAGTAAACAAAAGTCAACAAGCTCATTCTTTTGCTCAGAGACTAATCCATGTGAAGGAATGGTTAGCTTGGCTATGATGACAAAAACACAAATATACTAAGGAAACTGGAAAATTCCATCATCTAACGGACCACCAGACAAAAAAAAACCTCAACACAAACGGTTAAATTAACTTCTCCCATTTAGATGATGAAATCCTTAAATCACAACAAGAGTCTAGCTAACGGGGAGAAACACATACTGTGAAGTTCCACATCACAACATGTTTAGATCGGACCCTTCTTTCGGTTTGGTTCTTTATTAGATCACATCACAGCAGGTCCAGAAAATGCTATTTTTTTTATTTGTTTAAATAAAGCTGTTAGTGGAAGACCTAAGCCAGATCACAAACAGCTTATTAGAACTAGTGTTCCATTCTGCATGACAACTTCAGGGCTTCACCCCCCCAACTCATTTGGTAAACACATGAATGAAGGCAGCAGAGCATCAATCACTATGGAGGCTTCTTTGTCTGTCTGCGTTTTGTGAGGACAGCTGTTGACAGAAGCTCTTCCAACTATGGTTTCCCTTCACTAACGAGCTCAATAAATGGAGATTGAAAATTTGCTGGCTTTCATAGGAGCTGCTGAATTTCTGTTGGAATAAAGATTATAGACAGAGTTAAAGGATTTTATGGCTTTTGCACTTAAAAACAAAAACACACATCGCCAACACGCATGCATACAGACATGCTAACACACATGCTAGCACGCATGCAAACACACATGTTTACAGGAATGCATGCTAACATGCATGCACACTATCATACATATAACATCTACTCATCGACATACATTCATGCTAACACACATACACACTTTCATTTCTCTGTCAACTGATGGATAAACTGTTAGAAAAACATGTGACCAATTCTATTATCAGTTTAGGGTCAACTTTAAAAAACAACATACAAATACTTCAATCAATACTACAGTTAAAAAGGATGAATTCTGTTAATTTTGGGTTTGCTTTAAATTGATTGATCGTTGAGACGCTTTCCAGCTGTGACTTTAAGGCACTTACAGCTTTTCCACAGGAGAAAAAAAAAATCCTTTTTAAAATCAAACTTTTAGGGAGGTGAAATGTACTTTTCAGGGCTTTTGAGGGGATTTGCAGTGGGGTGGGGGTCCAAAGCTCTGAAGTGTTTGGGTGGATGCTCCTGAATTAATGATGACGATGGGTTTCTGACCGCGGGTCGTCGTGGAGCCGGGTCCACTCCATCCTCATTAAAACCCCCATGTGAGGCAAAATACAAGTAGAGTGAGAAGACCAGCACTTTCAAGGGTTGTTGTGATGTTTATTAATGATGGTTATCTTTAGCCAAGGGGGGGTCTAATCACCGTGTGCGTGGAAACGGAGACGAGAGGATGCTAATAAATGAGGAAATGGCCAATTTTCTTGAACAGCATGAGGTAGATGTGTAGGTTTGCCGTCGCGTTTGAGCATCATGGCAGAAAATTAGTTTGGTTGTTTTGACAGTGCAGCTGGAGTCCAAACCATCAACGCGCCTCCGCAGAATTCTACTCAACGTTTTACTGAAATTCTCCCACAACAAAAAGAAATTTATTTGGCAGCAGAAACCGTTGAATTATTCTCAAGATGTAAAAGAAAAAAGAAAAAAAGCTAATAAGAACGCTTCACAACAAAGAGACTCTTGAACTCTATCCCTCCAGTTCCTGCATATTCATGCATGTGTGAGGAAACTGAAGCCGGTCACATTATGCAGATTCAAGCAAAGACACAAGCTGGACGTGGACTCAGACCAAGGTCGACCCTCGCCACCTTCTAAACAGCTTTCATGAAGGTGTCAAAAGACGCCGCGACCAACAGCCACGCCGGAAGGACTGGAAAGGAGAAGGCGTGAATAATTAAACTTCCTTTTTAATCTTTAAACCTATGATTAATGGCATTGCAAAAACCTATTTGCACTTCCCCCAGGAGGGGAATACTTATGAGCTTTGAGGTTGTAGTGATATGATTACATTTATGGGAACAGCACTAATGTTAACCTGTGCAACTCGAGGAAACATGAAGGCCTTCAAGTGTCTCTTGCAGGGAGGTCCAGAGCTTTCCAGAGCTTTGAAATGTCAAAGTACAGCATCTGTTGTGTTTTAGAAAAATCAAATGCTACGAAATCCAACCAACAAACCAGCTAGAGACCAGCGTTAGTTAAGACTGTAGCTCTCAAGCTACCCACAACAACAACAAAAGTGAGCGTTTGAAAGAAAACGGTAAAAGCAAACGCCATATAGATAAACGACACGGACAAGGCAGGTTTTGTCACCACCAAATGTCAAAATCTCACTAAACACAAGAGCAGAAACACATGTTCCTTTTGATCCTTTTTATCTTTCAGATATTTTACATTTGTTTACTTTATATTTCAATTTAATTTAGTGACTCCATTACAATAAATGCATTGGTTTAAGAGATGCAGACATTTCTTAAGGCTATGGATTCCTAATTCTAGTATGATTGTTAGTTTTAAAGAGTAATGCTTTGTGAAGTCTCAAAACACTCTGAAGTTTGGGCCCCTCAGTTTAAACGTTATATTTTCGTGCATAATGAAGCCAAGAAAAGACTGTAAAATCTTCAAAAGGCATCAGATCACAGATGTAAAAAAAACAAAAAACAATGAGGCTTCATTTCCATCATTTACCCTAAAACAAAATACTGGTGTGTGCTGAAGTTTGGGCCCCCTGGTGAATTGATAGCACTAGGGAAAGCTGAGACCTGACAGTGTTGTGGATTGTCCCCAAAACCAGCTGAATGTCAAAAATGTTCAATTCTCTGAGTCATCAACAATCATGGCTTCTTCCAAGCAGTAGTCTAGAACACTGAAACTGATCATAGCAGGACAAAGCTATAAGAAGATAGCAAAGCATTTTCAGATGCCAATATCCTCTGTTCGGAATGGAAACGGTGTCAAACAGGAACAGTGGAAGTTAAAACAAAGAGAACAGCTGACAGGATTGTGAGGAAAGCAAGTCCAAACCCTCCAGAAAGACCCGGCAGACTCCGGAGGTGTGGTCCAAGTGTGGTCTTCAGGGAAGAATGATCAGAAGAAAACTTCTTCTGGGTCCTCCTCACTACAGAATTCAACTTTTGAAGTCCGCAAATGAACATATATATGAACAAGCCTGATGCATTTTGGGAAAAAGTTCTGTGGAGCTTAACCCTTGTGCTTGACGTGTTCTCCCTACCATGACAAAGGTGGAACCATTTCATGTAATCCATGGACACCATTGAAGATCACAAATCATTGAAGAAAAGAGGTTCAGCGCACTATCTAGTGGGTCTAGATGACCCAACTCCCAATGTTTAAGAGCCTAGGATAGCACAAGGGTGACAATGGAACGTTTTGGGGCGGAATGAGCAAAGGTACATTTGGAAAAGGAAGGACTAAGAGTTAAATGAAAAGAGACCCCCAATCATGCTTTGGGGGTTGTCTTGGGGTTATCCAAATGGATAATGATGCTAAAATCCACGCTGGTACACATTCAGAGGCTGAAACTGGAGGTTTTGCCACGCCCTCATCAATCACCTGACCTCAAGATTGTTGATAATCTCCGGAGAGACCTGAGAAAAGTAAAAGAACTGAAGACTTTTGTAAAGAAGATGATGAAGATACATCTAACAAGATGTGAGAGACTCTTGGCTACAGAAGGCGTTTACAGGCTGGGATACTTGCCAAAGGTACCAACTCTGTTGGGGGCCAAACACACGCTATTATTTTATTGGCTATTATTTTGAAAGGGGAAATGATGGAAAAAAAGCCTCTTTTTTTGGACGTATCACAGGAATGCCTCGGCCATCTTTCCTTGGCTCCAACAATAGAACGCTTTACTCTGGTGTCCAAACGTTGACGTGGATTCAAAGAAAGCCCTTATCCGAGGTGGAACCATTTCCCATCATCCCATGCTTCCTGGTGCTTTTCTTACCGGCTGTGGTTGTGAGCACGTCGGTTGTGTTCCTCAGCCCCATGAAGTCAAACTGATAAAGTCTCCAGTATTTCTGGTCCGAAGTTTCCACAGAGTTCCGCTTCCACTTGTAGATGATCTCATCTCGCGGGTAGCCGTCTACAAGACACAAGCAAACTCGCGTCAAGACTCTGGCGTACTAAAATTATGCAGAACTTTCACATGGAAGGGGAAGTTTTGGCAAATTCGTGTAGTTCTGTTATTTCCAGCAAAACAAAAAAAACAACACATGGAGGTTTGACTCTCTTAGAAATCACAAAGACATCCGTCTGTCACGGTGTCAACACCAGCTCATTTTCTCTCAGTAGAATGGGAATCAGCTGTCATATAAAGGGTTGAGCGTTCTGGTACTAATGATGGAAACAATCTCATTTTGAAGATAACCATCAAAGAAAATATAATAATGTTTTTTTTTTAAAGGACTAACAGGTTAGCCAACATCATTCCTGTCATGTGTTCTGTTTTCTCATTTATATTCAGTCGTTGCTGAAAAAGCCGTCTAAGAGCTTGAAAAAAAAAACTCAGAATATTGGAACGTTGTGTTACACTTACAATTTGTCAATAATGTCAAGAATAAATGACAGAAATTAATGGAGAGCAGTGAGCGTCTGCGTCATGCTGATGAGAATGAACATTTTAGAAGTTGGGCTGTACTCAGTGGAGATAAGTCAGGGCTAACAGTGGCTCGGTGATCAGCTGTCATGGCCGAACACTCCACTGACTCTTCGTCTCTCTCCTCCTCCACAGCAGATCCTGAGCTCACAAACCATCTGCTGTGGAATATGCCACTCGCAGGCAAAGTTTGGTTAGGACTGGTGGGAAAAAAAAAAAGCTTCATCTGTTCCTCCAAATGGATGATACCAAGAGTTGAGTCAAATGAGCAGACGTGTGAAAATCTACTTTTTCCAACTTAAAGAAACAAACAAACCCTGACATGTTGCTTACTTGTGGCCGTACTGGATAGGATTTTTCATAAAAAGAGTAAAAGTTCAATATTTAAAACCATGGCTGCTCATTTATTGACATAACAGATTTAATTTCATCTAGTGGGAAAGCTCCTTTTAGTGAAAGCAGAAGCCTAATGGCAGCCTCTTTACGGTCGATGGCTCTCTGCGCTAACGACGGCCGTTACAAACAAACAAACGCATTTTTGATCATCATGAATGGACGGGGCTTTTGTAATCAGCAATGACAAACAGACTCCTGTGGATGAAGCAGGTTAGGAGATTTTCCTTAAACCAAAAAAAGAATTAAAAAGGAGGGTCATTTACTTCAATGGGACTCAATGCTTTTAAAAGTCTGGGGATTGAGCAGCCACTATTCCCTGTAAATATTGTTGTGAGTCTTGGACAAAAAGGACTGAAATTAAGGCTCCTGGGCTTAATAGACCAGCACCAGCAGTTTTCTCTTCAGGAGAAGAGGAACGATGCATCCACTGCTGTCAAAATGAGAAATGACGTCCCTCACAGACACTCTTGATCATCTCCATCCATCCTAAAGTCTGTTTTACATTTGCTCTGACGTCTGCTTCCTGATTTCACAATTTTCTACACATCTTTGGGGGGGAAAATGATTGAGACTTTCGTTTTTAGGCTTGTTTTTTCTTTTGTTGCTTCTTTTCTTGGAGAGAGGACTGTTGGAATATTCCTGTTTCATTATATAAATGTAACAACCAGATACGTCTGTATTTAGAGATAAAAAAGCTAAATAAATCAAAGCACCAGACAAAAACTTTCTTCTGTAAAAGCCCATTTAGTAGCAACTTTTCCACTAAAGTACAGTTTTCACAGAAAGCAGGAGATATTTTGAAGGGTTTTAAGTTTTTAAATGAAATTTTTTTGCATGATAGTCTGCTATCTATCACATGTTTAGCTGATTTTAGAAACTAGTATCTAGTTTGGAGAAATCTTTCATGCTGGGAGATTTTTAGTTTCTTTTTAGAGTTGGTTTTGTATTTTATTATTTATCTTATTTTGAAGTTCCTATTCAGTTGGGCCACATGTTCTTTTTAGTAAGTATATTAAAAAGCTGCACACTAACCTATCAGTCATTTTCTGTGGAATTAAAGAAAAGTTTAAAACAAATATTTCATGTTGGACCTTTTCTGGAAGATTTGGAATTTTTCTAGAGTCAGGTTTGTCTTTTTCCACTCTTATTTTGAAGCTTCTGTTCATTTGAGGTACATATACTTTGTTGATAGTATTGAAAAAGCAGCACACCAACCCTGATCAGTCATTTCCTCCAATTAAATTTAGGAACAATTTTAATGCTCAAACATAAATTCTGGACCTGTTTTTTTTGTTTGTTATTCTTAGATTCAAGTTTGTATTTATTAATATGCTTCTTTTGAAATTCCTTTTTTCTATTGAGGCACATGTGTTTTGAAAAGCTGCACACTAACTCTGATCCTTTCTGAAATTTACAAAATATTTCTATTTTGAAAAAATCTTTTAATGCTGGAAGATGAATTCACTTATTTTGGAACATATTTGGTATTTTTAGTCAAATTTGTATTTTATTTCCCCTCTTATTTTGAAATACATACTACATTTAGGCATATGGATTTTGGTAAATCTGTAACCTAATCAGTCATTTGAGAAAACTGTAATCGTTTGGAGAAATCTTTCATGCTGGAACATAAATGTTTTTTTTCCCCAGAAGATTTTCTTTTATTTTTCTCGGCATGTTTGTATTTTTCATCTCTTTTCAGACTTTTATTTTCAGTTGAGGTACTTTGAAAAGCGGCTCACTGAGCCTTTTAAATTATTTTTTCTCATCAAGTTTTAAAATTTTTCATGCTGGAGCATAAGTGTCATTTTCTTTTTAATTGATTTTCCAGAGTTAAGTTTGTACTTTTGCCTCTTTATTTTGCGATCCCCGCTCGTTCGGTGCGTGTTTGCATTTGGCATGCGGGCACAGCCAATACTCACAGCTGGAGAAGACCAGAGGACAGGAGTGTTCGTCCATGGGGAAATTATGGAGCTGCAGCTGGCACTCGGCGTTGATGGTCATCCTGCACGGCGAACAGAGACAGACTCAGACAAAGACATTCCCGCCACTGAAATTGCTTTGGATCGTCCCGTTTCCTGGACCGTAAAGCGTCCAGACAGGACTCATCAGCCGGTTGCGGGTTCGGTGCCTTTTTTGCCTGTATGAAGCGGCGGCCTCACAGAAGCAGATGGCGTGGGATCACACTCGATTGCACGGTTGATGTGCGAAATCGCTCCAAATGACAGAACTGCTTCATCATTGTTAGACGAGTCTTTTCATCCAGGTGAGAGCCCAGAGGCTCATCCGCCTCGGAATCCCGGGAAATTTTCCTTTGGTCACTGAACAAGTCAGTTCAGCAGATGTTTCTTTTTTTCGTTTCCCCAACCGTAAATCTAGGTTTGGCTCTCTGTTTAAGAGGCTTAAAAACGGACGTAAATCCTGCACGCTTCAAACCGATGTGCAGTAGAAACTTCACTCATCGGGAAACACGGAGGATCCGAGAGTAAAAGCAGCAGGAAACATGGAGGATGTGAGAGGCTTAATATGCTTTTAATGAAACAATTTAAAGTTTCATTAGTGGAATTTAAATCGTCATTGGGGCAGTTTTGATAGTCTATGTTTAGTTTTGGAGTTAAATCAGTTTATTTTAAATGCAGATCCAGTTCTTCCAACTGATGTCTGACAGACACAGAGTTCCCTTCCTCTGAATGGCTAAAACTTGTACTTTTCTATTTTATTGGTCACATTTTCAGTTCTACAAAGCAAGCCGCCCCAGAATTAGCCAGAAATTAGTGAAAATATTTGGATTTTTGAGATCTTTCCTTCCTGCTCATTCAGGATTCATTCTATTCACAGTGAGCATAAAGCTTTAGTGTGTAGCATCTCAGACTTTTCTTTGTATAGATGTTGATGGTGCACAGTGTCTGTCATTCACCTCTGAACTTGCAAACAGAAGATGTCATAGATAGTTATAGTTTAGCAGTTTAGGCAGCGTTGTTAGTTTTTTACAGACGTTTCTGAAAACATCTAATGACGATGGTTAGGTTGCAAGGTTGCAACTGATTCTGAAAAGATTAACAAGGTTCTAACAATAATTGACGTAATAATTGAATCATTATGAATGAAGACAAACAGAAGCTTCAAAGCAGTTTCCTGAGCAGCAGGTTAGTGTTGATCCACCAGTGAATAACAAAAGCTTTGAGGTAACTTCATGGTTATAATAGGAGTTATGGGTTAAACTCTAGACCAGTGTTTTTCAACCAGTGTGCCGCGGCACAATAGTGTGCCGTGGGAGATTGCCCTCATTCACTGATCTAAAAACATTTCTACTTCCAGGATTTCAGCTCTGTGTTCATCCAAACAGGCCCTGAAAACACTGAGGAGTTAGGATTATAAAAGCATCAGAAAATACTTTTTCTTTGTGTTTATTTTATTTTATTAAAGACATTTTGATAAGAATGACGGCACTGCGATTCAGCTGCAGCTCCGGCTGTATTTTGGAAAAGTCCCGCTCCTTTAACTGTCTCCACCAATCATTCTTGAAGGCTTAATCACATGTCATCAGTCTGACCAATCAGAAGTGGTTAAAGTCTTTCACTTCTTGTCCCGGACATTTAGCCTGCAGAAGTCGCTTCTGTTCTAACAAGATACACGCTAAAGCTCGCTTTAGCGTGTAGTTTCCACAGAATCCGGTATCAGACCGCGGAACAAGTGAACAAAACCATGAAGCTCCAGAAACCGATCTCCGGCCGTTTTATGCACTACATCTCCCATGATGCATTGGGTTGTGAGAGCACAGCTACACAAGCGAGATCAAACCAACAAACACACTTCAAACTGTTTTAAATCTACTAACTTAACTTTTATTGCATCTTTTAGAAAAAACAGCTGCAACTTCCAGCTTTTTCTGCAACAATTATCAAAAAAATGCATGTGAGATTGTAGAGGGGCTGTAGATCAATACAGACTATGAGTTTCTCCTTTTTTTTCATTTTTGGATGCTGGTGTGCCGCTGGATTTTTTTTAAGGTTAAAGTGTGCCGTGGCTCAAAAAAGTTTGAAAAACACTGCTCTAGACCACTCTTCCTTCACTCTTCTTCCTCCAATAACCTTTTGATTTTTCTTTTCCAATTGTTCGCACTGCTCTTTAGGATATGACGAAGCTGTTTTCAGCCAAAATCAACCAACCTGTGTCGTTATGACAGTTTCTTGCAGATTGATTAGGAATTTTCTTCTGTTTCTGTGGTGGGACCAGTGACATGGAGTACCGCCACCCTCCTTTCATCACCTATAACTGAGAGCTCTCTGTTTACACCCTCTCCTGCTAGCGCTTACAGCTCACACCCTGGGCCCAAGACATCGTGCAACAAAATGACCAAAAGTCAGGACGAGAAAACAAAGACGCACGTGGATCCAGTCGTCTACGGAGGCATCGGAATGGAGCGGAGCAGGAAGCTTACGGCCCACCCAGCGTATTTTCTACGTCACAAAACGAAGTCTTTTTCAAACTGCATTTTGAGTCACAACTGTCTGAATAAAGCAAAACTCAGAAATGCAACTTTAAGCTGAAAATCCATTATCCATCATCAGAAAAATGCAAACCACAATTTTCATCAAAAGGGTCTTTAAATCCAAAAATGAAGCTTAGAGGAAGCTTTCTAAAGGTGAAGAGAAAATTTTTGGAGAGCTTTCTACTCCTTTTAAATACCAAAATAAAACCTGCAGTTTTATATATGTTAATTATTTTTACAAGCTTCTTAAAATTGATGCTCAAAACAAAAAGACAAAAACTTCTTTGTGTTAAACTTTATAACTAAAAGCTCAAGGTTTGGTTTTTAAACAACAGAAACTTTGACTTTTTCCCCCAATTCCAATCCATCAAACATCAGATGTTCCCCATCCACCCCTGTTCAAACTAAGCCATCAAACCTGTGTTGCATTTATTGTTGCGGTACATGATGCACTGAAATGAGCTGCGTGCTCATGTCAGACTTGTCACGCCGCGTTCACATCCCTCCCTGCAGTGAACGGAGGCGCATCTAACTTAGAGGAAAGTGGATCTTGTTCCGTCTCTGAGGAATATCGGCAGAGTGGAGCTGCTTTAGGCAATCATCTATTTTTCAGGCTTATTCTTTCTGCTGTTTCGCTTGAGGCTTCTTTTCTATACCTTGTTGATGCCGCCTCAAGCACAACACGGGAAGACCAAGCAAGAATATTCATAGCAGACGGACTGTCTCCACGCCCTTACGCAGGTTCTGGGATCTTTATTTTTCCGTTCAGACTAAAACGTAAGTCTATAGAAACTCCCATAACGGTTTGTTGTAGACTGGCTAACCAGAAATGGGAAAAAAAAAGTTGATTTAGTGGTTCTCATCTCTAGGCAATAACTGTCAGATGTATCAAGGTATTTTCCTGGTTTATCATTGAGTTACATTTACAGTAGAGTTAAAGGAGGAAAGGAACATTAACTAGTCCCAAGTGTTTTTTTAAGGACTAAATTAACCGATATCTTTAAAAAAAAAATCTGACTCATTTTATCATATGTTCTGATATCGTTACTAAATCTTTGCTGTACCATTTGTAATTAATGCAGAAATGAACATCAGAAGGTTAAAATTAAATAGTCCCATAAGTTTCTCTGGAAGATCAAGACCTGAGAGAGATAGATAGATAGAGAGATAGAGAGATAGAGAGAGAGAGAGTGATGGATAGAGATAGAGATAGAGAGAGAGTGATGGATAGAGAGAGAGAGAGTGATGGATAGAGAGAGAGAGAGAGAGAGAGAGAGAGAGATAGATAGATAGATAGATAGATAGATAGATAGATAGATAGATAGATAGATAGATAGATAGATAGATAGATAGATAGATAGATTTTTTGTTACATAAGAACTACGGTATGCTGAGAAGTCTTTCTTTTCTTTTTTTATTATATATTTTTTGTATACATGAGTTATATTTGTAATCCCAGCACAATTAAGTGGGTCAGCCACAAATGTGAAGCACAAAGTTTAAGTTTCCTGCTGTATAACTAAAAACTAAGTGATTTGTTCTTCATAGTTCAAAAACAAAACTCAATCAATAGGCTTAAAAGAAACTCTCTGTACACGGTCATCTATATATTATATTTTATATTTAATCTTATCCGGCCAACTAGGTATTAGCGCTATTGGAGATGTTTTTTTGGTCTATACTGACGAATGATTTAGGAAAAAAGGAAACAAGAAAGACTACATCCCATAAGGCAGGGGTGTTCAAACTATGTCCCGCGGGCAAACTCCAGCCCCCGGGTCTGTTTTTATTGGCCCACAGCAGCAAATTTTGAAAATATACAGTAGTTTCCAGACTCTAGAGCGCACCCGATTACAAGCCGCACCCACCCATTTTCACGTTGTTTAACTTCTTTTGTACATACACAAGCCGCACAGAGTAAAGCAGCATGCACAGGGCAACATGGTCATCCTGACAGATCATGCCCTGACTCCCAGAGGCATGATTCATTAGCACACTGTGGGAGGAGACAGCTTTGCCTCAGGCTCATGTAGAGAATACACCCACATCTGCCAAACAGCATGGAATTCTATTCTGTTCACAATTTCTCAGTTATGTTTTTTTTGTTTTTTTGTTTTTTTTACTTATTGACAATCTTTTTTCATACATGTACCAATAACAGTAACCATAATCAACATTACATCCTCAGTTATGATGAAAATTTACATCCGCTGACTCCCCATATCCTATGAGTTCAGGGGCTAAAGGCGGTCTAACCCCCGGCTCGCCACACTGTTGTAATGCGGTTTAAGAATGAGCGAGAAGAGGATGGAGGGGCTTAACGAAGAACAGCTCTTCCGCTTGTGTCGCTGCAGCATTATGGTACTAACGCTGGTTAAAAAAACGCAAAATACACGCCAGCGCGCACGCAGCACAGAAGTTTTTCTTCCACAAATAAAACACTGTTGCTCCACGGACGCCTTCTGCGCCGCCTCATGACTCCTCGTCACCCCTTCTATCTTTCTCCGGCTAACTTCTGGCCAGGCGCCGTAGGGAGGGAGTGTTGCCTCATTGCACCGGTGATTTTAGAGCGACCGTGGTTCAGCAGAGCAACGACTCTTAATACTGCACGCTTGTGGATGAGGGGCGATGTGCGCAGCCACGCGGTGTGGCTTCATCAGACTTCCATCGGCCCTGCAGCTCTATGTGAACGAGCAGCCAGGAGAACATGTCTCACACGGAGGCTGTGAGCTTTTCAATGCAAAATTCCGCTCAGTCCTTGCGAAACCCTAAAAATCCATCAACACGCGATTTGTGTTTCCAAACGCGGTCCCCACAAAAATAAAGCGCCGATGTTATTCCCACGATATTTATTTGCTGCAGATTGCAGCTTTTCCCGCATCGATTTATGTTCATCCAGGCTAAATGTTGTTAAGGCGTGTTAGCCTTCACCTATACATACTTCCGGCTTCATTTGTTACAAAAAGCACTGACCACACAGATTAAAAATAAATGATGAGCGAACAGGCGCTTCATAATAACCATAACATAACTATAATAAACGTACGTTTAAAAGATCATCTCGTATATTACGGAGCTGCTAATAGATGGACTAGTGTCACTGTGACTCTGAGGTAAATTCATTCCTGAGTATGCGCCGTTTTCCAATACGCAGCTGACCGGCTTTTCCAAACCCGTTGGTGATGGTGGATTTTTTCACGCTGCTTTTAACGATTACTTTTAACTTGATAGCTGCATCATAGTGCCGAACACGTAACGCTGGGGTCTAATGACACCAGCGATTATGGGATGCGGCCGGGCAGGCGTGTTTTGCTGAACCATGACTGAAGTGAGGTCCCCTGTTTGGCTGCCAAGAGGTGTGTTGAAAAATAAATGACTTGTTTGGAGTTGGATAGAGAATTCAAACCATCCACTGAGTCCGAAAGTACGCATGGCGGCCGCCAATTAACCATAAATTAGCCGCTACAGTAATGCCGCAGGGCTGTGAGCGCAGGAAAAAAGTAGCGGCTTATAGTCCGGAAATTACGGTAAATGAATATGGCCCGCACATGGCGCTGCTGCACTTCTCAGTTTCAACACTAGATGGAGTCGGTCACAGAAAGGTGTGTTGTGGAGTGGGTGGAAGGATGGGCGCGTGCCCCGGAGCGTGAGGTGGGGTCAATATATTGTGTGTTCGGAGGACGGAGCATTTTAATAAATAGCATTCTGAACTGTGAAAAAGTATTTCCTTTATGTAAAAAGAACTTGTTTTGTTTTTGGATTTTTTTTGTTCATAGCTGCATATTTTGTCACAGAGTGTAATTGTAAAATGAAGCTTTAAATTGTAAAGCATCGTTAAAAATTGTCCTCGTTGGTCACCCATGAGCCCTTTTTTTTTGGCTACTTTTCTGAGAAAACAGGACTTCGACTCTTTATAATCTACAAAATCGTGCACTCTGCCAGTCAACCACACTAACGGCTACGTATGTAAAGATCTGCTGGCTTCAGCTGCTCAATAAACCCGTTCTGAACTGCCTGGTTGAAATGAGGTTTCATTGTCTGGAGTGAGTGCTTCATTTGATCGCACGCTGTTTTATGTGGCACAGATCAGCATCAATGTTCTGCACTGGAGAGCAATGTTCTTCACATTATCGGTGAGTTAGAAAATACACAGTAATCATGTGTCAATATGTCAATGCCTTGTGGCTGTTTCCATTTTTCCGTATTTTGGCCCCTTGGGCACCAAAAAACTTTGGACACCCCCGCCATAAGGCATTTGACGTTTGGCATTTCCAAATAAGCAGTTTAATGCTACGTTCACACTGAGTGACAGCTTTCAATAAAAAGTCTATGTAGAAACACGTATATGCGATCAAAACTCTCACATTACACAATTTTTCAAAGTCACCTTTTGAGCACGTAAAAGTTGAACCAATCAGGTTTGGTAGTGTCCTTGACAAAACCAGATCGATCAGGAAAGAGAGATGAATGATTGCTGTTTGTGCCTGGACGGAATTCTACCACACCAAGTCTTTCATTTATCAGAATGGAGCTGTAAAGGAGCAGGATTGACCAGATTCACACCGCTGCCACACCAAGCCTCTTCCAACTGTGAGTCATACACCGTATGCTAAACTACATTCAAGAACCCACGTTCATTTATGTGTCAGAGGTTCTCTGAAAATCTATTTTTGCTCATTTTCTTTGTTAACCTTGGTTTTAAAACAACTAAACTTCCTGTTCCTACTTTCCTTTTGGAGGGAAACTGTTCCTTTGGCAGAACATCCGCCCACAAAGAAACTGCATGATGGTGCTTTCCCCAGCAGTCAGGAATGACTAATGAACCCCGCAGAACTAATTTCTCCAGGAGTGAACATTATCAAATTGTTGTTTTGTCTTGTAACAAGAGAATCCTTTTCGGTTTTAATTTCATGTTATTAAGGAAAACATATTCTTTTACGCGTGGCTATATTGGTTATGCATTTGCTACAGAGGTACTCTGAGACTACTGAAGGCAAAAAGTAGAAAAGTTGTGAAGTCGTTTCAAAAGTCCTTCTAATGTTCTATCAGTTTAAAGAACTGCTGAGCCAATGATTTAAGCTTTATTCACAGTGTTGTGTCTATTTTACTGATATAGTATGTTAATGAATGACTTTTAAAAGTAACACGTATATATTTCAGATGCTGCATTTGCCATGTTTATTTCTAAAATAGTTATTTTTGACGTAATAATTAAGTAATTCATCTTTGGTATGTGCTTTATTGATATCTTGTGATTTTTAATTTGTCTGATAAAACCTAGAACCGGATATTGATAAATCATGTAATAAGATGTATTATAGTATAACGGGTGGGGATTTTACGTTCATGCTTCCTTCCACTCCCTTTCAAGCAATATTTATTAATTATGTCTAATTATCCTAAGTTTGATTAGTTACTGTATGAATGTATAACTGATGATTATATTGCTTTTGTGTATTATTTCTATTTGATTGCTTAAAATAAACCATTTCAAATCAAATCAAATCAAAATCAAAACATGCACCAATATCGGGGGGAGGGTCATATCTTAGGGGTAGTGCAGGTGTGTCCTCGACACTTGTAAGGTTTGTTTGTTGTGTGTGTATCATTATATACTTGTAAGGCTAATACTAATGACGTTTGATATCGTACCCTGACCTTGCGCCACACTTTAGTTGTAGTAGCAAGTGCGGGACCCTTACCGACTGCATGGGATTGACACAGATGATAAGTCCACACAAGCTATGCTTTGATTGTATAATGTTCTAGTTTATAAAACTGCGAGGGGTGAACGAGACTCATCGGTCCTGTGCACATTGCGCAGGTTTCAGGGGAATTGAAAAACTAAAAAATGCGTACGACAAACCCACTTCACCCTCGCGTGTTGTATAAGTGTTCGCTACAACCCGTCGCTTGCAGTTGTGACTACGGCTTTCTAGAAGAGGAGGTACTGGGAAGAAGGAAGGATGTGGGGTCCCTTGACACACCTCTATCTCATTTTGTGTCAACTAACTTTCACTAGATTGAATCTATTCAGTGATGAAGAGTCTAAATAACTTAGTACTGACATTTTTTTTAATCTGCTTTTGGAAGGCTCTTACCTCAGCGTGTAAAGTATTTTTCCATTGTTCCAGATGCGAAGCAGCTGATTGGGTGTTGTAATCCAGTGAGAATCGGCATTCTTGGAATTCCTAAATATCGTGTCTGGCAGCCAGATCAAGCCGACCATATTGCTGTTTGGACAACAAGGGGAGAGAAACATTCACTGACGTCGTTTCTGTGTAACGCACGAGGCAGCCTGCCCCCCCCCTTAACAAGGTAATAAAATAACACAATATTGAGGGGAAAGAATTAAGCACATCAATCAATTTGTTCTGCTAATTACAGCCCTCCCTCCTCAGAGGGCTCTCAGAAGACTCATTCACACTGATTGAAGCTGTTTTAGTGAAGTCTTGGTACCTGTTGAGGGTTAGAATCCGCATGCTGCTGCTGTTGTACATGAGCAGTGTCCACCCAGGTCTGTCACGAAGATGATATCGATCCTGGTATTCCTGGAATGAAATTAAGCAAGTCGGGAAAATGATCAGAAGAGCCTTCCAGGATGGAGAGACAGAAAAAAAAAAAGAGATGTTTGTGCAGAAAGTCTGGAGCACTCGCGTCCCTCTGAAGTAGTCACTGATGTGCTCGTTTTTGGATCACAAGTAATGTCCACATCTTCCATCTGTATTACCATTTTCAGTATCAAATTGTTAAAGATCGGCATATTTAATAGAAACTTTTTGCCTTTTGAAACAATGATATCACGAAATGTTCGGTCTACGAAACATCTCTTTGAGTTTATTTTATTATTATTTATTTTTTACAGATGTTGAGTTTTCGAAAAATACTTTCCCTCAATTCCCCAGTGCTCTTATGAAGTCTCCCCTACATACGTTCTTTAGGCCTGCACCAGGAATAACGATACATTCCTATTCGCATATTCAGTCCTTTTGTCTTGCTTTTTTAAACTCCATCAAAGAGCTTGGAGAAATGGGGAGATAAAATCCCTGGGGAGGGTGAGGAGGTGGCCCTCAGTAGAATTCACCAGTCTTTCAAACCTGCAAAACATGGGGTACACCATGGGTGAAATGATCCGTGGTCATCCTACCAAGATTAAGTGCGAAAATATATATAAGATGTGGATCTGACCTTTGCTTGGATGGAGTAGTTAAGCACTGAGGAATCATGTTCATGTGTTGGTTTTGGAGGAACATTTTTGATATTTATTTCGGATTCTAAAATGAAACAAAAGCTTAACTAATAACAGCCTTTTATTTAGGCTAATTTTACAGTATTGGTTAAGTTGTCCTTAAGACTTTGCTTTACTTATGATATGAGTATGCATAGCATGCTCCAACAACACAATGAACCTGAGTCTTTAATGCTTTTTGACCTCTGCAACTAAACTGCTTGGCGTAAATGGCTTCCCATGAAATCCTCCACTCCTGTGGGTCAAGAATCTTCTTTTCAATGTCTTGCCACATCTTCTTTATCTTTCGGCTTTTCCCATCGAAATTCATGTGAACAAGTCGCATAGTAAACTTGGCAATGTTTTGCCGGATGCCCTTCCTGGCGCAACCTTCTCCAGCAACCGGGCTTGGGACCGGCACAAGTAGAAGGAACGGGGGCAACCTGGTTGAACCCTGTTTCCGCAGACGGGAAGAAGCGCCGCCAAACCAGCACGAAACTAAACCGGCTCCTTCATTTGTCTTTACTTACATAATGTTGACTAATTGAAAATACCTACTTATTAGTAAACCCAATGCTGAATAAACACAGCGCCGTTCCTCACGTAAATCAAACATTAGTTCATTTTTGTTGTTTTATATTTTCATAGTAAACTGACTAATGATTCATAAGGTTTAATCCGTAAATTCTGAATTTATAACGGCAGTATAACTTTATAATTATAAAAAAAAACGACTTTTACTCGTCATTCTAACAAATTCATTCTTAAAAATTGTGAAACTTTTCTCATAATTTCACAAAATTACACATATTACAACAGCTTGAAACTACTTACACACACATCTTTATAAAAACACGCACGAACCCCTTGTTACGCACACACAAAGCCAAAGTTACACACGGATCTACCGTGAGACTGTTTTCACGTCTCACAAATTCGTCCGTAAGTGCTGCGTTTAAATACCAGTGGAATGCTCGGTCATTAGAATTTTCTATCAGCCTTCCCTTCTAACGTATTTCCTTCAGTGGGTGTAGCAGGGCTTAAAAACAACTGAGAAAATAAAAATTATTATCACGAGAATATTCGTTCACTTTTAAACACTAATATATATATTAAAATTATATTATTCTCGAGACACCGAATTGATACAAATCACGTAACAGGAACGACCAGTAGAGCCTGTTTTTTTTCTTCGGAAAAATCAAAACTGATCAGACTGAGAGAGTCAAGGGAAGAATGAAGAAGCCCATCTCGGTGGTCAGCGCCCCGAAGTAAGTAACCTCTATGTTCAACACTAACATCTACTGTCTTCATGTATTGATTGAGTCATTGTCTGGATCGTTTAGAGAAGGCATTCACCTATTATTAAGCGCAGCACTACGGACGGGTGGCAGAGGCGGTAGAAAACAGTCTCACGGTAGATCCGTGCGTAACTTTGGCTTTGTGTGTGCGTAACAAGGGGTTCGTGCGTGTTTTTTAAAGATGTGTGTGTAAGTAGTTTCAAGCTATTGTAATCTTAATTTGAGCATACATAAATTACATTTTGTATTTTTTTCATAATCTCGTAAATTCTCAATTTATAACTTGTGAAATTATAACTTTATAATTGTAAAAAAAAAAAAAACGACTTTTACTCGTCATTCTAACAAATTCATTCTTAAAAATTGTGAAACTTTTCTCATAATTTCACAAACTTCTTGTAATTATTTTCTCCTATGGTGACTCTAATACTCTGTGGTAGTATGACGGACTGACTTGGTGTCATAATTCTATCTGGGCACAAACTGCAATTATTAAGATCGATTTTTAAATGGTTAACACTCCCGTGAATTTAAAAGGACAACACCACCACCATCAAATTGGTCAAAGTTGAACTGGTTTAACTTTCAACATGCGTTCAATGGCCGCATGTTTTGTACACAGAGCCTGACAACGGACATAAAAGTTGCACAGCGATGCGTAAATGTGACAGTTGAACGCAGAAGCCCGAAACGCACTACATTTACGTGTGTTTACATAGGCCTTTCATTGGAAGTGGGTTACAGAGGCCGGTGTGAACGTAGCAGCAGATGAAAATCTTAAACTCTTCCTCTTCTTAACCGTTGTGGATATAATAAATCCTTAACCTAGTTAAACTGGAAAAGACCAGATGTGTTTTTAGAGGACAGCTTAGACATTATTCCAGAGTATCTCAATGTTTCATTTCATATAGCTTTAAAAAAAAGTGATCTTACAGCTTCAACAGTGTGCTTTACCATTGCATTAGGGATTTAAAAATGTTTGTCCTATTTAATCTCATTTAGGTTACATATATGTGGGAAAGATTTGCAGCTTTTGTCCTTATGTCTTTATTATGGGGTTTATTTCTTCGTTCTTAACCTGAAAACGCTAAAAAACAACAACACAGATATGGGGAACATAAAACAACTACATATGAATTGCAGTTCCAGCGTTATGAAGCTGAGGAAGGTCAGGGCAGCATAAGGTCACTGGCTCTAGATAGCACATGAACGGGCAGCACCCATCAGCAGCAAGGTCGAACCTCAAGAGCTGAACAATCGCTTCTGAGAGATGAAACAGTCATTTCAGCTCTGTAATGTGACTTTAATAGGAGTTACTCTGTGTGGCGGTGCTCTAATATAAAGTTTCAGATGGAACTAAAGGAGGACATTTCTAATCTGAGTACTTCCAAGTTTGACCAAAGTTCAGGGAATTCGATAAAAGAGCATTTTTGCAATGATCTTTACTGAAATCTATCTTTCTACTTTGTGGCATCTCCTGACTTTTGTGACCTTTTTTTTAAAACCAAAGAGACGTAGCCTGACCTTATTAGTAAATCAGTTTTAAGAGCTCTTATAGTTGTTGGAGGTTTGGTTTGACTCTTGGATGAAAATGATAAGGAAGCTCAACACTAATGATGAGGATGTGACAGCGAGTTTATACTTCTGGAAAATCAAAAACGGCAAAATTTCAAATGAGTTTCTTACTTTAATCAGGCCTTTAAAAAAAAATCCTATACCGACTTGAAAACTTTAGATCAAGTGTTAAAAGTATATTTAACTTACAAACAAATGAATAAATCAAAGACTAGAATTTTACAGGCCAACACTTGTACTCAAAACTCAGTCTTTCATCAACAGGAAAGTCTTTAGCCCTTTGGAGACATGAAGCTCACAGATCAACATCTTTGGTCTCTTCAGGAATCTCCGTTACGATCTGATAACGTGAAATCCATTTTTAAAGCCACAGAACGTCGACGACAACAGCACGTCTGACTGAAATTAATTATCTCGACTTTTACGGCATAGGAACAAATGGCTTCCTCCTTATCCTCTGCCCCATCGTCTCTGTATGGCGGCGGCTCGCTCTGCACTATTTACCGCCGTCTTTCATCAACATCCTCCACAGTTGCGTGGTTCTGCAGATCCACTATCTCTTAGTGTCTGTCACAGCTCCAACCAGACATGTTTGGTTTAAAGGTTTCAGACTGCAGACAGTCAATAACGGAGTCTCTAATTGGATTCTAGTCGATAACTTCAAGGAGATAACTAGTAATTCTTACCATGGGTACCACTTGTTTTGGTCATTTGTTACCAGATTATCTGTCTTTGTGACGAGATAGGAAAATAAAATAGAAAGACAACTGACACTAAATTGTCTTTATGATCCATTCAACCCATCCATTCAATCCAACAAAGGTCAGATGATTTGAGGTTTATTTCATGTCATGAAAAAAGATTCTAGATTGGTTCAGAAGAAGACTTTTGTGCGCTTGGCAGTTTCTCCCCAAAAACATCAAGGATCTCCTCTATACTTATGAAAAAAAAAAAAAAAAAAAAAAACAGGAGTTCTGTGCTTTTACAATGACAGCCTGTAAACAAACGTATGCCCAAATTAACCATAATATTCAAGATTTGATTTATTAAGGAGATAGCAACTATTCGATCTCCTCTCTTTATCTGTTCGTTTCACCGTAAATCCTTTTTTTCCCAAGTGCCAGTTCATTTAAGGGAGTGTCTTGACACAATATAGCAAAAAAAAACCATCAAATTAAAAAATGTAATTATCTCTCCATAGAGTACTTACATTCCAGCATTAGTTAATCTAATAAAACACTTGATCAAAACAAAGATTGAGCATTTGGGCAGCTGAGACGTGAATAGAAATAATTTTCCAGCAGAACCATGTCACACAAAACGCTATCAAATGACTTAAGGTTGGTCTAAGGACGGCTGACACTCATGGCCGAAATTCCAAGTTTGGCATTTCATTTAGACAAAAGTTAGAAGAGCCAAACTGTGATCCATGATCTGACAGAATTCAGTGGTTATGCCTCGCGGGGTCGAGATGTCTCTGTGTGAGAAGCTCAACTTATCCAGAAAAGTAGTCCAATAAGTGGTACAGATCTATATTCTGCATCTGCAACTAAATTAATCAACTTTTCTACAGTCTTTGACTTATTTTCTACTTTGAATATTTCAAATCTAGTACAGTCAGCACCAACTTTGGCTTCTTTTGTGTTTGCTTCAATATACAAGGACAGATATGCTAATGGATGATGTCAATAGGGGATTTTTTCCGCCATGTAATGTTACTAAAAGCTCTAGGAATATAGTTCCATATAAAAGGCCCCATATCATATTTATAATGCTGTAAGTCCAACAGGTTTATCCTCCAGTTCTTTCTGGATCCTGTTAAAAATCCTCATGTTCTGCCGTTTCATCAGCTTAACCCTAGAGCACTATTCAATTTCAGAATTTCTATCCAGCAGTTCTCAAATTTAGCATGTGATTATAAAAGTGTGGGGTAACAAAGAAAAACGAAGCACAAGCAACGTAGATTGTGTATTAATTAAAGGAGCCTGGCCACTAGGAGGGCTGCACGATATGGAAAAAACTCGCAATAAGCGATATTAGTGACCAATATTGCGATATAACTTGCGATACATGAACAAATAGCAAAACAACCAAAAAAATAATTTCCATTTCACTGCAACAGCTTAATTTAGATAAAAGTTGACCCTCGTCTACATAGGAGGCAAACATCTAACATAAAAAAGCTCCATCTGATTGGTCAACAACTTGAGGGCGTAGATCTATGTGGTCAAATACATAGAAGGATATAATTTGATTCCTTAAATACTTTAAGCTGCCATAATCATGTTGTAGCACATTTAAGGTAATCATTTATTGCAATTTTCGCCGTCTTTTGTGATATGCTTGATTTCGTGATAACGATAAATTTGCGATTTATTTTGCAGGCCTATCGGCCACTATTAGAGACGGGCATCTAATGTACCGTTAAGACTCTGGGTTAATTGGAGACTGCCGTCTTTTAACATAAATTTCCATCCGTTTTGGAGTCTTTCTTTGATCTTAACGATTGTTCTGATCTCCAATGAACAGCATTTTATTAACCACAGTTTAAATTCAACTATGAAAATAAAGGAGTGGCTGACCGGCTGCTCTACAATAACTTGTGACCGGGGTTTAAATGTGCAAAAAGTCATAAGAAAGAAAGTCCAAAAATAGTAACTGAAATTTATTTCTCCTTTACTGATTTGTCTTTTAAAAAGTAAACTTAAAAAAAAACATTCAACACAGACTCAAAAATCGGAGCACATCCTCTCTGACTTCTCCACCTCAAATATCAATAAGTCCAAGTTCAGTCCAGATTTACTGACAATTATCTCCAAGCCACACTGAGGGTCTCAGTACAGGAGGAAGTGCTGCCAAGTGTCCATCAGTAAGAGAAGCCCTGTTCAGAAGAACCATTGATAGAGGTTACAGAACTGTAGAACTGATTTATTTACATCTTGATTTTTTTATTTACCTATTTTATTTTATTTGAATGAGAGTTTTCCAAGTAAATTTTGTACAGAAAACAGTTACTAATAGAGTATAGTATATGTTCCATACCAATTTACTGGCTCACAAGTTGCGTGTGTGTGTGCCTCAGCTAGACCCTGCCTTCAGTGGCCCCCACGTAAATTGAGTTCGAGACCCCTGATCTACAGCATCTTCAATGAGATACAGGAGGAGAGCATCACAGCAGCAACTCCTTGCAAGCACATAACCCAAGGGGCAAACTCTGAGACGGAGATCTGTGAGGCACCTATTGAAAGCAAGAACAGTCCTTTACAAACCAAAGCTCCATTTCCCACACTGACCACAACAACAGCTAAGTTCCTCTGTGCTCCCTGCACAAGTGTGGAGGTGAAAGGCTTTTTAGAACAGCATCAATACTGTTGAAGAGCGCAGGAGCCAATTAACAGCTCAACTTGCAGAAATGCTTAGTTAAAAAAAAAAAATCTCCACATTTTTCTCAAATAGCAGAAAGTTGAGTTTGAGTAATAAGAAAGGCAGTTATTGTATTTGTTTTCTGTTGGTTAGTTATGCCTTTTCCCCCTAAGCTGTTCATTCCATAAGCTGAAAATGACCTTGATTTTAGCGAACCTTGTTTTTTTTAAACACGGAATTTATTTTAAGTCCCACTCGGATCATCTTTTGATCGATTGTACAAGAATTCTCAGTGGTCTTTTCATCATAATTATGTTGTATTTAGCCAAAACAAAAAACACTTGCAGCATTTTCTTGGACATAGTTTCTGCAGAGCAGCAGTAGTTCATTAGAAATTTGCCCGGTGTTTTGAACTCCCGGGACCGTTGGCGACGCGTAAGCCATCCCCTGCTTCCCAACATCCCTGTGTTTACACACTCTACCGCTAGCTTACAGTCCCTCACATTTAAACCCAACATTAGTGGTGCAACAAAAAACGGTAAATCATATTGGCGCCATCTAGCTGTACAGTTTAGAGCCAGATGTCACCTCAAACAAGAAAAACAAAGACGTAAATGGAGTCAAGCAGGGAGCTAGTGGCCCTCCGATTGTAGATTTTATGCAACAACTACAAGCTTTATCCAACAGTATTTTTTGTCTGCTCCTGATTCACAACAAAAATACTCAGAAACATAGTTTTAATCTTAATTTTGCTACAAGAACACCTGCGACACCATTTTCATTGGAGTGGGTCTTTAGGGTTTTTTTTCTCATACTGCTGTTGGCCATTACTGTTTGTCATAGCAATACAACCTCATTAAGCCTCTATCCTATTACACACTTGACAATAGGTCAAAGCATGTACAATTTATGCTGATATAATACTGGCTTGATAATAATATTGACCATTGCAGTATCAGTACCATATTGGGGTTAAAAAAATGTTTAGAGGCATCTCTCCATTGATTCCAGCTCCCCACTGCGCTCAACTATAATCTGATTGAGCTGTCAACTGTTACATAACAAAATACCACATGGGCCAAGCTGCACTGATTTTACTCATTTACCATGGTAAGAAAAAGAGCGTGAGCCTGGTTGCTAACATGTTTGGGAGTTAGCATGGTCACAGGAACGTTTGTTTCTGTCTGTTTTGTCGTCGTGTTGCTAACAAGGTTGGTAGTTACAGATACAGTGAATACGCCAACGATGCTCACATTTAGCCTGTTGCAAACAAGTACTAGAGTTACTGTAAATGCAATTAATAAAGTCCGATTGACTCAATGTCTTGACTCTTCTGTCTCGTTTTATGCAGTTTATAGCTCCTTATGCTTAATTTCAAAAACAGACCATTCATGAACGGTGGGGCCTTATCGTCCAGTGCGCTTTATATTGGGGGAAAAAATGGTAACATGATCAGCTATGCATTTTTTCAGAGTAATCTAAAAAGTTATCTTAAATATACCAATTGGGCTGTTCAAGACCCCCTATTTAACTCTGGTCAAAAATCTCTCCTTTTCCTCACAGCTGAAGCTCTACAAACTTCAGAATGCTGGATTTGCACTTTAAAACAGGGAACACCACAACATATCTCTGACTAATGTATTTCTTCAGGCAAAGCCAATGCTGCAGAGATGATATAAATATTTATAACTCCCAGAATCCTGGGAAATTAGTCCCTGGTCTACATTTTGCATCCTACTTAGAAGAAAGGAAAAGATGATAACCATCATGGGTTGATTTCCTAGAGTCACATGTCCACTTCAGGGCTGGGTGTTATGACACTTCATCAAAACATTATATTTGAGTAATTAATTTTCTCTCTGAGAGTCTGATCCAATCACTTCGCATAAACGTAGCAACCAGAAAGCATTTGCTTCTGGCTTTACAGCTGTACAGAAATTCTTCTCCGGTGTGATGGGCACAAATGCATGGTAAACACTGTCATTCAACCGCTGCTTAAGGCTGATAATGAACTTCTGTCACACTTGTAACAAACAAAAGTGCTCGGCACCCGCGGATATGACTGGCATTTTGAAGACCAAGTTGCATGCGTGCACGCGCCGAGCTAATTTCATGAACATGCTTTGTTTTGTTCTTGGGAATCAGACGGGAAGACCTTTGAAGGAAACAAAAGAGTCATTTGCATTCCTGGCTGTTTACTCCATGTCTGTTTGTGGGGATAGGAATGAAAAATGATGCAGACGGCTGGCTGTGCTTTGCTGAACATGGAGCTTAAAGTCGAGGCATCACCCACCTTTCTTTGGCTGACGCAAATGACTTGCTTGTGTCCAGCTTAGTTACAGTATTGGCATAAGGGCAGTAGAACATCTCCAAGCAAAAACCTGGCCTTCTGTCCACTTGTTGAGTGTGTGTCCATTTACTCTGAAAGTTGTTTATTTTTAAATCCTTAATTCCAGCTCACATCAATGAGGTTTTAGATAAAGATATGCGGTAACCAGATGCAAATACTTCCTGCTCATCACCCAAATCAGGTGTATATAGTCAATAAGAACCTGAAATTTCTTGAAGGTCTTGAACATCATTTACATTTGTTTTTATTTAATTGTAGAGTCAGGTTCTTATATTTTTGCTTTTAATAAAAGTTGTTTTTTGTAGAAAACCTGAGATTTCTAGTGCTAACTGCTAACTAATTTGTTTACTGTAATGTCACTGTTTTGTAATGTTATTCAACCTCTAGATCAGTGTTTTTCAACCTTTTTTGAGCCACGGCACACTTTAACCTTGACAAAAATCCCGCGGCACACCAGCATCCAAAAAAATAGATAAAAAAAAAAAGCTCAGTCTGTATTGATCTACAGCCGCTCTGCAATCTCACATGCATCTTTGTGATAATTGTTGCAGAAAAAGCTGGAAGCAGCAGCTGTTTTTTTCTAAAAGATGTATTAAAAATTAAGTCAAAAGATTCAAAAACTGTTTGATGTGTGTTCGTTGTTTTAAGACGTTAAGAGGAGAGACTCACTGTCCGCTAAGACAGTCACTTTACTGCATCATGGGAGATGTAGTGCCGATAATCTGCCGACCGCAGAAAGACCAGCGTCTTTGAGATTCATGGTTTTGTTCACTTGTTCCACGGTCTGATACCAGATTCTGTGGAAAGCTACACCGCTAAAGACGAGCTTTAGCTGGTATTTTTCTTAGAACAGAGAGACTTTTTTGCGCTAAATTGAAACAAGGAAGTGAAGACTTTAAGCACTTCTGATTGGTCAGACTGATGGCATGTGATTAAGCCTTCAAGAGTGATTGGTGGAGACAGTTAAAGGGGCGGGACTTTTCCTTACACAGTTATAGCTGCAGCTAAATCGCGGTATCCCGTTATTCTTATCAAAATGTCTTTAATAGAGTCATATAAAGACAAAGAAAGAATATTTTTAAGATATTTCATATTCTTAACTTCTCAGTGTTTTATCAGGGCCTGTTTGGATGAACAAAGAGCTGATTTCCTGGAGATGGAAAATCTTTTTAGATCAGTTAATGAGGGCAATTTCTCACGGCACACTTGACCATCTCCCACGGCACACTGGTTGAAAAACACTGGTCTAGATTATCATCAACATTATTCTAAACTTAAGTGGACAAAAATACATTTTAACATAGTAAATAATATGAAATGTCTTGTACATACCCAAATTTACAAGTTTTGTAAATCTTAAATTAAGGCTTATATCATTTAGTGAGCTGATTTTTATGAAAAAAGTATCAAAATAAAACTATTCTTAAACAGTACTTCAGTCCTTAATCTGTTCACGTATGTTTAAAAAAAAGGTGATCTTTTCAGTGGACTCCATAACAAAACAGCCTAATTAACGGATTTATGCCCATCAGAGTCTGCTTCAAATGCAAAATATCTGTATATATTGATTCTGAGAGGCAAACGAGAGGAGAAACAGGAGGGGAAAAAAGGAAATCTAATTAGAGAGGAAACATTGAGAGCTAATAAAATCAAATAAGATGCAGGAAAAAGTAATGAGGGGCATTGAAGTGGAGTGAAAGAGACTGAGGAGGAAACAAGGAGGAAGGAGAAACTACAAATAGAAGATGATTAACCGATCGTGTGGAAAAGCATGTCTATTGCAGCCTCAGATGTTTCATTTTTTAGGTAGAACTAAACTCACATGTTTGAACCGTAAGATGCAAAAGAGACGGCAGTGGTTAGGGTTTGTGCTTCGTGTGCATTTAGCAGCAGCAGCAGCAGACTGGAGATGTGATCTGCATATTACCAAGGCCAGTGTAAAATTAGAATAATGCTTTGTCCTTCTTCCAGTCGGAAACTATCTGCTAGTTTTAATTGCTGTACAGTGGAAACATGACACTGTGACCAAAAGACGACCATTTCTGCAGACGTTTAAAATTGCATAACCAACATTTACTTTGGTTGTTATAACCCCTTCATGCTGGGTGTTGCTGCTTTGCAAACGTTCTATTAAATGTCCACTGAATTTAGCATCATCTTGAATGGGTAAAATAAATAGGAAATCATTTTCTATATACTGGTAATTGTAATTAAATTCATGAATTACGTGGTTTGATTGAAAAAATGTTGCAGCTAAAAGTCTCTAGTTTAGGTTTTTAGTTCAGTTATTTAATAAATCCGATCCAACAGTTTGTACTCTATACTCTACAATTGAGATGTTTTTATTTTGATAGTTTAATCTGAAAGTTTGGGCGCATGTCAGGGGTTTCACTTCTTGTTGCGTCTCTTTTAATAAGAAAATACACGCACAAAAAAAGTGCTTTAGACGAACAAGTAGCAAAAGGAATACCAGAGAATGTTTCAAATTTACTTTAGAATTATTTTCCAAAACAGATAATAGAAAGTAAAGAGCAAAGATCTTAAGAAGATATAAAAGTGTACAAGACAAAGACAAGGTCACAAAAAACAAACTCACTAAAGGATTTCACCCCAGTTTGATTATTTTACGTTTGTACAGCATCAATTTTATCTAATATTAAGGTGAAGCAGAAATATGTGCTCTTTTGATGGTTGCAACATTGATTTAAGAAAAACAAAATTCTATTATTTTTGTTTAAATAGTCTTTGCTCTCTAAATAACTCAAATATTTAATTTAACAGATTTGAAACCTTTTTCTATTGACATCATTTTTATGCTTTTCTACGGTTTAATATGTCAGAAATATGCGTTCAAACTCCTTGAATGTTTTATAAAGTTCTGGCCCCGACTGTGAATTCAAACTATGACAAAGATTTCTGGCAGTGTGAAAATACTGAATAATAGAAAATAACATAATTGGACCAAGTCACTTAATTCTAAAGGTTACAAAGACAATAAGACGTAATTGTGGGGAAAAAATGTTCAAATAAATTGAAAGGATTTTTAGTTTTGAGGCCTTTCGTCCAATTTAGAAAAAAATCATGTCAAGCCTGCTTAACGCCATTAAATGTCTCCACCTTGAATTATAAACACGCTCTGCTGTCTTGGCCCCAATGGCGAAGACTGGTGACCTTCTGCGGTGCAATCAGATGACCTTTTCTAGTGAATTTCCCGCTTCCATCTCCCACGTCTAGAATGAGTCAGAATCAAGTGAGGCATGGAAAAGCTAAAAGAAAAAGAACTTTAAACGAGACCAGATTTTACCGTCACATACTGTGACTGGATGGGTTTGACATCTGGGAAAACACTTCTGTTATTTTGGACATAGCTGTCTTCTCAGCAGGATTATTTGCGGTTTAACACAAACACTTCATTAACGGGTTTAATTAAAACTTGTCAAAACTAAGAAGAAAAAACTTTTTAGATACTGGATTCTGTCTCTTATCTTTATAAAAGTCTTTTCATAAATAAAATCAAAGAAATGAGCAACTCCCAAGAGTTCCTATGTTTAATCGTTTTAAAGCCCCTTAGGGTGTAAAATGTCAAAGAAATCCTCTTTTCTCCCCTCTGGTAATGAGTTGATTTATTTCCTTACTGCTATTGAAATAGATAAAATAGACAGCTGGATATAATTGTTAGATTGGCAGCTTGTGTTGAGAAATTGGGTCATATCAGATGCTCTTTCAAGTCTCACATTCTACCTTGAAGCATTTGTAAAGTTTGACCTGACTTCTGCCACGTTCAGCGTCCTCAGACTTGCACCGCCCACCCGCTCAGTTGTGTCTCGACCTCCTAATCAATCAGAAGGACTCCCACAGCCGCCACACCTGCTCTCTGAAGCACAGAGAGTTCTAAAAACCCAGCTGGAAGATTGTTGACATGAGAACTGATTTAGAGACAAATGAATAAGATCAAGATGGACCTATTTGGCTTAAACAGACATTTGTTTATGTTTTATTTTTACAATATGGCACCAAGAACTGCATTCCAAACATTATGACTTTGTCACAATTTGTCACACGGCTAGATACAGGCTGTAGTATTTGGGCAAACAGAGGTGGTCCACACAAAAAAACAAGTTTATAGACTGCTCTTTGAGCCAGAAGAGTGAAGATGTTCGTGCACATTATTTTCTATGAGCATGATAAAATGACTAGGGAACACCTATACAACACACAAGGAAGTAAGGGTGATAGTAGGTGAGTCACAGGTGAGTTATACAAGATTGAACCCAACTGCACAAGTTTAAGGGCTATTTTCTACCTGTGACCATGAATTTACTAATATCGTAGTAATATATTAGTGTGGCATTAGGGCTCCCCCTACAACAGCATCACCTGTACATTAAGTCTGTGCAACTTACATTAGCCTTAAGCTACATTCACACCGACTATGGCAACTCGCGTTCAAGCGGCTTTCAATATGAGGTCTATGTAAACACACGTGAACCCACATTTTGGGCTTTCGTGTTCAGGGTCCCTGCATTTACGTTTCGCTGTGCAGGCTTTGTAAGTCTGTTCTCGGACTCTACGTACAAACCAGGGTTTCGCTAAACGCACAGGGAAAGTTCAACCAAGTGAACTCTAGACTGCTTGACCGTCAAATAGTGGAACTTTGACCAATCGGGGACTCAGATCTGGTAGCGAAGTATGGACGGTGTCCTTTTCAAAACATGGAAGTGACAACCGTTGTAAACATAATCATGAAGGAATAAATAACTGCCAGTTGCGCACCACCAGAATTGTTTAATAATTTCATACATTGCCATGAAGTTGTAAAAAAAAAAAAAAAAAATAGAAAGAAAGCCTGAAGCAACATTCGTGACGTTCGCACCACTTCAACATTTTTGCACCAAGCCTCTTCCAAATGTAGTTGGCTGACATGTGCTAGTAACAAGACACCCCTACCTGCCACTCCGGGTGTTCATGAAAACCGTGTATAGCACGTTCTTGAACACACAACATATGCCTGGTTTGAATGTAGCATCACAAATACTTCATGATACGCTTGCCACGACTCTCTATAGACCTGGACAACGCAAAAACCAGTACAGCGAATGTGACTATAGCTTCAGTCAGCAACATCAAAACCTCCAAAGTGTCTGAAAAGTTGGTACTTAATAAACTTTGCAACCTTTAGATTCCTGCATGCCGTTCATCTATCCTTCTATGCTCTTTTGCCAAAGAAAAATACTTTTTAAAAGAATAGTATAAACAATTAAAAATAGCATCAAGCAATTTCTGTGCAAAGCTTCCTGATCTGACGATAATATTTAGAAAATCTCTTGATAAAATTGTCTGAAAAGTCATTTGCCACTAAAATGAGGCATTTTTCTCCACATCTGATAGTATATACAGAGTAGGCACCTAATGTGCTAACAAAGAGAGCGTTTCCTGTACATTTCCTCTCTTTCAGACTATTGACAAATGAAATCCAGGGAAATGACAACAACAGCGAAGAGGAATAGATTTGATTCGATTGTAATGCTGTGAAGGAACCCATGGCAGATGTGAAGGAACCATCAAGAGTGAGGAGAAAAAAAGAGTGCCATAGGAAATGAAACACAATGTTCCTTTTTAGCACTAAGAGACTCCTCTGAAGAGGACTGAGGCCTTTGATGTATGCCCCCCCATCACGTGTGCGTGTTAATCATAGACAGATGGATGGCTGCGTTTGACTGTGTGGAGGAGCATCTGTGAGTGTGTGTCGCTGCCACATAAATAGCCTCTTTCGTGTTTTTTGGAGGGTCAGAAAGTCCTTTGGTTTCCATGGACTCAATAATTCAGTGAGTTCCACCAGGCGGCTGTTGAATACACTCTTTCTACCACTTTTTTTTTAAGGTTTAAGTGCAAACACAGGTTTGTTGGAAAACCAAAGTTGCAGAGCAAGAACCCACTGCGGTCGGATTCGTCGTCTTTCTGCTCCCTTCCATTCCTTCATCTATATTTCAAAAAGAATAGCCAGGGCTTTCATTGTGTTTATCCCTGAACACATAAGCAGACAGTTCACCATTTTTTGATGAGGACCAAAGGATTTGAACGCCACCGACAAAACACAGCCTCACCTCCCAAAAAATGTGTCATAAACCCATTTTCATCCAGAAAGAAACTGAAAAAACAGATTTATCCTTTTTAAGATAAATATATACAAATTCTTTAAAAAAAATGAGGAAAATAACCAAGAAAAGGACTAAAAAAGCCATTCAAATTGTAATTAGGCAATACGTGGAATAATGAGACTCACCCTGAGAGCCCTGTTAAGATACATAAACAAAACTAAGCTTGTTAGTTCATCTGAAAATAAAAAGAAGGGTGTAAGAAAGCCCCTAGATCTCAGTCTCACTACCATTAAGATTTTTAATCTACTTAAGCCATTCCATCTACTCAGGCTTTCACAACATCTAAGCACCAGACTCCATTTAACAGGTGGAGGTTAAGGGAAGAAGAAAATCCCATTTTTTTAAATAAACTAAACTTTTGCCTCAAGTCAAATAAAATTTACATTTTTTAATGGTTTTGGCTTGATGTTTTACCTTAACCCAATGGTCTCCAACATTTTTTGGGTCGCAGCGTTTAATATTTTTTAGCTCCTGGTTTCTTCTCAATTAAAATGCTACAACGAGAATTATTTATTTATTAATATTTTAAATGCAACCATGTACATGGGCCCAGAAGAATGTTATCAGAATATAACAAACGTTCACTTGGGTCACACTT
Source organism: Oryzias sinensis (assembly GCA_037389245.1). Taxonomy (NCBI): domain Eukaryota; kingdom Metazoa; phylum Chordata; class Actinopteri; order Beloniformes; family Adrianichthyidae; genus Oryzias; species Oryzias sinensis. The sequence goes on along the minus strand of CM074510.1, from coordinate 9,491,178 downwards.
TCGGTCGGAATAAATCATTCGCACATGTGCAATAAGGTTTGAAAAACCAGAAGAGGATATTTGATTTGATTTGAAATGGTTTATTTCAAGCAATTAAGTAGAAATAATACACAACAGCAATATAAACATCAGTTATACATTCATACAGTAACTAATCAAACTTAGGATAATTAGACATATTAATATATATTGCTTGAAAGGGAGTGGGAGGAAGCGAACTTATATAATCCCACCCCGATTATACTGTAACCATTTTATTACATGATTTATCATGATTTATCAATATCCGGTTCCCAGTTTTTATCAAACAGAATTAAAAATCATAAGATATCGATAAAGCACATGACAAAGATGAATTACTTAAGTATTACGTCAAAAATAACTATTTTAGAAATCAACATGGCAAATGCAGATCAATCATCTGAAATATATGCAGATTATGTTACTTATAGCTACGCTAGCAAAGCCATTCATATGAATAAAACATAATACTATATCAGTAAAGCAGACAACACTGTTTCAGGAATTTTCATAGCAAAAATTTCATCAAGTATCAAAAGTTAAAAACATGTGCAAAATTATGCTACATTAGGAAAGATTTTTGAATCAGTTTATCAAGTTTTGGAGAAAGTGAAGTAATATCATTAAAAGTCAATCAATTTAACAATTTTCAATAAGTTTTTTAATATTTTTTTTTTTTTTTTTTATAATAAAGAAATGCTGTAGGGGAAGAGTAAAAAGGGTCCATAACTGTCGATTGTCCAAGGTTGGTATTTCTTCTTTTACTGATAACAGCTGATCTCCTGGGTTCAAAACAGTTAATAGTTCTCCTCGATGTTATGTCTGCAGACATTAGATTCAGGTCCATATCCTTCTTCAGCTGATATCAGCTGCGGTGAAAGTTGAGGTCAAGTTGTCTGCAGGTCAGAACTCTCTGCTGTTATTCAGGTTACGTCAGACGATGGAGAAAGTGAGGAATCCAGGTGTCATATTTTCTTGAAATTATTTGGCTCTTTGATTTATTTCTCCACGTTGTTTCAGACGACCGTGATCAAACACTTCTCAAAGTCCTTCATGGTGTTGACCACCAGAACCTTGGTCCGGTCCTCTGGACCGAGCGGTTTGACATAAATCCTGCAGCCTTTAACCCAAGTGTTCTCAATCTGCTTACGCTTCCTGAGAAGCCGTGCATGTTTTGAGATTTCAGCATTCCTCCTGGTCAGATGGTCGTTCAGATAAACAGCAGAACCTCTGAGATTTTTGCGTAGATTCATCAGAGCTAGCTTGTGTTTGTGATTCACAAACCTGATGAGGATCGCTGGTTTATCCGTCTCCTTTCTCCTGGGGAGCAGGTGGCAGGTCTCGATGGTATTGAGATCCAGGGAAATCCCTTTAGATGTGAGAAATGAATGTATTTGCTGCTCCAAAGACACAGCACCGATCTCCGTATTGGCACTGCTAGCTACGCTAGCGCTAGCATTAGCAGTGCTAGCTCGAGGCTTGATTGGTACTCCAGTGAGAATGACATTATTCATCCTTACTTGCTGTTCCACATCGTCCAGTCTTTTCTCCAGAATCTCGACCTGGTTTTCTCGCTGCTCGTTTTGAGCCCGAAATCTTCGGAACTCTTCCATCATATCCCAAAGTGGCGTTAGCTTAGCCGACACTTGTTCCATAAAACTTTTCAGCGTTTCTTGAATAATGTCAAGAGTTTTTTTGAGATATAAGTTTCGCCGAGCGGCTATATACATTGACATATCAGCTCGGTAATATACGAGACGATCTTCTAAACGTGCTTTTAATAATGTTACGGTTATTATGAAGCGCCTGTTCGCTCATCATTTTAATTTTAATCCGTGTGGTCAGTGCTTTTTCTGTTGATGAACACAGCCAGAAAGAAGCCAGGATTAGCAGTATGCTAACACGCGCTAACAACATTAGCTTTAGGTGGACATAAAATCCATCCGGAAATTCTGCAATCTGCATCTTGGCTGCTCTTAAACATGTAGGAATAACATCCGCCTTTATTTAGTCAGGACACCACTGCAAACACAAATCCACGTGATTGTTTGAACGGTTTCTAAGGACTGAGCAACATTTCTGCTTTAAGCTAACACCGCCCCAAAGCCGCTGTGTGTGTGCTGACGGTCCGAGCTCTGCTCAGACACACACTTTTAGACCTGGTTCTGAGTTCGGTAGCTCGTTCCCCTGAAGCTGCAGGACGGATCGCAGTCCTAAATCTCCCACACATACCGCTCATGTAACAAAGCACCCACCCCCCCCTTCCCCTCAAGCACAAAGCTGTAAGTCCGCACTCCACCGGTCCACTTGACTAATTAAGTGCAGGAGCGGACCACTTCTTTTCTATTTTGTTTGTTACTTTTTTTGTTAATGTCACTTTCCTCAGTTTATACTGGATCATCGCAGATGAGTCATTAGTTGGGAAATAAAATAAATAAAGTAATAAAGTAAAATAACAAATATCAATTATATAAGAACGAAAAATTTAAAAAGCCCCCCCGACGATATCATCGTCCATCCCGATGGTTGACAGCAAACATCGTCAACTGCCAATTTAAGGGACATCCCCCAACCCTACCCTGTATAGGTCCCACTGGTGGTCTGCAAGAAATATCAAGATCGTACGCTGCTCGTTGAGCCGTAGAGTAAAAATGTTGAAGCACCTAATTGTTGTTCTTTGGGGCATGATGTTGGCGACAGGTCGTAGAAAACACAGGTTGGGCACAGAGAGCCGATAGTCCTGTCCAAGTGATAGGTGTGCATTCTTGCGCTCAGCCTAACTGTTAGACATTAAGGAACTTAGACAATCAGTCTTTAGCAGCGGCTGGACATCTCAGTTGGCTGGGTGTAGGGCTGTCATAAAGGACCGGGTTTGGTTCCCAGGGCGTATAATGAGCCAAAATCCAGTGTGGGTCCTTAGGCGAAACCCTTCGTGCTACTACACATCAGGCTCTCCTTGTGCCTTAAAAATACAGGGTTGGGTCGGGAAGGGCATCCGGCGTAAAAATCTCTGCCAAACCACCTGTGCGTATTAGTGAATGGTGATTTGCTGTGGCGACACCTAACGGGATAAGCCGAAAGGTCAGACTGTAGCTTGCTACTGACACGTGCATATTTATGTGCGGTCAGTACTTCGCTCACTACTCAATTAAAGGCTTACACCGTGCCAAAGGTCCCGCCCACAACTCAAAGGTGAAATTCTAATGGACTACTACCGCTCTGCAGAAACTGCAGAAAACAACACAGGGTTTTTTATTGACTAAAAACGGCATCATTATAATTAGAAGACCACTGGGAAGTGGGAATGCTTTGAAAATAGATCAAAAGATGATCAGAGTGGGACTTTAACAAGCGGCCCTTCCAAAGACCTTACCCCAAAAAAAATATATTTGCTTTAGTCCAAAAAATACTTGAACAGTTTCAGCATTGCACTGAAATTGTCTTAGCATTTAAATATTTACAAACATTTTTTTTTCAGTTAATTTAATGGTTCAGATGCCAGCTTTTATGTCTAATAACCCAAATAAAAAAAATATATGGTTCTCAGTACAGGGAGAGAAAAAATGTTGAAGCAACCACTTATCGTCCACTCCCAGACTTGATTGTTCACAGAGATATGTAAACAAAGTGAGAAAGCCTCGTGATTCAACAGAGCACAATGGTAGAAATTAAAAACCTGGCTGCGGCGCATTGCTATGACCCGCTTTCGGTTATGGGTCAGTAACAACATCTTGGATGTGCTGGTGCTGACTAATAGATGTGGAATCTCTGCGCCAAGATGAGTGAGAGGATTGATGGTATGCCAGTGGGAATAATAATCTGTCTTCTCCGTCTAAGTCATTGTCCCTCTTTGTCTCTTTTCTTTTAATCATGGAATGATAAATGCGTTTGTCACGGATAATGTCAAGGACTCAAATGTTGGCTAATTTGCCTTCCTCGTCGTTGCCGAGGGCGACCTTGATCTCAGACCTGGATGAGGGAGGATTTGTGAAAACCAAAAAGAAAATTAGTTTTTTTGAAGCTTTCACTAGGCTGACATGAACAACATAGTAGTAGCGGGACCTCAATCAAAAATTGGGAAAAGATGCAGAAAGAAGTCTGTATTTTTTTGGTTTTATCAGCAAAAACACTCAAGTATGAAGATAAGATGCTCCTAGCTTTACAAATGCATTCCTACAATCCAATCACACACACACACACCTTGCTTTGATATATTGCATCTGTCAAACGAAGCCATTTCCCTCCTTCTAGGTATGACAGCTCTTCAGAGATTATTCATGTAAACAGATTTATCAGGACTAATGTAGACGACTGTCTGTAGAGCATGTATCAATGGCTTTTTTCACATCAGGTACAAATCTTAACTGAGAGGGGAAAGGTGGTCATACGGTCCTATGTCAGAAAAACCTCTCGCACCGTAGATCTCCTATTTTAGACAAGCGTGACGTAAAATGGAAGATTGACCTTTTTCTTTTACATTTCATTATTCTCTTTTGCAAATAAATGTTAAACAGCAAAATAACTTTTCCTTTTTCTCTCTGAAACAGTAGATGAATAACTAAACTTCTTTCCACAAATATTTATTTCAAATTCGAAATCTAAACCTTGAAGGCGTACAAAGCCTCAGAATTATAGTAATTTTGTTGAATTTTGAATCTAATTTCTAACTTACCCAAATAAAAATACCTTAACAGAGACTGTCAGACAAAGTGAGGTATGCTGAAAGGTCCCAAAGAGGAACAAACGTGTGCTATATCAAAAATTGTGAAACAGAAGAAGAAAACGAAAGCAAGATTATTCATTTACAGATGGAGAATGGTAAATGGCGTATACTTATATAGCATTTTCTACCTTCTTCAAAGGCCCACAGTGCCTTACAGTCACAGTCCCCTTTACCCATTTACACACTGATGTTGGACTGCCGAACACTGGCGCCAACCATCCACCAGAGGCAAGGTGGGGTTCAGTGTAAACGACACTTCGACACATGGGCGGGCAAGGCGGGAATCGAGCCCGCAATCTTCCGACCAGAGGTCGACCGCCCCACCACCGCCCCCAAGTGAAAACGTGGAACATTGTGGAACCAAAGCAGGAGTAATTGACGGACAAAAATGACTGAGGATATAACAACATCTCATCCAGGAGGATGAGGAAGCAGAGCCACATGAGAATTGAAAGCCTCACTTGATGAAGTAAAGGTCAGACTTTTTTTACTCAACTATTTTAAATGCTGACTTGATTAACAAGACGATTTCAAGTTTCAAACTAAAGTTACTTAAATACTTGTCTCACATTTGACAAAAACATCTAGTTAGTTGAAAATAATTGGATAAAGAAATCCCATCGATGTCTAAAAAAAAAGACCAACATTTTGAAAGCCTTCTTAAAAAAACAAAGTCACTGTTACAACAGTCACCTGAAAGACTTGCCATAAATAATAAAATAGATGAATAACCACAACCAGACAATGATCTAAAGGTGGTACATACTTGAAACCCCTTCAATTCAACTGAATAAACATTTATGTAAAAAAAAGCTACAAAAAGTTTTCAACAGTCACAATTTGTTGTAAACACGGCTGTGGTGACCCGAAGACAAATAGTTTTTTAGATTTAGAGGAGACATTAGTTAAGACCTTTGTTTTTACCTCAGTTATCTTTGAAAAAGAAAAAAAAAAAAAAACAACAAAAAAAAACACTCCAGTAAATAACCCCCTTATTGAAGTATCCCAGAGTGGTAAAAGACAGTAGTTAAAGCAGGTTCACACAAGTTCATTTAAGGCAAAGATTACTAACTGGAACGCTATGAGGAATGTTACTCTATTCGTCCTTTGTAGAACTTTATTTACAAATGCAGTTTTCAGATTAGTTTATTTTTTAGGGTGTATTCAGACTGGAAAAAATCTTTGTTCCAGATTGAGTCCCTAACCTTGTGTTTGGTCTGTATTCAGACTTGCATCCAGCAGATCATTCTGTTACGGACCAAAACTTGTAAACAAAACCATGTGACTAAGGGTCTCTAAAGCCATTGGTCAGGACCTACAAGGGCGGGTCATAACAACAAGTGAAAGAAGAGACGTGCTGCACTTTACAATCCTTACCGGGGACGGTTAACTTCTTAAAACTTTATTGTTCAGTTACCAGTTCTGAACGTCGGGAACAACACTTGTTAGTTTGGTACGATAGAGGCATGCTGCAAGGTGGTTACTGGCAAGGTGTGGGCATTAACTTACAGGATTTAAGGAACTGCAGTGATGAGGGTATGAAGGTAGGCGGATAAGTGTTGATGACATAGATTGTCGGGATAACTGTGAAAAGCAATGTATATCATGTTAAGCATTGTTTTAATGAGCCTCCACTCATCGACCACATCTCAATGAGTTACGGTGTGTTTTCAAGAGAATTCTGTTAAGGAAACCACATGGTAGCTTTTAGGATGACGTCACAGTAGCGCATGCGGCACATGCCACGTAAGGAGACAGAAAAGCATGTAAGAAGTGTTTTAAGCTTTGTTAAAATAAACGTTTCCTACAAATAAACAGTTGGATCCTTATTTCTGTTTGACAACCGTTGCTTTACATTTGTCCGCGTCTCATCTGTACATTCCTACTCTGTTTGGTTCAGTTGTTCCGCTATGAGGACGGATGGCATTAAGACTGAGGAATCTCATAGCAAACCAAGGCTCAGTCCGATTGCAGGGGTTGACATAGCCCAGAAATTTGCACTGGCCCACAGGGCCAGTAGTTTTTGAAACTTACTGGCCCTGCCTGAAAGTTACTGGCCCGACACCGCGCATAGCGGGACCCGCCGCTCCGCAGGTGCTTGCAACTTTAGGAGGGTCCGGGTGTATGCCCCCCCCGGAAACTTTTAATATGGTGCAATTTGGTGCATTCTGGTGACATCACTTATTTCTACACTTTTCAATGACTGAAAATAGACCATATCAAACGTAAATCTGCTCTAGTGTGTTTCAGATGTTTTGAAGAGAGCACTGCAGTGTAGTGGGTAACACTAGTTCAGAAGTTTTCATGGTGCTTCTAACGGCAAATATCGCAATAAATCATAAACCTTAAATGTGTTAAAACAATCTAATGGCAGCTTGAACCATTTAACGAATCAAATAAATCCCTTAATGCATTTGACCAATCGGATGGACGCCTTCACATTGTTGACCAATCAGATGGAGCCCTGTTATGTTAGATGTTTGTAACCTATGTCAACGTGGGTCATTTGGAGTATAATTTTTAAACTGGGAATGGTTATTTGGTTATTTTGCTGTTTGTTTATATACCGCAAATTATATCGTTATCGCAATTTTAATCTCTGATATCGCATATCGCGAGTTTTCCTCATATTGTGCAGGTCTAACTGAGATCATTCAGCTAACTAGAAATACTTACTGCTTACAGTGTTGTAAAGAAAAACAAAATTAAGTAGTTTAACATTCTACTGCATTTGAGTCTGAGATTCAGGTATTTGGAGTTGCCTTTGATTCTTTGACATTCAGCTTAAAGCTTAGTGCATACAGTTTCATCTTCAATGCATTCATTAAATATCTTGCTGTCCATAGTACTAATTCCACCCATTACTCCATCCAACATATTCCTATCTATTCCTGCCATGTCTTCCACATCTCTGACATGCTTCAGTCTCTCTTCAGTGACGGTGTCGGATTTATAATCAAATGTAATAATAACACACTGGCTTGTGCCTTCGTTGTTGCTGTTTAACATTGTTTTGTATTGAATTGTTACATTCAATAAAGTTTGAAAAAAAAAAAGTAGTGAGCGCATGCCGCGTGGTGCTCGGCACTGAAAGCCGCGAGCGCGCGGGCGGGAGAGAAGGAGAAGTGATCAAAGGTTTCCCATAGAAACCCTTGAAGTCTGAACACAGGACTAGCAGAAAAACTAAATTATGAAGACAGGTAAATCTACACGATTTCGCAAAATTTACTTTATTGAAAAAGGTGAAGAATATATAAACCGTTAGATATTTTAGTGGCCCGAGCGGACAAGTGAAAAGTAAAGTCTTGTGGTCCGCACTGCTCGAAAAACAGGACCGGGCCAGCGGACAAATGGCTATGTCGAGCCTTGGATTGGAAACAAACCAAGATCACCTGGAACGATGGGTCAGAGAGCGCTTCCTGGTTCCCCACCAGGGTCCGCTTGTGATTATTCAGTGTGAAAACTTGTTCCGGATTATCGGGGGAAAGGAACTCTGGTTCACTTTGAGCGAACCAAATGTGTCCAGTCTGAATACATCCTTCATCGTCAGAGCAAAGGCTGGAAGGCTTTAAAAGCAGAGGAGCTTGTCCCCTAAACAGTCACTTATGTTAGATCTTTAGGATGAAAGATTGCTTCGAGTGTTGTAAACCAATGCTGCCAAAGGCCAGCTTTTCCTATTGGGGCCTCAATTCTTTCCTTGACTGTCTCTTTTCATTACTTCTTTCCCCCCCCCCCCCCATTTCATTCATTGGGTGCAAAGTAAAACTTTGGGAAAACACTTCTCTTGTCAAACTAATATCACAATTTATGGGCTGAAAATGGCGATATGCAGAGTGACGAGTATTTAGCATCATCAAATGGTTAAAGCCAGAGATAATAACCAGAAAGCTGATGATGAAATGCTTTGTGTCTGGTTAAGGAGAGCTTTTGTAAAGGCCATCCTGACTTATGTGTCTCCCGTGGAAAGGTAAAACCCTCCTTGGTACCAGTATTCATTAATGGCAAAAGGCCTTCTACTGCATTTCCTGCAGCGCATCTTCATACCTAGTGAATGAAGAGCCTAGAAAAACACGACAGGTCTGTAGAAAAGCTTCATTATGAAGCTGATCCACATAAAAAAGCAGAAACTCTATAAAAGGCATAAAACCAAATCTTAGGAGTCTGTCATTTGTTGCTATAAAAAGCCTAAAACTGCTTTTTTAGATCATAAATTGTGTGTGGAGTACTTGTGTTCTTACAACAGAATATCTGTCAGGCTGTCTCAACACTCTTAATATACAAGTCCTCTTTTATGCTGTAAGTGCACTCTAGTTTGTAACAAACACATGATAGTTTTTCAGATAAAATACTAAAAATTCAACTTTTGACTAAACATCTCCACATATAAGAGTCGCCATCAGATTGTCAGTCAACCTCTCAGACGTTAATCTATTCAGAGTGAAGGGATCTTTGTGCAATTTTGCCCGTCTCCATGAAGAGCTAGTCGAGATGTTTTTGTTTCCACTGAAAAGCTGAGATGTGACCCAAATGTCATGCAGCCGTTATAATAGAAGCTCTCCACTTCCTGCCGGAGACAAGAAAAAAAAGAAAAGAAAAGCAAATCGCCTGCTCCGGCACTTAAATCTGATGCGAGTGGGCAAAAGCACTTCCTCTTCTGCTCAAGAGCAGCTGCAGCAGTGCAGGTCTTACCAGCCATGCAATTTTTCCATCAGGTTTTTTTTTGTCACTTTAGCTGTAAGCTGTCATTGTATGGTTCCTTAAATTTTATTGTCCTCCAAGGCCAACTTTCACGGCTTCTGGGGGGAAAAGATGACCTAATTTGCAGGCGTTATCTAAGTAATCTCTGTAAACATGGACATTCTTTTAAGTTTTGTGATGAAGTTGAATTTTTGTGATATAAAATTTTGTAGTTTATCCAGTTACTTCAATTCACACCATTGTTGTGTACTTTACAATCTGATCATTTAGACACATAAAGCTATTTATACGAGTACCATTAAAACATTGACTTTAATTACCAAACAATTGTTTATTTACTCTAAGAAACTGCCTTTAAACCTGTACATTTTTCTGTAATGCAGGTCGTAAAGGTACTGCCTGCAGAGACTACATCTTCTGACTTATTTGTCTCTTTAACACCAGAGATGTCTCCAGAGACAAGTACATAGCACACATTAAAGTGTGGATGCCATGCTTTGAACAACTTTGTCAAATAAAAAAGCCCTTTAAACGCTGATTCTATTGATACCAATAGTTTGCGTCGAAAAAAATCCGAAGCATATGAAAAATAGACATCTTTCGAAGGAATCAGAGATTTGGATCTGCCGCTAGAGCGCAGGCTGGAAGTGAACCCGATATGACCTGTGACGTAACGAGAGGCGTTGCCTTTCGCAGTTGCGCTTAGGACAGCATGTAAACAAAACAGGTAGTCTTCGTTTCTCTCGTGTTTAAATCTGTTAATCATCAACATGCCAAGTCGTTGTGTGGCAGCTGGATGTAGCAATACATCTAGTGAAAGTGTATCTGTGTATAAAATTCCCAAAACAAGAAACGCTGCTGAAAAGGGGAAAATTTAAGAAGGTGGACGACGAAGGATTTTTCCCTCCAGATCTGCAGGAGAGAAGTCTGCGTTTTCGAAGGGACAAAAACCGGGACACAAACGAAGAATTTTGAACGGAGAGTTGGGAGGAGGATCTTGGCTTCTGAGTCGAGGAAAGGCGGGTGAGCTGGAAGCGAGCGAGCCGTTTTCTGGGTCGGAAAGGACGGCGCTGGAGTCGGTAGCGGAGGCTGCTAAGCTAGGCTAGTGTGCATCACGATGGATCACATTGAGGCGAAGTAGTCGTGTTTTCTGTTGTCCTTGGATCCAACTGGAGTATTTCAACGCACTCAATGTTTTGCAAGAGAAGCAACAGTTCTGCAACGTTTTTTTTTTGCTTTTGAGGCGCCGATACCGTGAGTAAACTGAACTGTGTGTGTGAGCGCGCGCGCGCACGAGAAAAGGTTTCAAACTGGTTCAAACAGGTAAAACTGTTAATGTTCCACAGTTGTTAATGGTATACAGTGACTTTGTTAACTAAAGAGTAGTAATATCTGGGAAACTTTTATTATTTTGTGACATTTATTTTGTAACTTGGGTTGAAAACCAGTGTTTACCTTTGTTTAGATTAGGCCAAAAGGGGACATTTTGAGTATATTTTAGGGTAAGTGGAGTAATTTAATTTTATACATTTTTTAGACTTACTGGAGTCTAGCCGAATCTTCATGCTGGCTATCGTCATCGGCATCACTAGACCTACTACTTTCTGCTATACTATATCCTCCTCACTTTCGCAAAAGGGTTCGAATCGATACGGTTGCAAAAGTGACTCATCATCATGATAATCTCCGCAACTTTCCTCTTCATCTTTCTGTTCATCTGATGATAAATCGCTAATAGAGACGGTAGCATCACTCTGTGCTTCGCTATCGGTGCTAGCCATGTTGTCTGCCTTGTCTTCCTTTCGTTACGTCACAAACAGGGGGGCGAGAATTCGGCGGAATGCGTGAAGCCGGCGGCCGTCCTCGTTGTTTATATCGCGTTTTTCGCTATTTATTCTTTTTCGAAAAATATTAAAAACAATCGCAACATGAAATAGAGACTATTTACTATATTTTGGCTTATTAAAATAGACCATGTCACCCACACTTTAACATACCGTAACTCTTCAACCGTTTCACCGATGCGGTGAACAGAATCCGGAAGTTTTCCAAAATAAAACTTCAGAGTATGCATTTTTTCCTGTCTGCAGCCCGGTACCAAATGGTTCTCGGATCGCGGACCGGTACTGGTTCACGGCCCGGGGGTTGTGGTACCTTGATTAAATGGGAACAGGCAGCACGTCGAAAAACGACAAGTTGGGGACACCTAAAACGTCAAAAAGTGACGCTGAGGTGGACCACTAAATATATGTTAAGTTGGGAGTGAGAATGTGTTGGTTGCAACAACAACAAGAGCGGCACCATTTAAAATAGAGACATCCATTGTATTCATTTTGCATCCGGGTCCCCATGACCCAGCGTCTGGGTCTGGATCCGGTCCGCTAGTTAGTGACCCCTGGTTTAGGCAATCAATGTGAATCAGCTGATTCTGACGTGGAGAAAAGCGGCTTTTCATATCAACTTTGCATCTTTATGCACAAAGGGGTTGCTTATTGCTGAAGTGTTTTTTCTGGCTTTTGAATCTGCTGGAATTACGTTAATTGTGTAAACAATTGAGGAGTTACAGTATTTTTAACAGCCCTAAAACACTCATTGTGCTAGCCCTGCTTCTCCACAATGCCATCAATAATCTGTATCTGATGTGCACCATTTCTATTGGTTAATCATCCACCAATAAAAGAAAGAATGGAGAACCTGGCTAATAAAACTTGAATAATCATCATTTCAGACTATTTTTTATTGCTTGCATTTTGTAAAAGTAGTTCATGGAAAAATAGGTGCTGGTTTTCATGATATAATATCATTTCTATAAACTCATATATTTCTATAAACTATATACACAAAGATTATCCACAGTACCTTTTTCTGGACGGTTTTTACCAATTAAAGCCACTTATTTTTGCTTTTACCTGATACTCAGTGCTCGAACGGTTGTAATGATTTTCTACCCAATCCGGCTTTACCGACAGGTGCCACCCACTCGCTTCCTCGAGCACAGAAAAGAACATAATGTTGATGTCAAAGTGCATCCGTCTTAGTCATTTAATTCACCAGCTGCTGTCAGACCCTCCCAGCACCAGCCTTTATTTCTGAGCACTTTAAAGCTGCTGGTGTTGTTAAAAAACAGCCATTCATCGTCAAAAGTTCTAAATTATTACTATTATCGTTCGGGGATGCATCTGGATCAAAATGAAAATGTATTTGTGTTGTTCAAGGGGCAAACCTTCAGGAGTTTGCTCCTTAAAAACGTCTTCAGAGATCGAAGCTGGAGTTATCAGGATCCATCACAACTATATGTCACAACTGTGATGTGACCTGGTTTTGTCATGTGGATGTCACATGCACAGAAGCTTGAAGAACACAGAAAATTGATATTTTGTGATGAACTGGAGAAAGAGCCTCCAGTGAACGGTGATACAATAATAAAGCTGAATGTTCTCTTTGATTTACATCGCTATATTTCAGCGGAGGACAGATATTATAATAGCAGGATGCCGACAGATATACAAAGGTTTCTGCTATGGACTGATTTCGGTCCAGTCAGCCCCGGGGCCAGACTTGCATTCACGTTCCACTAACCAACATCCGTCGTCCCTGACAGAGAAGAGTCAATCAGCCCCTCCTCCAGAAACGATCCAAGTGATGATGCACTGGGATCATACAGGAACTACATTTGGACTCATGCAAGGTGAACCAAGACGCGCCTTCACGACCCACCACACGTCACAGCAAACCCAGACTAATATCAGTTCAGTTTTAAAAATATAAGAACAAAGCCTGCAGTGCAGAAAGAAGCACAATGGAGGAAAAAAAGAACATTCATGTAGATGCAAATCTCAAGAGACAAGTCTATGTATGTATCAGTTTTTTCATTTCTAAAAACTTTTCTAACTTTAATCTACATATTTTTCATTTTGAAGATTTAAAGATTTATTTTTTATTTGTGTCTGCTTTCAAAGTTTATAGCAGGGCACCGACAGCAACCTGGGACTAAAAAACCTTCATATTCAAAAAGAATATTGTGACTACAGACAGTTCATTAAAATTGTGTTTTACAGAATTAATTAAGATTAACAAACAACATATAAAACTCAAAAGTTTAAGAAAAAACAAAAATTAAAATACGACATTTAGTTATTACATTTGGTCTAAGACTGCCTAAGAGAGTGTGAAGGTAACTTAAAAGATATTGTTTACAGTACTAAAAAATTAGTGGAAAATGTCAGTTTGGAGGATCTTCCAGCATAAAATCTGTTTATGGTCAAATTAATCTGGCTAGCAACAGATTAAGGGTACCTATATAAGGTCAATCTTGTTTGACTTGAGGGTTTTGCTTCTTTATTTGGATTGTTTGTGAAAATTGTCGCACTACTAGGGACGCAACGAGTCATTTAAACAATGATTTGATTCATATCATATAATTTAAACTATCTGAATCACCTATTTCAAATCAATCCTTAAGCTAAACATTCAGCCAGTGTGACTCAGAGATAAAAGTACCAGGATACTGAACAGTGCAGTTAATGTTTCCCAGATTCCTTGAAGCTCCTCCAAGATGAGTGTAAATTAACTGCGTGTACAAACAAACAAACAAAGTAAACAAGAACTAATGGCAAACCCATTTATTTACATTTAAGTTTCATAAAGTTGTTGTTTTTTCACATAAAAATTCGGGATGTGCTGATCCGATCACGTGATTGGAAATTGGGCCCGATCGCATGGTTGATGATTATCAATATCGGACGTCATCTCCCAATCAGTATCGGAAATTTTAATTATTACGATTAAGATAAATACGCCACTAGACGTTTGTATGTCATGAACGGATCACAACATTTTATTGCCATGAAGCGCATCAGGAGACTTGACCTGCTGCCGTATTCAGTCAAGCTAGCAAGACGATTATGTGTCTCCCATGGAAACACGAGTCGGATGTCTGGGAAAAATAACTGCTAAAAATGTTTTTAACTGACTAGTATCTCCATTGGCTTGTCTTAATGCAAACAACTAACAAGAAATACATTTCGACAGAAAAAAGGATCGTGTTTTTGTTTCTTATAAATGCTAACCTGTACGTGCTACCCACAGTGACGACTGCACAGCAGCTGCTAACTGTGCTAAGTACTAGCTCTGTGATTTGACCCCTTAAGACCCAAATTCTTCTTTGATTTGTCTTTTATTTCTCTGACAGAGACCCTGTTAAGTAAATTAACTACTGCAGTGTTTTTCAACCTTTTTTGAGCCACGGCACACTTTAACCTTGACAAAAATCCTTCGGCACACCAGCATAAAAGAAAAAGAGGAGAAACTCATAGTCTGTATTGATGTACAGCCCCTCCACAATCTCACATGCATTTTTGTGATAATTGTGGCAGAAAAAGCTGGAAGCTGCAGCTGTTTTTTTCTAAAAGATGTAATAAAAGACAAGTTAGAAGATTCAAAAACCGTTTGATGCGTGTTCGTTACGGTTTCAAGACGTTTAATGGGGACGACTCATTGTGCGGTTAGACGCTGTCACTTTAACCCAATGCATCATGGGAGATGTAGTGCAAATTGCCACCGAACGCAGACAGACTACTGTCTCTGAGCTTCATTGTTTTGTTCACTTGTTCCACGGTCTGACACCGGATTCTGTGGAAGACGAGCTTTAGATGTTATTTTTGTTGGAACTGAGCGACTTTATGAGCTAAATCGGAACAAGGAAGTGAAGACTTTAACCACTTCTGATTGGTCAGACTGATGACATGTGATTAAGCCTCCATGAATGATTGGTGGAGACAGTTAAAAGGGCTGGATTTTTCACAAAACAGTTATAGCTGCAGCTAAATCGCGGTACCGTCATACTTAAATATCGTTAATAATCAAATAAACACAAAGAAAAAAGTATTTTATGATCTTTCATATTCCTAACTTCTCCGTGTTTTATCAGGGCCTGTTTGGATGAACACAGAGCTGATATCCTGGAGATGGGAAATGTTTTTAGATCAGTTAATGAGGGCAATTTCCCACGCACAATGGTTGAAAAACACTGAACTTCTGTGGTAAAAAAACCCAAAAATATTATGTCTTCAGAGGTTAAAAAAAAAAGACTCCCACAATCTTTAAATAAATAAATACCAGTAAATGAAAAATAAATAAATGGTTCTAATGATATTAACTGGTCATGAATACTGAGTAGTACACACATTTTTACCCCAAAACTAAGCGGTATTTTTTTTTTATCTTTGATCAATTTGAATGGAAGTTTAAAAACCCCTGCCTCCTGCATTAAAATGAAACATTTTCAGTCTGTTGCCTCCAATGGTAAATTTTTACCCTCCAACTGCCAAACAGGAATTTAGCTTCCATTTCTATTGTTGCCTCAACAAAATAACCCAAATATGATGCAGTTTGACAGCCATCAAATAGAGTTCCACTGCAACAAAAGCTTTTGAAAGTGCTATTGTCTAAAAGCTGGCATTTCTCTGCATCCTTTCTCAGCATGGTGTGCAGTTTGTCAATACAGAAGAGCGTAAAGAAAACTAGAGTGGGGCAGAGACGAGGGGGGAAAAGCAGCTGAAAGCAAAGAGAAAACTGGTTCTTCCACCGTCGCTTTAGCGCTTGAATGATTCATGGGTCACGAAAGCCGTCAAGTAAAGGGAACAAAATGGGTAAAAGGAAAACAGACTCCTAGCTTCATCTGAAAAATGAACATTGTGTCATCAAAGTCTTCATCCGTTCTAAAATAAAACTCTGGAATAATAAGCAGGTTGTTTTACATGGTCCATCTCTTATTGGAATAATATAAATATAAAATAGAATATAAATATATAAAATATAGATTCAAACTAATGGAGAATCTGAAATGGAGAGTTCATTCAGATGTCATTCATAATGACAATTCATAACAAATAAAACCGTCATCATAGCTGCCCAAACAGGAAGTCAATCTAAACCATCACAAGATAGAATTCCTCAAATTAAACAGTATTAAGCTACATACACACCGGCATTCATGAATGTGCCAACGCGTGTTCTTATAGCCCAAGGTGTTCACACTGGACAAGCAAGGAGGGGCTTCTTCTTTTTCTACTGATTACTAGTGAATGTCCACCACCTACAGCTGAAAGAGGCTTGGTGTGAAATGTCAAAGCGATGCAAATCTCGTGAATCTTGCTCCAGGCTTTTTCTTTCCAAGCTCTATTCCGTTATATGAAATACTTTGTGTTAGGCCTGCACAATATACCGCAAATATCGTTATCGCGACATTAAGCTGTGCAATATGCATACCGCAAAAGATGGCGAAAATCTCAATAAATGGTTACCTTTAAATGTGCTAAAACAATCTCATGGCAGCTTGAAATATTGAACAAATGAAATAAATCCCTTTATGCATTTAACCAATCGGAAGGACCCGTTTACGTTTTTGATCAATCAGATGAGCCCTTTTATGTTTGATGTTTTCCTCCTATGTCGACGAGGGTCATTTGGAGTATAATTTTTAAACTGTTGCAGTGAAATGGAAATGATGTTTTTGGTTGTTTTGCTGTTTGTTTATATACCGCGAATTTTATCGTTATCGCAATATTAATCACAAATATCGCATATCGCGAGTTTTCCTCATATCGTGCAGCCCTACTTTGTGTCATAGAATTCCAGCAAGTTACAAACTGCAATTATTCAATTCTCCTCCCTCATCAATTTACAAACTGTTGGCACTTTCGTGAATTAAAGGGGATGCCATCCAAACGTCACTACCCAATCAAAGTCTCTAGTTGGCCAAAGTTCAACCTGGTTTAACATTTAATGCTCGTTCAATGGCCACACGTTTTGTACGCAGAGCCAGAAAACTGCCTTAAAATGTCAGCCGCTATACGTGAACACAAAACTTTTGAACGTGGCGGTCTGAAACAAGCATCTTTGCATGTCTACATACAGACTTTTCATTGGAAATGGTTCCTTAAGCGTGCCTGGCCGAGGGCGGTGCGATTGTAGCTTTAGATTTACAGGAGCTGTCCACAAAATATAAGTTAGACGATGAAAGAATTAAACATTTGATCACTTATGTTTTAAAGACAATAATTCGGTAATTTGCAGTCAATATTTGAGACGCTTGGAAACCCAGAAAATGACGGATTTGGCTTAATGTGACTGTTATGGTTACTGCATTTAGACCGACAACTGTTTTCCAAGATCCAATAGATACTTTACATGCAGGGAAACTGAGTAAATAAAGCGATTTGTCCGACTAGGCCTTGGTAAATTTCCGCAGAAAGCCTGAACATCAACAAAATTGTCAAATTTTTTCTATTTGCATATGAGCATTCATCAAATCTTTTATTTGGAGAAGGCTAGCTACCATCCTCTCACTGACTCCAGCATTTGCAAATAGGAAAATATGGACCAAGCTAGGGCTGCACAATGAGGAAAACTCGTGATATTAGAGATTAATATTGCAATAATGATATAATTTGCGGTATATAAACAAATAGCAAAATAACCAAAAACATCATTCCCATTTCATTGCAACAGTTTAAAAATTATACTCCAAAATGACTCTCGTCGACATAGGTGACAAACATCTAACATAATAGGCCTCCATCTGATTGGTCAACAACGTGAAGGCGTCTATCCGATTGGTCAAATCCATAAAGGGATTTATTTAATTCGTGAAATGCCTCAAGCTGGCATAAGATTGTTGTAACACATTTAAGGTTTACGATCTATTGTGATGTTTGCCGTCTTTTTAGCGATTTGGATATTGCAGAGCTGGATATTGCGATAACGATAAATTTGCGGTATGTTGTGCAGGCCAAGACCCAGCCAATCAGAGGTGAGCTCACAATCCTATCCATCTCTGACTGGTTTTGACAACAATATGTGCTTAATGTGCATCTATTGGAGTCACTGAGATGTTTTATAAATGGATGGTAACCTAATATTTTTGTTGATCGCACCATTAGGAAATTTGATCTAATTTAGTTGCACTATAGATCTGTGCGTACAGATGTGTCCTCCTGCAGCTTCTTGATGTGCAAGATAAGTCTGTTAAGCTTGCCTCTCTGCTGTAAGAAATGTAAAAAATCTTTGTTGATTTTAAAGGAATATTTTTTGTAGCCGCTGAGTTCTGTGTTTACCGAAGGGTCTGGAAGACTCTGGCCATGTCCTCAAAAAACATCAAGGTAATGAACTGCTGGTCTAAACTCAATTAACCGTGGGAGGAATCCTAAATACCCTTCTGTGGAATGACAGCATGGTAAGAACCTGAATAATTAATGGGGACAACTTTGTCAAGTCGAATCCCTTTCAACCAAAGTGTACTTTTATTTCAGCCGTCAGAGATTTGTTCTTTTATGACCAAAAAGACATGCTGAGTAAATCTTTGGATCTAGTCTGACAGGACGTATAGTTATTTATAGAATGTATTTTTAAAAGTTCATATCTAATCTGAAATAATATCGGTGTGACTCTGTGCTGGCAGAAAAGAAGAGGGGGAGGGGAGAGACACACAACATACAATTGCTTTGATATCTTGAAATTTCTAACGTTGCCAAGCAACAGCTGCTACCCAACATCTGGTATTAAGGTGTAAAATCCTTCCTATGATCAGATCACGTTCATCTAATGGTTCTGAAGCAAACCATTGGGTGTGTGAAATTCTTTCCACAAAGAAATGCCTTATTTGATGGCTCTGACAGTTAGCACAAAGACGCCAAAGACAGAACCCGTCCATCCATTAAGCCGTTTCGTTCAAGGCCAAAATGGTCCACTAACTCGACTAAGAGGTGGTCACGTTTTGCTCGAGCTTTCACTCCCAAAACTACAGATAAAAGCAAATAAAAAGAGGAAGACGACGAGTCCTTCCTTCGGTTTGTTGGCAGAGAGTTTGGCTTAATCCCAGCTGGCCCACAAAAAAAGCACCTACACCTGTCTTTCTTGCCTTTGGCAGCCAACAAAAACAGCTGTGGAAGCCCAGGTGACCTCCAAATGCAGCGTGACAAATGAAGGCTCTCAGCTTTGATGATGTTGGATAATGGACAAATAAACATGTTAGGGTGGAGGAAAGAGGGGAATAATGCTCCGACTCACCATATCGATGGACGACACGGGCCCGATGCTGTTGACATAAATGCCCACATTGATGACGGTCGGCTTTTCTATGAAGAGAGGAAGAGATGAGCAGATGGTTTAGCGGTTTGTCAGAAGATTCATCCTGCTGCCCATCCAAACCCCCCAAAAAAGATCAAACAAATAATCGAGTTAAAAACCTGGCTTATCATTATTCATAGTGTCACTTTGGCAAATAAAATGGATTTATTTCCGTTTTGGTTCAAGGCAGAGCCATCAATCCACCGCTAGACGACGGATTTGCACTTGTGAAATTTAGAAAAGGCTTCTCAAGGCCACCATGGCAGGTAATAGCATTTCCAGGCAGGATATAGGCTCAGCAGAATGAGCTTGGAAACAGCATTTAACCCGGTTTGAGGAAAGAGGATCTTAAAAAATGTAAAAGAACAGCACAACATTAGTAGCTGCAGTTAAATGTGCAAAATGTCTTTGATCGGATCAAAGATCGGATTCGAATTGAACTGTGGACATTGGCCCAGAAAAACTGCTGCCAATTAGAACAAACGTTTACATACGCCACACTTCTGGTCGGAATAAATCATTTGGACATCGGAAACAGACGCAGAAGAAGAAATAGCGAGTTCTGTTGTAAACAAACAGAGCTGCAGCATAGAACGAGATGATCTTCTAAACGTGCTTTTATTTTTATGATTATTATCTGAAGTTATACCATGGTCCGGTTGAATACTCGATTCTGATTGGCTGCTGGGTATGCATTAAAACCTGATAACCACACGGTGAAAAAAGAAGTTCGGTCAGCTAGCTTAAATGTTTTGTATCACTGCGCCGGCTTCTTTAAGACAACCTTTAGCTTCATCATCTGGACAAAAACAAGCGGTGAGGTGAACTTTCTCTCTGAACTGATGCTTTATTCAAGCCATCGGGACGATCAGCATATATATATTGGCGAAACTTGACTGCAGCGGTGGTGCTGCGCGATGCGGACTACATGTTACGTGATGCAGCGCATCGCGTGAGAAAAGCGATCCAAATCGGAAAAAAAAACAAGAATTAAGGACTAAAACCTGGTTAATATGTATTGCTTTTGTAAGTGACCATGGTATAGGGGGTTAATGGCCTTCGAAGTGTGCACTTCGCGGAAGCAACCAGGCTTCCACGGCGTGCGTTAAAAAGTAATAACACACACTTCGTCAGCCATTAACCCTTACATAAAATCTTGCGTTGGCTTTTTGAAAATGAAATATTTTGTTTAGCAAATTTTGTGTCAAAGGCATGTACAATAAGAATGGACACTTTGTATTCTGTTAGACTCTGATTAGGGGGGTTATTGGATTTTTGTGATGGGCATGTTTCTTTGTGTATTATGTATTTGGTCTTTCAGTGTCATATAAGCCCGTGTGGGCTGGGCACATTAGTGCATGACACTTAAATAAAATCAATCAATCAATCAATCAATCAATCAAGTGCCTGTTGGCTCATAATTTTTTAAGTCAGTGCGGCCAGTGCTTCACTCTTGTCCAAACGGACCCGGACGAAGGGTTAGGGTTAGGCTAATACGTGCTAACAACATTTAGCTTAGGGTAAACTTAAAATCTGTGCTGGCAATGCAGCATTGTGCATCTTTGCTGCACGTAAATATGTGGGAATAACATCAGCCTTTATTTTGTCTGGACACGATTGGAAACCAAAATTCACATTTACACTGTTTCTCAGGACTGTGAGGGGCGGCATTTTTCTGCATTCAAAAGCCACCACCGCCAGTTCACACACCGTCCCAAAGTCACTCCTCTGCTTCGAGATACGGTTCTCCAGAGTCCAGCAGCTCGCCCCTGCAGAGCGGCCGGACGGACTGTGGTCTGGAGCGGACACTGTAACAAAACACCCTTCCCTTGCCAGCAAACACGAAGCTGCGAGTCAAGTTTACCCGCTCAGAGCATCCGACCAGTCCCGATCGTGCTCTTAAGCCTTCTCTGAAGCGCATGACCTAAACCAGCGCAGTAGTGACCCACAATCGGAATGAACTGTTTTCATGCACCACGATCGGATCAATCTGCATAACCCACCTATGTGATCGGAAGGTAATTTTGATCCAAATGACTCTGATTGAGGCAGAGTATTCCAAACCATGTGTTTACTTGACGCATTTGTATTCTGATCAGGCGTTTATTCTGATTGACCATGATACTCCAGCTAATGACTGCTTTAGAGAGAGGCCCTGTGGAGCACCTTACAAATACCAAATAGTACTTCAATTGACATGTGACATACTTTGTTTCATTTTTTACAGACATTTTTTGTGGATATTTCTCATAACATGAAGTCATAAATATTTTTACATTCAATATGATTTTTCCCCAAATTTCTCAGGTGACTCCCGGGGTTCCCACTGTAACTACACTTACAGATTTTTTTTTCATCACTCTTCGAGCCCACACTGTGAATCACCCTGCTGCTGGTCACCAGTGACTTTCCCACTTCATTCAATGGAAGTTTGTCACTTATTGTTTTAACTCGTTTTACAAGCTGATATCAATGCCAAGGGAGAAGCTTAAAAAAAACAAAAAAAAACAAAAAGTTTGATTCTAGCTTAATTTCTGTACCTCAATCCGATCTTTTTCATCATTAAAATAGAGTACCTAGTCGTCTTCTAAATACCATTATCAATAAACGACAATCAGAAAACCTGTGTAGAGTAACATTACTTTTTTACAAATTCGCCTGAGAGCTATCCATTTACACGCTCTCCCACTAGCTTACAGCCCCTCACACCCACAACCTAACATTACCGGTGCAACTAAAATGGTGAGCAATATTAAAGCCATCCATCTTTACAGTTTGAGCCAGACATCAGCTTGGATGAGGAAAACTGGGACGTACATGTATCTAGTAGTCTTTAAGTGGATGCATGAGTATGGAGCAGAGCAAGGAGCTTGTGGCTTGCCCACCATATTTTTTTTTATAAAGCCAATACAATCTTTTTAAAACTTTTTCTGTCTGCTCTGATTCGCAACAATTTAATCAAAAAATACTCAGAAATGCAATTTTGGCTTAATTTTCTTTATGTCCTCCATCAGATGGAAAAAAAACCAAAAACAACATTTTAATCATTAAATTCATCTAAATAGGCTGAAAATAACAGAGTTATATTAAGATGAGCATCTCGGCATTTCTAAGTGTCTTTAAATAAACCCCAGGGTCAACATTAAAGTAACAAATGAGATTGTAGCAAAGGAAAAAAAGAAATTTTTGATAGATTTTTCCAGATAAACTCTGGATTTTGGTTCTTTATTGCACTTTTTAGGCTATTACCTTAAGAAAAAATATTATTATTAGTTATTATTATTAGTATTTCCAGCTTATTTTATTTTAGTGTTGCAAAGGACGTTAAATTCATATATTGTGTTTTAAATTGTTCAACAAACAAAAAAAAAGGTTTTCATGTATAAAGAGGAGTAGTATCAAAAAAGTCTTAAGGATACCCATCCCTAGTAGAAATTTCAAAACATATTCCTGTAACTCTGCAAAAAAGGGTTAGGGTTAGGGTTAGGGTTAGGGTTAGGGGTGGGGAGGAGCCGGAAGGGTAGGAAAGCAATTTGGATACGGCCCATGTTTGTTTTGTTGTCTATGTAAATGACCCAAAGTTCGGGTACACTTGAACCTAGACCCAATAAAACCCAATTATTAAATCAAATAAAACCTCTGAAAATGATTACCTTTCATGCTTGCGTTTAAAAAATTAATGAACCTACAAAATAATATGAGGACAGGGCCTTTTTCTAGAGTATCAATAAAAATAATGGTTGGCGAAATAGCTCTTGAACAAGCATGCATAGGCTGTGAAGACATTCATCTCCTTCAATTGTCATGTATTGATATAAAAATCCATGCTTCTCATTCTTTGTAAAAATCTATTTCATTTGAAGAAGATGTGTAAGAAAATAAAGCGATCACTTGGTCGTGTTACGGGTCTACTACACACAAAAGAACGAACCTTTAAAAAAGGAATGACTTTTTTTTCAGGGTCCCTCTCATCAAGATAATTGCCTTTACTTTCAATTGTGGTCTTCAGACAAAATAGGCATACCTTACAAATGTTTAATTTATTTTTCTCCGTTTTGAGAGCTTTCAACCACAGCAAATACATGTCGTAATTGATATAATGTTGTAAATGTACTTTTTGATCCAAACACATATCACAGGGTCAAGTGTGAAACCTCTCACGAGGCAAAGCAAAGGATGGTTTGTGTCAACCCAAATGTATATGAATGAAAAATCTATATTTATATATTTATGCATCCGGTTGATTAAACTTTACTCTTATAGGCCTCCATCTACCGGAAACTGCAACTGCCTAATTAGAAGCCTAGACAATTTGAATAACTTTGATCTACATGAATATTCAAAAAGACCTTTAAGACCTTGACTCAAATAATTTATTCAGGAAAGTTTTTGGCGCTTGAAACAGATTTCAAATAATTAGAGGAAGTCTGTAAGGAAAGGACAATTTTCTGCTGAACTATAGTGCATTTGCAGTCATGGTTAGATGTCGCTTTTCTGTGCCTGCTTTATGGTTCTGCTGTGAACCATCAGCCCTGGGAGTGAGACTTCTGCTGGTTTTGACATTTGGAAAGGGTAAGGTTGAAGTCAGGAGGCAGAAACTCCCCAGTTCTCTTTAATGCTAGATTGAAAAGTTTCATTTTTGACAAAGCTCATAATTAAGATTTGTTTCAGCCATACCTTTTTGTTTTAAAATGAACCAGACGTTTTTATGCCATCCTCACGTCTGCTATTTCCTATCGAGAAATGTACATCATTGCTCATCTATTTTTTCTGTAATTTTAATAACAGATGGTCCAGTGTTTGTCCTTCTCTTTTCACTGTTCTGTCTGACCCTAACCGGTCATAGCAGGTCCATCCATTTAGCAAAAGCTTTCCACCAAACACCATCCCTTTATAACCTGCTTATCACTTTAACAGCATTTCATTAAAATCAAGTACTGATAAATTAGCCTTATTGGAGTGATTTAGGTTGTATTTATTTTGCCCGATTTCCTGAATTTCTGTTGTTGTGAATTACCTGAACCAATCTTCCATCACTCTGCAGTAAGAACGGTATACACAAAATGTTATATTTGGTTTAGCTGGAGCTGATGTAGCATTAGGGCCACACAATATGAGGAGAACAACGTGTGAAGTTAAGGATCAATATTGCGATGACGAAAGGACATGCAATACATCATTTGACTGCAACAGTTATATAAAAAAAAGTCAACATAACTTAAATTATACAGCAAGAAATTAAATAATTCAATGTTTAATACTTCCCCTATAACATGTTAATTTAAAAACACTGAAAATTCAGGAAAATTACAAATTTGGCTTTATGTTCAACTCCAGCCCTGGTTGTTCCCCTTAAATGAGACTTTTTGCCCTCTTGTTTTTATGAGAGTTTTCTGTGTTCCACCTGCTGTGACTCCCTTTTGATTACGTTTTCCTTTTGTTCTGTTCCACATTGACAAAATGATCAATGACTCTTGTGTTTTTCCTTCCAGTGCTTTCTACAACCCCCCCCCCCCCCCTTCTTTTTCTACACACTTTTTCCACCTGCTGTTTGCTTAGGATTCAGCCAGACAGATTGTGGATCATATTTCAAAAGATGATAAATAGAGATTTAAAACAAACCACTTCACTGTCTCTACAGCTTAGAATGTTCTTAGTTAAACCACATTGGTAGAAAATACACAAAGGTGTTGCATTCGGTCAAATAAATGTTAAATTGGCTCCCATTAGCAGAAGATGTACTTTCAATTTGGAGAAAATTATTCCATCATTGTGAGACAGACCTGCACTAGAACAGAAAATGTTTCAGCTTACACAGCCACCTTAATTAATTACAGACTTAATGAGAGCGCTAAGTGACCCAAATCCAACTCATGATGTCAGATGCTAAGTGGACACAGATGTACCTGGTTTGTCTACCTGTAATGCATAACTCTTGTAGTACAAGTGCAGATTGTGTTTTAAGGCTGATATTTCATATCAATGACACTGAAGTACTATCTTTACTATTAGATACATAATTTGAGTTAATAAATCATGGAAAGCGACTCATACACGATCCCTAGACAATCCTCAAGAGAGAAATGATGTGTAAACTCTGATGGCTCAAAAAGAAAGGACATTTAAGGAATCATTTTAAAATTTAAGGGGAAATGAATCTGTTTTGTAACAGTTTTAATATAAAAAAAGATATAATCACTAGAGGGCTGGGCTTTCAGCATTGAAGACAGGTGGATTTATGGTTCTTAAAATGTTAACTCTATAGGCAAAAGAGTTGGGCACACGAATTTTATTAAACTGAGTCAGAACTTCTCTTTAATATAGACATGACTTGTTAGGCATAAATGTTTTAATGGTTTCTTAACAGACTTCAAATTATATAACAGCTAAAATTCTAGACTTGGATCCCAAAGATTAAAGCTTTAGACTTGCATCAGACTTGACAGACTCCAGCCTAATATGGATGGTTTTCCAACTAAAGACATAAAATATGAGTTGTTACTAGTAACTATAGACTTTCTGAGATTATATATTTAACTTAAGGTCTTACTTCAGCGTTGGGATTTCAAAACAACATTAATGTCCTTGATTATTATTTTGACTCTTGAAAAGATTTGTTTAATAGATTCCTGTTCCTTACCTCAAACATGAATTGGATTGTCACTATTGACTCAATGTGTTGTTAATTTACTTTAGACCTTAATTTGCAGCTATACATTCACTCCAGAGTAATGGAGAGTGTGGAAAAGAGGTTAAGAAGTGAGTGCAGGCAGGTTGGAATGGGTGGAGAAAAGTGTTGGGTGTCTAGTGTGATAGAAGAGTTTCAACTCAAATGAAAGCAAAAGTGTAGAAAACTGTGATGAGAGCAGCCATGTTGGTCGGCTTAGAGACAGTGGCATCGAGGAGAAGACTAGAAGCAGAGGTAGCAGGGATGAAGATGCTAAGGTTCTCTTTGAGACTGACCGGGATGGATCGGAGGGAGTAGAGGTTTTTGTGATTAAGTCAGAGAGGCCAGAGTGAGATGGTTCGGACATGTCCAGACTAAAGACAGTGAATATATTGGTAGAAGGATGCTGAGTCTAGAGCTGCCAGGCAAGAGGGCTAGAGGGGAAAAGAGGAGGTTTATGGATACAGTGAAGGAAGACATAAAGGTAGCTGGTGTTACAGGAAAGGATGCAGAAGACAGGGTTAGACAGGAAGCTGATTCACCGTGCCAAAAGGAAAAGAAGACCCAACTTTTCATCTTGCTTACAAATGTAATTAATCCTCCACAAAAAGAGCAGTTTGTTCACATGACTAAAACTGGTATCAAGAGCTTGTTGGTGTTATTTTTCTTGACTTTAGAGCAGCATTTGATTTTAGAAACCTCATATCTTCGAGGCAGCTCTCCGGGCTCACTGCTCAAATCAGTTTACACAAATGCTCAGATATAGTACGGGACTACCTAGAGCCCTGGATTTAACGTAGTTTATTCACATGCTCACTGCATGATTTGTCAAAGTAAAAGCCACATAAATATTACAATTTTATACAGACTATTTATACACTGTGCTCTGATGATGAAAACTTGGATAATTTCCAAAAGATTAATTTACAGACATTTTTTTCCAAGGACAAATAATGCATTGTGGTTTATATTCACCAGTCTACCCTTGATGCACACTTGTTCTGTGATGTTTCCAGAGCACTGGATTTTAACATCGTAGATTCAGAGACCCTGACAAAACAGCGAACTCCCTATATAGTGCACTATTTGGGAAGTAGTGGGTGAACTTCTGACCCAACCAAAAATCAACATGTTGCTATATTTCCCAGAAGGCATATCTTTTTTTTCTTTTTCTGAAGAGGTTCCAAGTTAGCCAGACTTTGTAAAATATGACACCTTTTTGGAAAGTACAAAAAAAAAACCCTCCATCTGATCATAATGAAGTTTGACTGCAGAGAGATTACTGCAGTTAAGAAAGAAGACACTTAAATGTTTGCCATGGAATAGATTTTGGCACCATTTATGCTGAGCAGTGTCAGCAAGTGCATTTAGATGATATATGGTGATACTTGTCTAAGTGTACACTTAATGTCATCACGTTAAATGAAGTGGTTTTGATGGGGAGAGCTCAGATCATCACATCTTGGCAGTGTATGAACATCTATACAGTTGGAGGTCAGAAGCAACCAACATCCATATGGATTCATATGTGCACTTATGGTTCTGCTGCATTGGGACGACAACAGTTTCAGTGGGTGAAAGCTTGAGGGGGAAGTGTTGGTTCGATTCCAAAGCAATGTTCTGCTCCACTAACTGAACAACGAGACTCATCAAAGCAGCTGTGCTTTTCAAATGAGTGTTTTCTGGAAGTGTGTTGCTCTTTTCCACACCTAAGCCTTAGCTTGGTTGGTTTACTAAAGTATTTGCTTTCAGTGGGGAAAAACAACAACATTACCTTTAAAAAAAATACTTTAAAATGCCAATTAAAGTCTTACAATTAAAAACGTAGCAAGGATTCATATTTACATGACAAATGTATAAAATTATAAGCACTTTTAATGCTGTAAAAAAAACACACAAGGCAAACTACTTAGGTGTCAACAAAATCCTGATATTCATTTAATTCCAAAAGTGGTAAAAAAAAATATATATATATAAATAGAGCTGGGCGATATGGCAAAAAAATAAAATCTCAGATTTTTTATACCAAATTTGATTTTCGATTTTAATCGATTGTTTTCTACCTGCTTTTACTTTCTTTGACAAAAATAACAAATTATGGAATATATTTAACATTTAACAGCAAATGTCTCGAACACAATGTTCTACTAAATACAAGCTGTAAAAATGCTTGCAGATCAATGCAGCAGATTTTATAGGAGCTACCGCTAGCTTGAGCTCTCATAAAGAGAAATACTAGAACGCACTTGGCAGAGCATTTTTGGTAGCAACAGCCTTGAAATGGATTTATGGTTTGATGCTACAAGTTTGACGTCACAACTCCAGACACCAAAACCTCATTTTTGACTCATCCAAGTTGGCTGATAGATAGAAAAATAAAAGATAAAACTACCAGTACCAAATTATTCTACAAAATATTTGATTTTGTAAATTATTTTACAAAGAAAAACTATACATGTTATTTTAAAAAATGATATTACATTAGATGCAAACAGAATTTACAACAGCATGAAAACATCATATAAAAATTATTTTTTCTCTGAGGAACTCCTGTTTTGATTTCTCATCAATCTTTGCTCTTTGCATTTGGTGTTTTCATGCCATCTATGAAATATTTTATTTTCAATTGCCGTTTCTTGCTGAAAAACGCCCCCATGAGAAGAGGGGTTTCAGTCAGTCACCTGTAGTCTAAACCAACTGTAAAGTCAAATTCTAACCTGCTGAGAAAACAAGGACAGATTTACTAAAGAGGAGCAGATGGACAGAAACCCCCCCCAAATTCTGCCTCTAGTGAATTCATGTTTACATGAAATCATAACAAAAACAGTCTAAAACCATAGACACTAGAGATGCAGTGCTCTCCAGAGGGGGGCTATTTTTCAGCTAAACTTTGGCTCTGTAATGTTACAAAGGCACTACTAATAAAGTTCCATCCAAAAACCTCCTATGATATTTTTAAAATACAGTTTTTATCAATGTCCTATGAATCAATCAACCTGAAAGTACATTTGGGTTGTCCAGTCGTCGATATGTTACCTTCCAGGTTATAACTAGTTATGACCTTTCATTTGTTTTACTAATAGCAGGTTAAAAGAGTTTGAAAAACTACTCAAAACTGCAGGATCAAAGTTCATGGTGAGAGACAGTGCCAAAAAAGGCACCATTTCTGAGTTTTATAATTTGTTTTTGTCTAATTCAAATGAAAGTTCACAATACAAAGTAAATGCTTGGAAAGAAGATCTCCAAAATCAAATTACAAATGAGGAATGGGAGGGTGCTTGTGCCGCAGCTCAAAAGGTGTCAATTAACTCGAGACTAAAATTAACACAATACAAATGGTTAATGCGTACATATGTAACACCAGCGGATTTAAATATGTATAACAGAAATATACCAGATGTTTGCTCCATTTTGGGAAGAAGTGAAAGTCACAATAAAAATAACTTTAAAACAGATTCCACTGGAGCCAAAGTTTTTCTTATTAGGTATATTTCCCAAAATATATAACTACAACAAAGGTGCGAGGGCGTTTATAAATCTTAGCTTGATTCATGCTAAAATGTGTATTGCCAAACGCTGGAAAAACACTCGCAGTCCAAGCATAAACCAATGGTTCAAACAAATGCTGTCAGGGGTCCCTTTAGAAAGAATTACATATATTTTGAAAGACAAAGTAGAAGAATTTGAAAATATATGGCAACCTTTCATACACTTTGTAAAGAATATGGATCCTCTGGAATAGAATGTTGATTGTTAATTCTGGATGGTACAACAGACCTGTTTTTAATTTTTTTAATTTTTTAATTTGGTAATTTTTATTTATTATTTTCTTCTTCTCTAGATTTTAAGTGTGTTAAGTTTATATTCTACATTTTCTCAATATCTAAGGAGAGGCACTCTTGTTCTTGGGGTGGGGAGGGGGGGTGTTAAAATAAGACTGTGAATAAGAGAAAGCATTACCTAAAAACTGTTGATAAAGTTGCAATTTTTGTAATGGCTGACTCGAGTGAAATTTATAATTGTAAATTGTATTTCTGACTTTTTTTAATGACTTTGAAAATACAATAAAAAGAATGTGGCAAAAAAAAACCTGCAGGATCAAGACAAACTCCCTAAAATCCCTCTCCGATCATCTTTTGATCTGTTGGTCTTTCAATTGTGATTATGCTGTTTTTAGCCTAAATCAAAAAGAAGTTGTCCCAGAGTAAGCCCTCCCCTTCTTCCCATCATCATCTGTTAACACTCTCCCACACCAGCTTACAACCCCTCACAAAACCATGAAGATTGGAACAATGTTGGAGCTATCCAAATGTACAGTTTTGAGTCAGATGCCAGTTCACTTCAGACGAAGAAAATCTAGCAATTGATTTCACCCGATGCAGACGAAAGGGGCGGAGCCTGGGATTTTCTGGACTACCCTAAATGGTACTACATAAATGGTCAAAGAGTTACAGTATGTCAAAGAGCTTGTGTTATTTGGGCGTTGCCAGCAAAACCTCTGCTGATAAAGCGTTATGGGGCTGCTGTAACTTGGTGGCAACATAAAGGTTTTTACCATTAAACTGAATAGAAGAAACTAAGATTCGTGTGTCCTTCATCTGTCTGAACATTGTTTTTGTCCTGCAAAGCACTTTGTGTTTTCCACCACATGAAAAGTGCTCGTTTTAATTAAAAACGTGAAGCACATGTTTATTTTCCAAGTCTACTCATTTTGAGTTCCCATTGGGCAATTGTGTGTAAACATTAATTTTAA
The DNA here is from genome assembly GCA_037389245.1 of Oryzias sinensis. Lineage (NCBI taxonomy): Eukaryota > Metazoa > Chordata > Actinopteri > Beloniformes > Adrianichthyidae > Oryzias > Oryzias sinensis. The sequence goes on along the minus strand of CM074510.1, from coordinate 9,460,188 downwards.
CAAAATGTAAAGCTTTTGAGAAATAAGGTCATTAAACAAGCCTTTCTTTTTTTACTCAATGAAGGGTGTGAAACATTGACATTTTGTATTTTCATACTTATGTCTAGTTTCTGGTTCAGCTCACTGCTCTAGTTGCTACGCATCGTTAAAATGTTTGCACAGACCAGCAATTACAGCCAACTGATAAAAGTTGAATCCCTCCCCACCTTTCTTCTTCTCACAGTTTCAATACGATCAGGCCTTCTGGGAGGAAGGGAGCTGTTGGTTCCATTCCAATGCAATGTTCTGCTTCACTTAGCAGACACACTTTGAAATTATTCATTTTCTGGAAGCATCTGTTCCTGTTTTTGGTCATTAATTTTTTTTTCTAAAATTGAACCCCCAGTAGCTTTGGTGAAAGTCATGCAAATTTACTAGCAGATATCTAAACCTTGAAGTTTGACCTAAGGCTGATTTCATCCGTGCTCCCAAATGAATAACAGACAGTTTCATGAACTTTTTATGTAAAGATAGAATGACATGCTCCTTGATTAAGAGTTATTGTCAGTGTAGACAGTTTGTAGGTTAGTCACAAAAGCTAAGCAATAATCTATAGATTCGTTTTTGTTTAATGTCATTCATTGTCACTCCAATGAAAACTGTACTATTGATGTTTTGAACATGTTCTTGTAGCATTTTTCTCATGATGGACGAGTTATATAAAGGAACCAAAGATTAAAACTTTGTTTCTGAGGATTTCTTTATTCAAATCAAAGGGAATCAGGAGCAGACAAAAACGTTGTTTGAAAAAACTTAGTTGTTGCAAACAAACTAAAATTGGCGGGTCACAAGCTCCCTGCTCCGTTTCATTATGATACATCCGCTTGTAGACCAATAGATCCATGTACGTCATCATTATCCTTGTCCGAGCTGGAATCTGGATCAAAACTGTACGGGTGGATAGCTCCAACATTGTTCGCAAATTTTGTTGCACTGCTGATGTTAGCTTGGGGTCGTGAGGGTCTGTAAGCTAGCGGGAGACTGTGTCAACCCAGGCATCATGGGAAATAAGCAGAGGCTTACTTCTGGCCAACGGTCCCACCCACAACTTTGAGGCAAATTTCTAATGAACTACTGTCGCTCTGTGGAAATTGTCCTCGAAACAACACAGACTTTTACTTTTGCCCCCAAAACAACGCAATCATAAGTAGTAGTGCTGCTAATCTTTTAGAAAGAACACCTACATAAATAAATGCAACAGATAAGCAGACAGAACGTAAATCCAAGCCTTGACTCCTGATTGTACTCAGAAGACCCAAATTACTTATTTCTTAGAAAAACTTTTTTTCTTTTTGCAACTTTTGAATCGGTAGTGCTTTGTTTTTGGCTGACACACATGTGTTTATTTTGTTGGTCTAAATCGTAATTAATCAAAAGTTAATTTTCATGGCTGTTTGAGTTTTCGAGGCATCATGTTTCAGCAGTAAGTAAAAGCAGCCTAAGCCTAATTAACATAATAGTTTGCAACTTGCATCCCAATGAATCGAAGCGATTCACCTAGCTGTCTTGTTTGTTTTTTATTGTAAAACCTACTAGTTGAATTTTAATCGTATGCGCGGCCTGTCTTTTGTGTTTTGGCCTGTTCTCTGTTGCTTTACTGAGATGTTAATCCACAATGACCGCATTTATGTAGATGTGCTACTGGATTTCAGGTCTCAGAAATGGGTCCGTTGGGTTGGAGATTTGAGCCTCTAACCTTCTATGGGACTTAGCTTCTCTCCCATATTCAGGCTCATGAATAATTCTCTTTTTTTGGGGATAATTTTGTCAACAATGCAAAATATATATTTTTTATGGACTACATGGAAATTGAATGCCTGCTTTCAATCCTAGAGGGTATCTGAAAAATACATATTGCCTCTGTTTTAGGCAGAAATGGACAGAGACTCGCATGTGGTAGAAAACAAAAGGACAATCTGGAGGAGATTTTGTACAAAAAGACTATCTTGCTCCTTTATTTTTGTTTGTTCAAATAATCCATGGCAGATTGATGTGCAAAGCTCCATCTAAGCTCGGGCTTTCCTAATTACTGTTGTCTGAGAACTTGCTTTGCTGGTTGCATCTATCCAAGAGGAAAAAAAAAGAATGCAAGGAAGTCCAGTTTTGTAAATCGACTCATCTTTTCTTTTAACGCTAATTTTCCACTCTTTATGGAGAAGCCCTGAACCAGAGGGACCATATGATTTCTCCTTCATCCTCCGCTTGTTGCTCATCTTCATCCTCTGTGTTTTCTCTCAGAAAAGCATGACAGCTCCCATCTGTATTATCGAATTACCCCGTGGGGCTCGATTAAGGAAAAAAAAAAGGGCTTTTATGCCTGCTTGGCCTGGCTGGCATAACGAATGCATTACGCATTGTCAGCCCCTGAAAACACTTGTGTGTACATTCATATGCACTTTTCCCAGCTGACCGTTCAACTCCCATATGTTCAGTTTCCAAGGACTTCTGTGCTGGGAATATGAAGGGCTCAGTGGGCTGTCAGATCAACCTCAGATTAGAAGTCTCTTTAAAAGCGAATGTGCCGGAAAATGATTCATTCCACTCTGTTAACCAAAGACACACAGCACCGTCTTGTTTTTAGCAGGACAAATTATCATGAAATGTTATTTATACTCAGAACAATAACTGTGCCATTGGGAGAAAATGTGCGAGAATGGCTGGGCCCTCTAGTGGTTCAACTCATGTTTAAAAAAAGAAACATTTGAGAAAATCATGGCACATTTGATCCAAAAGAGGGATCCCAACTATCAAACGCGTAGTTAACAGACTAAACTCATAAGAGTCCTTTTACATGTCTAGTAAAACCCCACTATTCAATGTTCTTAGTGTTTAAAGCAAAAGCTGAAAATGAATGAGGCATTACTAAAGTAGTAAAACTAAAAGTTGCAATGAAAAAAATGGTGTCTATTACCAAAGAAAATTAAATAAAGTAACCATTTACCATTGGGTGAATAAACTGAATAACTAATAACTTATTGAGGAAAATACCTGCTACATTATCGGCTCTCAGAAAAGTAAAATTTTAAATTTTATGGCAACAACCCATTCAGACATGTATGAAGAAAGCTAAGAAAGGTAAAAATTGTTCATAGAAAAAAACACATCAATGTAGTTGTGTCTAGTTTAATACTTATGCCAGACATCTAGGGCTGTGACGATAACCGCATCACCGCACTTCTGTTTTACGTTTTGCATATGGTGCGTGATTGGAACAATAATAAACACATTAAACGCATTCATCCTTGCTGACAATTTCCTTTTTCTGCTAGTCCTGTGTTCAGACTTTCCTCGTAGGCGCGCGCTCTCACTGTCTGCCTCTGCGCTGCACGTGACACGCGGCTCCCTTTACAGTTACACAAACAGGCGCACGCTTTCAGAAGCACACAGCCTCATTCTACAACAGTAGTTTCCGTCTCGCACTGAAATACGACAAATTTACTGCTTTCTAATTATTAATTTCCATTGTATTAGTTTCCATTACAAGTTGCGTGCGTTCTAAAGTGCGCGACACGGCCGCCCGCCGGAGGATTTTGTGTTGGGGCGGGGGGGGGGGGGGTAATCAATGTTCTCCTTCACTCCGTAACACCAAACATGAACGCACGCTGTTAGATTTCCATGAAAATCACTACGTTTTGAACTATTTTTTGCAGCGTAACGTTACGTGTCTGTATAAATAAAGGCGGAGCCTCCTGCCCCGCTTTCTTCATGGGTGTCAGGCTTCACGGCTACCGGAAAGGTGACGAGGTGTCTGCAGTCTGTTTATTACTGGGCAATACATAATATTTTGAGAAGATGTCTGTACCAGAGAGCACAGATGAAACTTGCGTGCAGCTCCAGAGCGGTCCGCTGCAGAAAAATCAACACGCACCCCCAACACACGTGTGTGCACCTTCCTACTATTCCTACACAAGACGCTCTGCGTTCACACACACAGTCAATCTACAACACCTATAGTTAATTCACAAGTTAGATATGTAGTTGTTAGTTGTTACTGTTATTTGTTAATAAAGAATAGTACGTTGTAATTGTATTCATTTCCGATGCCGCCGCCGGAGGATTTTGTGTTTTGTTTTGCGTTTTTCTTTTTTTTTTTTTTTTTTTGGGGGGGGGTTAACCGCGACACCGCGCCCCTTGGTGGTTCATCACCGCGGTGATCAAAGATTCGACACCATCCCAGCTCTACAGACGTCTGCTGCCGTCTACAGATTGTTGCTTGTGTAGCAGATTGTACTGATTGATAGTTTCTCCTGTCAAATATGCTGTTAGCCATTAAAACCAGGTCAGTCCTGGTTGTGAAGCTAAAACACAAATGTCCCTGTAGTCGAGGACAAGAAAAAATTTGTTTGTTTGTTTTTTTCGATCCATCATAATTATTGTAGGAGACAATCTGTTTACATGAAAACATCCCCTCCGCACTGGTGGATGACATACAAAATGTTTTCATACAAAAACATTTTAGCCATGCTCATTGTGTTTCACTGATGCTCTGATTGTTTCATCATTCACTGAGTCATTTTTAAGGCCCCACTCCGATCATTTTTTGATCCATAAAAATTGGTTTTTGTCTAGGACGTACATTCTTCAAAGCTATGGGCAGGACTGTTGGACTGTCGGTCATGTCACCAATAACCAAGAACTATGCAAGTTCACCAAGGAATCTGCAAAGAAAACTTGCATTGATCTAGTCGTCTACAAGTTGACGTATCAGAATGGAGCAGAGCAGGGAGCTTGCGTCCTGCTCTGCTCCATTCTGAAACCACAACAAACATTCCACTCAAACCTGATTTTTTATTACCTAACTATGTAGAATTTCTCTTTTTTGTCTGCATCATAAGAGAAAATCACAGAAAACCCCTGCATAATATTCAAATTGTACAGCTGTTTTAGTGTCTGTACTTTATTATTACTTTCCACAACATCTGGGCTGAATGCAGTAGAGCAGATCTGTTCTGTTGTGTTTTAATTTGAATCTGAAGATTAATCCAGGAGATTGTACCACCCACTCAATAGTTTATGGTAAAAATCAGTCAATGCATCAGAGCTTAGCGGTTTGCTAAACCTGGAGGTATGTCCTGATGATTGTTTCTTTTCAGAAGCTACAATTCTTGCTGCCTTTGCCCTAAGTTATAACTTTGATGACCAATGATTCATTAACCAGACTTTTGATTGGTTGACTGAGATGTCAATCTGATACTATCAGCCAATCAATGCAGTTCAAACCACCCTGTCTGCCCTCCTCTCACATCTACCTTTGACTGCAGGCACACACATTTATCCTGACTGACAGATTCTACAAAGGCTCCAGAAGGCAGAACCAAAGCTACAGGCTAGTAGCCCAAAAAAAAAAAAGAGTAAGACAGGCTTCATGTAAAAAAAAAAAAAAGTGCAACCTATCAAATAAAACAAATACATAACACGATGTCAAATATTATATATAGGCTTGGCTCATTAACCAAGCAAAGCGCGATAAGACAAATAACCTGGAATAAAACTAGAAATCGGTTTACAGTCTACACCAAACAAAGATAGCATCTTTGCTAATACTGACTAACGCCCACGTGGCACATGTGAATGCACCACCAAGAATAGCAAAGCTGTAGTTTATTATTACATTCCTAAAAGTGCATGTTCATTTACAAAGAGCTGGACTGCCCCAAAAAAATAAACAAGGGTTTTAGGAATGAAAAGACAATGTTCCCACTTGTGTGAATGCAGTCCAAGCATTACTAATGATTCTATGACAGCAGTTCACGGAGTTCAAGCCAAATTACAGATCATCATGAATGTCTACAAACACTGTAATCCATCACTCTTTACTGTGGTGCACCAATACAGCCCATGTCATCCACAGTAATCACACATCATGTCATGCATGAGCTCGCTGTTGCCTCGTTAGTGTGGGGAAGCCTCACAGGCCACGGTGAGTTTATGCGTTTGCACCGTGGAGCACTTATATCGGCAACCTGTGGGAGTTTAAACGATTTTCCCAAAATGGAAAACTTAAAATATGCTCAGTATCATTTTTGATTAAGAAATGTATCAATTGATGTCGTTAACAATGAGCAAAAATGATCCCAACAGTGTTGGTAGCCACCTACGTCAGATCTTTACAAATCCCCTTAGATGGCATGCTCTAAATTAACTAATGTGTGTGTGCATGTTGTACCCTCAGAAGACCTGGGGAAACATGTTCTCGGTTAGCCAAATGTATGTCTTTTAAGATAGGAGTGAATAATCGGACAGAGAGACATTTCTCTGGATTTATGATCTGGTTTAGGTTTTGCAAAGAGGGCGTTCAAAAAAAAAAAAAAAAAAGTGATCATCTTTGAGCCATGCTGGTGTCCTCAACAATAGCCACAAAGCGGCCTGTAGGAGGCTGACGTGGCTGAATTGTTAGTTTCCAGCTTCCCTTAACCTTTGAGTGTTTGGAAGTTTGTCTTCATCCTCTGCAAAATTGAAACTTTGAGTGTACAACGCTTCTGAACAAATCCCCCAAGCCTGACGTAACGCCGCTTTCACACTTGTCAAATTCCCACCTGCTGCCTCTTTTTTGACGTCCATCAAATTCGATGCTCAACGCTTGTCCATAAATATGTTCGTAAACTAGATCATTCCGTTGCATCTGGGAGGAGCCACCGTCAAGTTTTTAGCCTCATTGCAACACAGAAGCATTGACTGTATAAGTAATCTTATGAAGAACGGAAGACGGGGATGACTGTAAGAGATCAAGTACATTTATTTTGACAAGTAATCAAAAGCATCGGTAATCACGTCTGGCGTTTTTTCTTTGAGGTGATCGTGAACTTCTTACTGCAGGGGCTGCATTTTTATGACGGTGATTTTAGCTGTACTTCCATGTCTCTCTTTGACGACCTCTTGTCCCGCATTAGTCCAAGGGAAAAAAAAACACAATAGTAATAATGCCTTGTGGCAAATAAGTATAAAGTTTAGGAGGGACACTATCAGATTCCATGTATGTTCTGGACTCTACTTCTTCTGCATTGCTATCAGTAGCAAATACTGATATTCACACCTACAGTGCCCTCTAGTGGTTGTTTGTCTGAACAACCACTAAAAGGCAACAGGTTGTTATTGGGAAAATAATGATAAATATATGAACCTATTTATATTTGAGAAAAAATAAGAAAAAACTAAGCCACTTGTGAGTAAAAGTCACTCCCCCGGGCAAACTATGAAAAAAAAAAAATTATAAAACAACACAATTTATATTCCAGGAATATACAGTGATCTAGATTTTAGTGTTTCTAGTGTATGAACCATTAAAAAGTGAAATAGATTTTCCCTTAATCCACAGCAGTCAAAGACGGCATTATCTAACTTTTACAGTGTGAAGGATAAATACAAACTGAGAAATGTCACTACAACAGGTATTTTCTAAATGTAGTTATACATAATAATTCACTCTTTGAGCAAATTTGTTAGCAGCCTCCTTGTAATATTAGACAGCCGATTATCAAGTATTGTGCCTTATTATTACGCTGTGTGCCTAGAACGGTTTCGATCAACACCATAACCTCCCCCACTTCAGTGTTTTCACTTATCAGTTTATGGAAGCCAATTTCTTATTTTTTAGAAGTCATTTTGTGTAGAAGAGTTGATAACGGGGATGTATGTCATCCCACCAGTGTCACGCTACTGGCAGTTATAACTAGGCCACATAGTCATTTTCTGGGGTCCCAGTTGTCCCTCTTGGCATTACAGTTGGACTGAAGTGTGTCAACATGAGTGCACGACTGGAAAAGGGTTCACCAACGCTGAGTGACGAAGCACCCACCTCTCTTGTGCATGTGCACATGCACTCAAAAATACACTGTTCACGACCACCCATGTCAGCTATTCAGCAAAGAAAATAAAGAACTAACCAGCAAACGTTTCCTAAATCTGACTATCAAACTGGAACTTTTAACTCATTACTCATTCATTCACACAATAACAGGAAGTGACACCTTTTAATTGTCTGTGATTTAGTTTTTCTTTGAGTGTTGCTAATTGAAGATTTTTACATTTTGAAAGACCCACTCAGATAAAAATCATGTTTTTGGTGTTTGTTTGAGTCAGGGCAGTCTATGGCATTTAATCTGATGATGGACACATACAAAGACGATTAAGCTTAAAATCGCATGTCTGAGTATTTCTTTAATCAAATCCCTGTGAATCAGGAGCAGACTAAAAAATGCAGTTTGAGAAAATAAGAAAAACAAAAGAGCACATTTGTGACGTACAAAATACTCCAGGCAGGCCATAAGCTCCAAGCTCTGCCCTACTCTGATGCATGTGTGTACTTGTAGACAACTCGATCCACGTTTGTCTTCATGTCCTTTATCTGAGCTGGCACCTGGTTTAAAACTGTACAACTGTATAGCTCCAACATTGCTCTGCATTTTCTAGTAATGTTAAGATGTAAACAGAGAGCTCTCAGTTAAGGGCAACGGGAAAGGGGCGAGCTTACTCCGAAACCACAAATCCGTGCACATTTCAGAGGCAAATTTCTAAAGAACTTCTGCCGCTCTGCAGTAAGTATGTCTAAGAAAACCTCACAGGTCTTTTGATTCTGAAATTAAAAAGAAAAGACCACTGGGAATGCCTAAAATGGATCAAAAGATGATTGGACTGGGACTTTAGGAGAATGTCTTGAATTCTCCAAATTTATTTAAAGGAAGTTTTAGAAAATTTTCAAAATGATCTTTTTCAATAATAAAAAAAAAAGTGTGGGTTATTTGTTTGTGGGAGGAGCTAAATGGAACAAGGATTCCTCTCCAGACTGTGGGTCGGTTGGTTTAGTTTTGCTGGAGGGAACAGAATAAATAAAAAGCCAGGAGTCTTTGAACATCTTCATAGGTTCCTAATACTATTTGATTTATAACTTTTTAATTTTAATTTATAAATAATTTCTTCTTCGTTCTTTACTTTTTCAAAAGCATTCATCATTTCTTCTGTTTTCCATGGAAACATAACGTTTAATCCATTTTACTGCCTACTCCAAAGAAGAACCCCATTGGGTTTATTTTCAACCCTTTAAAAAGAAGAAAACCCGACCAAGATGAATCCAACTGCAAAGTGACAGAAAAGTGGAGGCTGCCAAAAGAAGGTCCCTTCTAACGAGAATCCAGCTTTCAACAACAAATGTAACAGGCGCGCTTCGGCAAAGTTACTGAAAGATTCATAGGTTTAGATGTAGCGAGGGGGATTACACAATGCCACCTAATCTTTATTTATGTGACTGCAGCAGCTGCATTTGAGAAGAACCTACCCTCTGCTGTGCAGTACCCATCAGCCCACACGGCACACTGATACACACTGGGAAGACGACACTTTTCCTAGAGACAAAAATGGTGCCTTTCACCAAAAAAACCCAAAAAAAAAAAACCAAGAGCAGTGCAGCATGAAGACGCTGGATGACAGAATCAAATGATTCTGGGGTAATGACTGCAGGAGCATTGCAGTCATAAAGAAAATGAACACATTTAAATGGAGGTGGCATTGCAGCGTAAAGGAAATCACAAAAATGTGTTTAACAGTCAAAGGAAACCTGTTGGAAAGTTACTAGATTTTGATTTTGGCTTTTCAAATGTTCACTGCTGATACCAATAGTCTTGCTCAGACTGTCACCATGGAAACAGACAGTCGCCACCTGCCCTGACATTAAAGTAGATAAAAAAAAAAAAGATCATTATAAAACAAGACATTAAAGTAGAAGACCGCTTTTTACCAAATCACTTCTGAATTGGTCACTTGAAAAAGAAAAACGTCTAAAGTCTCAGACACAAATAACTTCTTCATGGTGCTAAAACTCAACCAACCAGACGATTTCTGCCTTTGAAAAATGCTGGAATAACTCAAAGAACATGCTGCCCGAGATGAACTGCGGTCATCTGGTTGTCCGAAGTAAGATGAAGTGAATGTTAAAAATCTATTCCAAATCCTATTTGACCCACATCTGTAGCATTTCAGAAGCTCATCGCTTGAAGGACGAGCAGCAGTCAGCCATCTGCACTGCTGGGAGGAATATAAGGTGCAACCACCCGACTACGACACCAAGAACTGCTTCATATGCACCAAATACCACCGAGACTCCATCACCTGAGAGTTGGACTATTATCTGAACGTGTGCTATTTTTCTTTTTAAAGACGCAGCTTTCCTCTTGCTTAATAAATGTCTGCAAAGATGCGCAAAGGCCACCTAAGAAATTATAAAAAATGTCAAACTTAAAAGTTATTCCATTGCTTCAAAACAGGATGTGTTTTCACAGGGGATAAAAAAAGAAACCATCATCTTGTAACATTTGAGAGAATTTCAGTCACTAAATGTGTTGGTACAGTACAAGCTATGTACACGATTTTGTGCTGTAAATTTAGTAAAGTCTGACTGACGAAATAATTTAGAACCACAAAAACCAAAAAAGGACATGGATGTCCTATACATGAAGTTTACACTTCTGCTTTCAAACACAAATCACCCAATGTGGATAGAAAGACTAAAGTCGTCCAATATTCCTTTGCGTAACTCATCAACTGTTAACACACAACTAGCGTAATTCCAGGAGAACTGAAGCAGAGACAAGTAGCTTTGATTTTAAAACACTTTACAGTCATGAAGCGCTTACGCTATCAACCTAAATCGGCTGACACTGACGCGGAGGAAAGCTGCTTTTGTCCGTGGATGTGCAACACTTTAAATCGGCACAAGGCCACTTTTCTCTACGTCACAATCACGTTCATTGCGTAAACAGTCTGAGAGTTACAGTACCTATTTAAGTGTACATGTCTTGGATTATACAAGACATATTTAATGAGACAACAGGAAGCTTGCAGAGTGAATGAATAAATGAAATGTAGAGAAGATGTTTCATCCGACCATTATAACTTTACTTTGTTTGGGGTCGGTGGAATAACTTATATTGATTTGGGACAGATAGAAAAAAGAAATAAAAATTGAAATTACAATTTTAGGGCGATAGAGAAACTCAGATGTGTATGTGAACCCAAAATCTCAGCAGGAGTTTGTCCCAAATTTTTAGGATTTGCAGTAAAAAAAAAAAAAAAATAATAAATTAGGCTAAGTTGCCAATATAGTGAGTCAATTTTGGAAAAGCGGGTTCCTAAAACTCTCTTAAATTCGAGTCACAAACATTTTAAAGTCAATTTTTAAGAAAGTTTGACGGACAAATGTACTTTCATAATAGAATGTAAAAAGTTCTCCAGTTAAATTTCAATGAGATGAAAAGTTTCATTAAATCATAATGACAAAGTTTTTAAACCTTGAAATAAAAGTTGAATGAAACTTTACTTCATAAGAAAACTCTTCCTAAATGATTTTTTTTACTCTACAAGTTATCTCAAACAAAAAATAAATTTTGCTATGGTAATCCAAGCAAAATGAAAGAGATTGAGGAGTTTAAAAATGACTGAAGCATGTCGTGTGTCCAAAACCATGACAGGATTTTATAAATTTCTGAGGTTTGAACTAAATCTGGAAAATCTTAACATCAAAGCTCAGGGTTATGAACTGGTAACTATTGCTGTTTTTATGTACAGTCTAAAGACATTTTAATCGAATATACGTTTGAGTCAGGACTGACTTCATCAGAAAACCTGTTAATTAACTGTCCGAAAATGACAGTAGCAAAGCACGAGTTTCAGCTTTAATGTGGTTCAGAGTTATTATCTGTTAAAAGTATCTTTCACTTTAATTGGCTGGATGTGTCCGTGTGCCACAGTGCCACAGAAGTCACGTCAGTGATGGCGCTTGTTGCAATCAATTTTTGATCCAAATTTTTGTTACCGTCATCCAAGTCACATTTGCCAGGTGGTTTGACTATGTTTGACGTTTTGTTAGCTTTAAGGAAAGTGTTCCTGTATTTTGTTGCATGCCGTTTGAGGAAACACTTAAATATAAGAAAAAGTGAGAAATTTGTTTAGCCTTTTTTTTTTAAACACATTTAAATGGTAGATTATAAAAAGGAGCAGGTTATTTGAAGTGTATTTTGGAGAAGAGCTTAGGTACAGACATGTGGTGTTGATAAAAGTAAAACATCTCATACTTTCCATTTCTGTTTGTATTGCGTGAAGACTTTCCCAGCACACAGCGTAGGTGTTTCCACAGAGCCATGTATTTGTGACTTGTGAATGTAGGTGTGTGGGGGAACGCTGAAGGACAAGCTGTACCACTATTAGAATGTTCACCCTCCTGAACTGATGTGATGGCTCTGGGAAGGAAATTCTCCTCCAGAAGTGTAATAAGACCTGAGCAGATCCTCATCTTTATGAATCGACACCAGGCAATATCTGCAAATAAAGGGTCTTGTTATGCACCGTAGTGTTGAGGGTGCTTTTATTAAATAACTTTCTGCTCCATTTCCGTTAAGCCTATCAAAGCATTCACATTGATGTTTCTTCAGTCTGGTACCACAATATTAGAGAGGCACAGAAGCTGGAAATATTTGTCGTTGGATAAATTACTTTTGATTTACATGAGATGTTAGTCTGAATGATTTTGATTGTTGGCAGAAAACTAAAGCATTGTGAATCTTTCTAGACATTTTTACCCAAACAGACTCAACCCAGAGTCTTCTGTCACAGCTGGAGACACCGCAGATTTAATTAGACTTTGTGTCCATCAGATAAACAATGAATTATGGATCATGGTGCTCTCCTGATGCAGTCGCAAACAGTGGAAACTGTCTGATCCGGAACAAATCAACGTGGGGGAAAATAACTTAGCGGTTTCCAGCATCCACCAGAGTTTACGTGTTATCCCCAACGTGTTATAATGTAGGTTTAACTTTTTTCCAACTGCAAAATGTTACCTGAAATGTGAACTAAACAGCTGAGTAAAAACAGAAATTTCAGTTAAGCTTTTTTAAACCGGTTCTTCAAGTCTAAACTCATCTCTAAAAGTTTTTAGAAAATCAAAACAAAGGAAATGTTTGTTTTCTTCAACTACATTTCTTGTGTATTCTATACACTAACAGTCTAAATGTTGATGTCAAATCTACTACACCCCTCCAAACTACGGATGGGTACCAAATCTCAGTGCTTAGGTGGAACCGCTACCAATGTATAAGGTACTAACGGAACAGTATAAAAACGCAGATTTCGGTGCCTTGTTTTGGACGTGTCAATGACTTGAATTCTATTCACATCTAGAGCACAATTCTGGCCAATTGTTTCATCTTTCCAGCAATTGTGGACAGGCTCATATAAGGCTATCAGAGCCAACGCGAGTGATAGCTAAAGCTACGGACACATCGGGCACGTGACGCCCATTCAAAACACGCTCAACACACATTCTTGAACATTTAGCCCAGGGTGTTCACGCTGGATGAGCAGGGAGGGTTTTTTTTTCCCCCCACCAGTTTAGTAATGCATGTCTGCCCCCTACAGTTAGTTTGAAATGTTTTTGGGTAACATTTTTTTAATTCTGACTTTGTTTTAAGCAATACTTTGAGCACCTGAACGGTTTTAAAATTCTGGACAGGATTAATCTAAATGATAAATGTCCCTACTCACATCTTTTTTAATCATAACATACAACTAGGATGTTGGTGTCTTAAATCTATCGTTGGACTTGAGTGTCGGCCATCATCATCTGACTGAAAGCTACTTGGACTAGAGATGAAACGTTCTAAACAAGAGAATACTTTAAGTCCAGAGGCCATGACTCAACTTCAAAACTATTTTAATGGCAGATATAGGCATGACTAACATGTTATCCTTTGAAAAAGGTTTAGAATAAAAATGTATATGCAGGTTCCTACTTCTTTTGCTTAGTATGTCATTTCAAACTGCATTTTCACATTGCAACCTTAAAATAACCTATTTATAACCTATTTAAAAAAGATACTCTGCCACTTCTTGATGTTGTTCCAGAGGTATTTAAACTCATGGAAGCCCAGTTTTCTTGTACTGTTGCTGTCAATGATACCCACCATATATTGGTCTCTATATAATTTTATCAGGACGTAAAATTAAATATATTGGGCTATAAAAGTTTGGTCATATTGAAGCGTTATTACCTAAAATGTTTGTTTTTAAATTCATATCAGTTGTAAGGGTGTTTTTTTTTGTGCGACTCTTGTTCACATTTTAGAGAAATCACTCCCATATGGCTGATCTAGAACAACAAACGATAAACAAACTTCACATCCAGGTGCAGGTCATTCCTCCTTCCTTATTTCCCATCTCCAAAGTCCATCAACGGTTCATAAATTCTTGGCCGAACAGCGTCATGTCGGCTGAGGTGAAGCGGACACGGGAGTCACAGATGGAAATCGATTTAATGGTTACAACTCACAAGGATGGGAAAAGTGTCAGCCATGATCCGCGCCCAGCTTGGTCGTATTACCCCCTAATACACTTCACTCTGGTATCAGCCCATCGCTTGAAAGCTCTACATGATTGCCTGGGCATTCCTTTGTGGGTTTCTCATTAGCGCCCGCCCTGAAGGAATGAAAGGCAAGGGTTTACCAACCTCAACAATCTCTCTGCGGAGATGAATTAAAGCTAAATTCCTGGTCAAGGTCTACTGCTGGCCTCTCGCACTCTGTGATTATTGAAAAGCAACAACAAAAAACATTCATTTGCAAATATATCTGCCAGCAGCTTTTTTAAGCCTTAAACAGTCAAGAAGTTAGAAAGAAAGCAATTAATTTGCTAATTTATACAGTTAGGTGCTCCAGAATATAATGAGATCATCTTATCTGTAAGTACAACTAAGTACGATCACAATGACTGCCAACAGACTGGAAGACGTCACCATAGCAACATAATATCCATCTTGCAGTGTACCGTGGTGCTGATGACAATGCATAACACGACATGGTTGTGATCATGGAATATATATCCAGAACTCAATTTGCAGCCAAGTCTGTAGGACCAAACACTGGCCAGTGATTGGCTGCACAGGTCAGTGGCATTACAGACATGCACAGGGTGAAATAGACTGGCAAGTATGAGTCTATTGGTAAAAAAAGTAAATCAAAGGGTTCATTGGCATAAAACAGACCTTTTTTTTTTAAATCAGCTTTAATAACTTTTTTTTTAACAAAAAAACAAATCAGGGGGTGAGCTTTTCTTTTTACATTCTGAATACTGTGCCTAAGCTGCCTCATTTCTCTTTTGAAAAAGGTTTGGAAGACTCAAAGTAATCTTTTCTTGGAATAGAAATAGAATTCTCACGTCTGTTTCAAATTGCCAAATCTTTCCTGGAATTACAAGCCAAAATATAAAAATCAAGTTGGAGTGTGGCTGTAACAATGTCTTCATAATTGATTTTGTTTATCCATTTATTCTAAATTTAGAATTATTATTATTAGAACTACACATGAAGATGCTGCATAAACAAATAGAAAACACAACCGTTGCATTTAGTTTTACATTGATATGTGAGGCCCCGCCTTTCGCTCTGTGTGGGTGCCGCTCATTTGATGACGTCAACCTAGATGCGGCCTCGGCAGCATGTCTGTGTTCGCCCGTGAAAACAAACAACATCAAAACTTTTGCAAAGATGTTGTGCATATGAAAGGAAAGAGTTTTAGCCTAACACCGCTAGCTCTGCTGGGAAAGTGGGTGTGTCTGTTAACCTGGGGGCGCAGCTGGCAGCACAGACTCTTCCTGGAAGGGGCTGTTCCTCACTTATCTACATAACAATGTGGAACCCAATCGTTTTCGTGGATTGGGAGGGCTGGTGCTCAAGAGAGCCGTTTTTTAGACGAATGCTTAGAAATGCATGAATGGATCAAAATATTACTTTGGGGTTGTTTTTCGTAAGGAATTAACATTATAACATACTTAAAAGCTTAAAAATTTTAATTTGCATGATATAGATCCACTAAACCAACTACCAATCTAAAACACAGTAAACCTAGAGTACAAGCATATGACTTCAGTTTCAATCTTCCATACCAAATTGAAACCTTTTTAATCTTCCTAGTAACATAATTAAAACACATTTGCAGTCCTAGATAGCCGTTTTTCACCCCTATTGTAGTCATTTTGTACATCTTAGTTGATTAATTTTCTTCATTCAGAGGAATTATTTGACTTTTTTTCTACAAGCAAAGTGTTGCATTTTTGTTTTAATTTAATTTAGTTTCTTTATTAAGCATAATTTCACAATCAATGTTGTCTCAAGGCACTACACAAAATGCAAGAAACATCCAACTTAGCTGGATTCATTATAAGAGTTTTTGACGTAATCCCAATGAGGCTTTGCCAGAATCAAGTTCCATCTAGGTGGCAACAGTTTTAGACTAGCTGTAAAAAAAAGAAAAGAAAAAGTGGAAAAACTTACTAAGTTATCTGAACACATGCTCTGCATAATTAATCTGTGTTTGCTTTGTTGTAAACCAGCTGCTGCATTCAATTACCCCTGAGGGTTCACATAAAGTGGATATGGATTTAGTACCAACTTCTTTCCCATCAGCAGTCGTGTGTTGTGACGAAGACTATAATACCGAAGTGTGCTTTTGCTGTCTCCACCATCTGCTGACATGATTAATTGCTGAATAAGTTTAGGTATTTTAAGCGCTTAATAAATGAAACCACTCCAACACAAACAAACACGTTTGAAAAGAAAATTAGCATCACACAGGTAAAAGGTTTCCCTTCGCCAGCTCCTCTGTGAGGAGACGAATTGGCCAAGATTCTAAACTCGCCATCTAATAAAATGTCTGGACTTGAAATGTGGAGGAGACTCATGAGAGGATTGTCCTTTCACCTGGTGAGGCGTTACCGCTGTGCCAAATGTCAGCCCCGAGAAGATCAAGGAGAAAAAGGCCTGCGAGGACATTGAAGCACCTCAAACATTTCTGAACCTAAGGAGCAACTCTTTAACTCTGGCGGTAAATGCCGTGATTATGCAATGTTATTCCATAATGTAGCCGGTAAATGCTATGAGCCATTGTTGTGCTTTTCTGACACAGCCGGGCGCCCAATAAAAGCCCATTTGCCCAAATGGCAATCATGTTTTCCCTTGTGCAAACAGAGAAAGAGGCAGGACACAGGACTTTATGGGTAATTACACCTGCTTTTACCTTTCAGAATTGTCTGTAAAGTCTCCAAACCATGCAATCACATGCACTTAAAGGACAGTTCCACAGGGCTCCAGCACCACAAGGGGTCAAAGTTATCGTGTGGCGGTGTTTAAGGCTGCCCCAAATGGCGGTTCAGACTTAATCCCATTTAGATTTTTCATCCAAAGATCTGATCCATCTGGATTGTGGATTTATTCATATCCATTGAATGGCAAATGTCCTTAAAAATGTGAAAACCTCAAAAGTTTGATACTTCTAGAAATTTTAAAATGGTCTCATTTATGGTCTGCATGTAAAAAAGCTCATGAATATAAGACTAAAGTAGGGCTGCACGATATGAGGAAAATTCACGATTTGCTATATTAATAATCAACATAGCGATGGCGATATA
Source organism: Oryzias sinensis (assembly GCA_037389245.1). Lineage (NCBI taxonomy): Eukaryota > Metazoa > Chordata > Actinopteri > Beloniformes > Adrianichthyidae > Oryzias > Oryzias sinensis. The sequence goes on along the minus strand of CM074510.1, from coordinate 9,442,704 downwards.
ACTTGAAATACATGAATAAATAGCAAAAACACCCAAAAATATCATTTACATTTGACTGTTTGAGTTTAATTTCAATAAGAGTCAACATAACTTAAATTACACTCCAAATGACCCTCGTCTACATAGGAGGCAAACATCTAACATAAAAGGCCTCCGTCCAATTGATCAACAAGGTGAAGGCATCCATCTGATTGGTCAAATGCATAAATGGATTTATCTGATTCGTTATTTACTTCAAAGCGCCATAGATAGTTTTAGCACATTAAAGGTCACCATTTATTGCAATTTTCGCTGTCTTTTGCGATATGCATATTGCATAGCTTGATATCGCGATAATGATAAATTTGCGATTTATTGTGCAGGCTAAAGACTAAATTAGTATCGAAAAGGATATTGGTAAAAAAAATACTAAATTAAAAGATATACACTGGATTTGTTCAACATACAGAAGCCAATAATTATTTCAACGCAAAAAAAGTACTAAAATATTCCGACAATGTCCACTACGGCACAAACAATCCAAAAAATGAAAATGCTAAACAATGCTAGATGCAAGCTAGCGACAAAATAAAGTTAAAAAAACAAAACGTACTTGAATAATGTAAAAAAAAAATCTAAGTAAGCCTAAAGTACAAAAAAATATTAATGATTTAAACTTTACAGACTTCAGACTAAACATGTCTTGGTCTTGTATGGGTATGTGTACATAGAATGTGTAATGTGCAAAGAGTAACAGTGAACCTTTGCCACAAATGTACCAATAGTGGTGTCTACCTGGGTGCAGGTAATAGCTTAAAAGAGGATATTTTATGCAAAGAAGGCTTCAGGAGCATTTGTTCTCCCCATTAACCGCTGCTGTTTTTCCCATCATAACCTACTTTTTGGGTTTTTACTCAGTTGCATTCGAATATCCATTACCAAGTCAGGCAAAAGCTCAGCATCTACAGTTTGCTGGTGGAAGCCTGTGGTTAACCCTTGTTATTTTACCCATCAGATCTGGGCCGGGGTAAGTCGAGCCTCCATTTTCAAGCTCTTTCCTGTAGGGAGCAGCTCTGTCTTATTTAATTCTAATTATTACAACTATTAGTTTGTCTTTAATCCCTCCCTGCATTTTTTTAGCTGATTTTGATCCAGCTGGGTTGTCACAATGATGAAAATGACACCCTATTAGAAACATATTAAACAAATTCATTAGCTTTATGTAATCCTTTGAAGGTAACACGGGTAATAGGGCTTTTCAATTGGAAAATTGGCAATCACCAAGTGGACCACATAGAGTTTTTCCAGAATGAGCATGCATACTTTTATGTTACTAATGAGATTTAGGGAAATTTCAAGCTGTTCATTGAACTTTTCTGTTCTGCACACTGTTAATCATGATGCTAATGGAAAAACTGAAAAACCTCCAATGATGCCAAAGGCACTTGGGAAGGCAAATCACTCAAAGTAAAACGTGACTCCTCTCAGAAACAAATTTTTTTATGGATTACAATGATTTCATTCTACAACTATAGTTTACCTTATTCAGGATTTAGAATAGCAAAAACGAAGTGTAAAGATAGATTGCAAAGGCAATGGTTGTGACACCATGTCATATCATCTTAATTCTACATAAAGACATACCACTACTTTGATAATTGGGAAATTGTACATTTGGAGCAAGAAAAGCAACCATTTTTAATAGATTCATTTTTTGACTTCTTGTGCCCAATAATCAATATAAAAAGTGTCTTTTTAACAAAATTTATATAAAGAGTTTACGCGCAAAACACCAAATAAATGAAGGTTGTTAATCTTCCTTTGCCTCTACAAGAAGGTATCTGAGTGCAAAGACAACCTCTAAACTTAAACCTCACCAATTCCAGTCCTGATTAGTCTGTTGATCCGGTTTTCACAACAGCTACCAGGCGACAAGATCTGGACTGGATAGCCAGAGGGTAAAAAAGCTGAAGAACAAAAGAAGGGTGGCCTTTAAATGTTTGAATTTCACTCCTTTTTTTGATTGGCGCTGATTTCTGGTAGATTCCATAGTAAGTTTGTTTATTCTGATTTGGTGTTTTGTTTATATTAAAACAAACATCCAATCAGATAGAGGATTCTGCTAATTTTCAATTCATTAACAGTCAAGTAAAATATTACCTACTGAGTTTAAGAAGTTTAGATGTCATAAAACTACATTTTAGATATTTAAACATTGCGTCTTTACTGGGTACAAAACGTGTAAGCTTTTAGTTATTTTAACTCCAAGGGTGTGTTCAGACTAGAAAAGTTTGTTGGTCCAGACCAAGTCCACTTAAATTGGTACGGATCAAGTCCTGAACCTTGCGTCTGGGTCTATATTCAGACTGCTGTCTACCGGACATTTCTGATTTGATCCAAAGCTTGAAAACAAAATCACGTGACTAAAGATCTCTGTCATTGGCCAAGAATACGAGTTAATGGAAGCTCTACACTTTGAAATCCTTGTCAGAATAAATGTTATATTTTGCTGATGAATTTTCAATGTCTGTGTCAACTTCAAGTACAACACTTTTGGCTTGCTACTATAGTACGGTGCCGGCCAGCATGCTGCCACGAAGTTAGTGAGAAGGCGACAACTATGAAGGAAGCTGATAAGTGTTTATGACATATAGATTGTTGGGAAAACGGTGCAAGAAGTAATGTGTAGTACAGTAAAAGTTGTATTAAGAAGTCTGCATTTATTAGACCACACTTCAATGAGTTGCTGTGTCTCGTCGTTGCTCCGCTCTTCTGCTTACATCCCATAATGCCCAGCTCCCGTGGCCGTGTTGGTTTAGTTGTTTCGCTCCGAGGACGGATTGTATTCAGACTGAAGATTCTCAGAGCGAACCAAAGCTCGCTCAGACAGATTGGAAACTAACAGACTACCTGGAATGATGGATCAGAGAGCAGTTTCTGGTCCCAGACCAGGATCGGCTAGGGTACATTCAGACTAAAAATTTATCGGAGGAAACAAACCAATTCACTTTAAGAGAACCAAATGTGTCCAAGTCTGATTACACCCTAAAAGTTCAGTAGAAACAGTTTGAATGGATTTTTTTTTTTAAATAAGTAATTGACACACTTTCAAAATCCTGCAAAACTTCCTAAAAAAAAAAAATCACTGATATTGCAACGTTTTAGTAAGACGTGCTGCTTGATTTTGCTGCTATCTTCATTTATTTCCCTTTACTTTTCCTCCTGAAGTGAACCAATGCTTTAGCACAGACGAGGACCGATTCACCGACTTCTAAAAAGGAGCTTGAAGAGTGGAAAAAGTGCTAAAAATGGGTCAAGACTTCAGTAACACTTGGAGGAGGAAAGGCAACGAATTCAAATGTAGACGTTGAAGCAACTAAATGTACTATTAATGCTGTGATTACATTTTTTCTGGATCCGTCCACTAATTATAGTTTGAAGGTAAATGTTAAAGTACACTAACATTGAAGTATTAATTACATTGCAGACTGTGACTCCAAAATTAAACTATTCCCTACTAATTACAGTACTTGGTATTTAAGATACCTCTGGCAGCATCATTTACCGTAATTACTGTCAATTTTCCTTTTTTTAACAACACAGTTCTTTTATTTGACAAAATTGATCACATTTTTTCAACAAAATGCTTCAAGTTTTGGATTATAAACTTGGTCATTCTTTTTCACTTGTGATTTGGACAACACTGATGCCAGGAGAAGTCATGTGGAATTTATCTTAGATTAGCACTGATTAATCTTGGTGTCTTCATTTTAACGTCCAAACTGCTCATTCATTCAACTGACTTTGGTAATTACTTAGTTTAGACCGAAAGAAAAGTTTTAAAATGATCCTTTGAAAACTGTCTAAAACGTAAGATGCTTGCAGGTATGAATGATTTTGTCTTAAGGCCAGTTTGTTAAAAATAATTTGAGGTATTTTGGGGCTGTACTTGATCTAAAAATAAAACTGGTGGCATTTGATTTAATTTTTCAGCCTTTCAGAATATTTTATGTGCAGTCACCATAGTAACGCGAGGGTGTAGCTAATTACCATTTAAAAAGTACAAGTTTCTGCCAAAACAAATAAATAAATCACAGAAAATGAGGGATTGAAGTTAGTGGGCAGAATGAAAACTGGAAGGAAAGATTTCAGGCCATTTACTTAAATCGTCAAAATCTCAGGCAAATAAGATGGATATGTTTCAAGAGCTGAAAAAATACAATGTAAAATAATCGAACTTTAGTTTTATGTAGGTTATTAACAAATTCTTGTGTATTGGACTAATGTGTGCAGACAAAGAAGGACAAAGGTCATGATGAAAAGGTGGACAAAATGAGCATATCAGGACCTCAGTTGTCTGTTTTCAAGCCAAAAACCTTTAGTAGGCTGAACAACTCAGTGCTGGGATGGATCTGGAGCTTCTAAAGGTGAGAATACAAAAAGAGGAATCCAGAAATTGGCATAAAAAAAGGAAAAAATAAAGATCTCTACTATTATGGATTGATTCAGATCGATTAATTGATTTTATCAACCAGCCCTATAATAAACTTTGACTTATCTGCCGTGTTGCTCTCTCTACAACGGCTAATTACTGCAGATAAGAGGAAAACATGAAGAACGCAGTTCACTAGAAAAACTTCCCATCAACTTCTCTGACCAATCACCTGCCTCTTCACCTTTTAAGGCATTCTTGGTAGTGTAGTGACACCACATTATCTGACAGCACCTATAATTGTGTCCCCTTTAGTCCGAAACATGTAGTTTTCAATGAAGACGAGATCAGTTTGTTGGTATTACATTGAACGCACATTTATTCCTTGAGTATGTACATCCTTTCAAATGCTCCATTTTGCTCCACCTCCATCTAACCCTTTTCTCTTCACCTCCTTCATGTCCTCCTCAACTTCATCTATGAATCTCCTCTTTGGTCTTCCTCTAAGCCTCTTTGCTAGTAGCTCTAACATCTTTTTATGTATAACAGAGCTGAAGTTTCAAGGTTTTTATTACATTACAAGTATCTCTGAATCCAATATCTTAAGCTTTATAGCTTTCAAATATTATATACAGAAAATTACATACATTTTACCCCTTTTTTTAAGCCCGTTGGGTCTCTTTAAGAACCAATTTTTGCTGCTGAGGAAGAGCTGCGGAAGGTTCAAGTGTTCATCTCCTTAGGCCACACCCTCCCCATACTGACATGTCCCTAATAATCGTCTGCATAACAAATATGCACACAGCAAATCTATGATAAAATGCTACGCTAGCATTTATTAACATGCTAATTAGTGCCACCTCCTTACAATTTTTTATTAATGCTTGTATAATTTGAGTTTCTGAACTCAGCAGTGATTTTTTTCTTTTTTGGTATTGTGCCTCCAAAACCACCATAAAAAACTAATTTAAAATGAAATGTTTTCTAGTTTATCAGGAGAACAGGGTTAACTAAAAGTTTGATCGTTTTTGCCCAGACATCTGCAGCCGTGTTTGGCTCCTTAATTGAATTTGACGTCTAAACTGAGATGCCCGTGTGCCATCAAGAAGTGGGTCATACTTGCGTCTCAAAAATGAGAGGGAGCAGGAGGAAGTTTAGGCGATGTGAGCAGGCATGGTGATGAAATATAGTGAGAAGGGGCTGAGGTGAATGAATGCGAATGAAACAGATGGAAATGAGGCACACACACACACACAAAAAAAGGAAACAGCTGCAGAGCAACAATGTGTGAGCAGCTTTATTTTCTATTTCTGACACACACCTGCCTTTCATCTGAATCCGTCTGAAGTCATTCTCTTTTTAGACACTCAAGTGATGCACATGTCATGTGTGTTACCTCCCATCTCTACACACAGCCTATTCCCTCCACTATCAGGCTTCACAGTGAGTGCCAGACGTATTTGGGGAGTCAATAATGGCAGATGTGAATGCAGCTACCTGCTCGGCGACAGAAGATCAATAGTTTGATATCTACATAGTACTGCAGCCTTCAATATTAGTCTGCAGAAGGTGAAACAGGTACAAGCAATTCACACATTTTCATGAATAATGAACAAAAACCAGCCCACTTGTTTGAATATTTGAAAGACAAAGAGGGACGGAAAGTTCAGGATGAATTTTTGATGGATTTCAGAAGATCGTTGAGTTGAATGTGATGCAGTTACTCTGAGCAGCAGAGAACTTCCGCCAACCTTAAAAGGTAATTTCCTACGTGGTGGTGGTATTAGAGTTTAAAATATAAGGGTGTATTCAGACTGGACACATTTGGTAGTGAACCAGAGTTCCTTTCTCCCCGATAATCTGGAACAGATTTTCAGTCTAAGTAAACACACAAGCGGCCGCTGGTCTGGGACCAGGAACCACTCTCTGACCCATCGTTCGAGGTGGTCTTGGTTCGTTTCCAATCAGCCGAGCCTCGGTTCGCTCAAAGATTCCTCAGTCTGAATACAATCCATCCTCAGAGCAGTGTGGGCGGCCGTGGTGCAGCGGTAGGGCGGTCGACCCATGATCGTAAGATTGCAGGTTCGATTCCCGCCTTGCACGCCCATGAGTCGAAGTGTCCTTGGGCGAGACACTGAACCCCAGCTTGCCTCTGGTGGTAGTCTCTGTGTTTGGCAGCGGAGCGACCACCAGTGTGTGAATGTGTGAGTGAATGTGTGTGTGACTGGGTGAATGGGTCTGTGACTGTAAAGCGCTTTGTCCTTGTAGGAAGAAAGGCGCTATATAAGTATACGCCATTTACCATTTACCATTTACCAACAGCTGAACAAAAACGGCCGACGTAAACACAGAGTAGGAATGAAGCAACAGAAGTAGTTATCAACCAGAAAAAATGGTACAACTCCTTACTTGTTAGAACCTTTATTTTACCACAGCTGAGAATGCCTCTTCCACGGTAGCCTAAAAGCTACCTTGTAGTTTCCTGAACAGAATTCTCTTAAAAACAGCACCATAACACCACAGCGATGAGACGCAGCAACTCATTGAGATGTGGTCGATGAATGCAGGGTTATAAAAAAAAGTTAAATGTGCTTTACACGGTTTTTCAGTTTTCCCCGACAACCTCTGTGTCATAGGCACTTATCCGCCGACCTTCATACCCTCATCAATGCAGTTTCTACCTTCCTCTGAGTTAAAGAACATATAGCACGTCTCCTCGACAGTATCAGTCTTGCAGCACGCCTCCACCCTACCAAAGTAACAAGTAAAAAGTGTTGTTCCCGACGTTCAAAACTGGCTACCGAAATATAACGTTTTAATAAGTTAACAAGCGCAGCACGTCCGTCTTTCCCTTGTTCTGATCCGCCCCTCGTAGATCCTGGCCAACGACTGACGATCTTCAGTCAGATGGTTTTGTTTACAAGCTGAATGGTCTGCTTGATGCCAGTCTGAATACAGAGCAAACGCCATGTTCGGAACTGGATCCGGAACAAATTAGGCGGACCCCAACCGGAGAGGAAGGGTTTTTCCAGGATTCTTCTGAACATTTTGCTTTTTGGTGTTTTTACCAAGTTCCTATGAAATTTTTTCTCATGCTGGAGGACACATATAAAGAAAGATTAAAATTGCATTTGAGTATTTTCCATAAATGCCGTTGGAAAAAGCTTGTAGCTGGGTCGCAGGTGCTACAATCAGCGGGCCACGAGCTCCCTGCTCTGCTCCATTCGGATGCATCCACTTGCAGATAAATAAAGGGGGCAGGCTAACGCCATGCCAAAGGTCCTGCCCACAAATCAGAGGCGAATTTCTAATGAACTACTGGGCCCAGCTATAAAACCACAGCCTAGCAAGAGTTCAGCCATTTAGCAGTTCTGAGGTTCGTTTGATCGGCAAGGAGCAGAGGCGTCTAATGTGAACTCAGACCAGTTCCTTTTCCTCAAGCACAACAGCCAAAATACTCTGTTTCTTTCAGAAGAAGCAACACGGACACGGTTATCTACTGAACATTGAGATGCACCAAACTCTACTATGAATAGCTGCTTATGGTCAGGCATTAAAAAAAACAAGGACCAATCTGCTGACCAGATAAGCCTCATCTTGGTGGACATTTGGGAGCAAAGTGGAGAATCAATTGGGTGTTAATTTCACATATTAAGACAATAAAAATCACAAGAATATTTGAAGCTGCTTGCGAGTTTCTAGGACAGGTCACCATGTAACCAGCTCCAAATCAGACTCATCCATATTTGCCCTTAAAGGCAAAAAACGAGGGACACAGATGACTGTAACTACCAAGAGGGCTCAACTAGATCTGGACAAAACACTGGTGTTTGGCATCAATGATATGTTTCATCCCTGAGCGGGAAAACAACATTTATCTACGTTGCTTTATTGCTTACAATAGGAGAACAATATCTTTCATCATAAATGATGCACTGTTGTTTTTCAGAGCCAAATTTCCATGTAATTGTGCTTATGAATTATTTATGTCAAGCATATTCACAGGCTTCAACTGTTTTCTTTGTACTCATGGGGACTTAACTTCTGTTTGCTTTTAACTTCATCTCTGAACTCGTTAAAAGATCGGCTTATTTTCCCAACTTCAATCCATCTCTTTAGATCGCCCCGGCCTCAAACCTCCCAATGTCTTAGGACGCCGCCTTCAGCCCGGGCCTGCTCTGACCTCCATTCCCTGGTAAATGCACACACATCCATGCGCCTCAATTGAGCGCACGAGAGGCTCACACAGATCTCACAGTGATCACACTCCGACCCCAAGAGGAAAGCGACACAATAGGGACACAAAAGCATCTCATCCTTGTCTGAGGCGCCGCTTGTTATCGGTTAAGGTGAGGCTCGACACTTGTTCTGCTTGATGAAATGTGGGTCATTTTTTCCCCCCAGCAAGTGGACCAGCCATCCTCTCTGAAAGAAGATGAAGACCGGAGGAGAAAAGACAAAGTCACTGAGATGATGACCGAGCTACAGAGTGGAGGGTAGGATTAAAGTTTTACTTCCATGAAACTAAATCCTGAAGTATTATAAAAATAAAAATAAGAGACCCACCTTGATGAAAATGTGTTTTTAACATTTGCATTTTTTTTTCACTCATGATAGAGGACAATGCTGTTGGAAAAACATTGTATTTGTTACGTAGAAAACACGCGGAGCGGGCCACAAGCTCCATTCTGATGCATGCACCAATAGTTCCAGTGTTAAAGGGTAAACTTGTAATATAACAAGTCTGGCAAGTCTGGGTCTCCCTGTGCCGGTCCCCAGCCCAGATAAAATACAAGGTTCAAAGGTTGCAGAATTAGGGTCGTCAAAAGGATGTCAATACCGGAGCTTAAAGCTCCAGTGTTAAAGGGTAAACGTGCAACATAACGCTGATATGATGAAAAAAATTTCTAACCACAAAGCTGCGATTACATTTGACACACAAACATAGAAGTACTGCGATCAGTAGACGACTCTGCGCCATAACTGCCTCCAAAGGCTCTATTTAGGCCAAACTCAAGGGCTCTTGTCGCAACTGGGCGGTTTTTGAAAAAAATTCCAGCGAAATGGCCGAGCGTGGTGTCGATCCTTTCCAATGATGACTTTTTCCCCCTTTCCGACGGGGTCAGAAGCGCGGGGTACCGAAGACGGATCCTCCTTCGGGGTTCACTTCCCCCGTTCGGACCCTCAGATTCTCCAGAGCGGGTTAATAAAGAGTCAATAGCAGTTCTTCTGGGGGAAGCCTTCTTTTATTATCGTTCTCCCTCCACCAGAACGCACAACATGAATGCGCGCCCCCAACACACGTCCTCTGCCCCTCTCACTCCCTCTTGCAGCCCCAGAACACACACATCCCCATTCCACAGCAGTGGGTACAGACGATCCTGGCTCCAATACCTTCTTAAAATGAGAAGATTGTAATTGTGCTGGCTCCTTTGTGAAAATAAATGTATTAATGCAAAAAGAGCTCCGCTATTGACAACACTGTTGTTGACATCCATTGTTAACGTTAGCTACTCCCGCAAACAACGAGTGACGCCGTTCACCGTTGAGTACTCTTCTGCGCATGCGGGTCACTTCTGGGTCATTTCACGTTCACACAGGAGATCACAAAAATTCACATTTAATCGGAAATGTGAACGGCCTTGCAAAAAATAAAAATAAAATCCCATTTTTTCAAAAGATCGGAATTGAGCATTAAGCTCTGCAGTGTGAACAGGAACAACTCCAGCTGGGTGGAACTTTGGACGCACAGAGATCTATACTCTGGATGTATAGCCTCCAACACCACCCACTTTTTATGCATGACGGAAAAAGAAGCATGACCAAAGACTGGTCCCTCTCAACTTAAAAACGTCCCAAAACAGCATCCGGGCAGGACAAAGTGAAGTTTAAAGCTCTGTTGGGCCCACCCATTGGTCAACCCATCTGACAATCAATCAAATTGTACCTTAAATAAGCAAAAAAAAAAAAAAAAAAACAATTCTCATTTCTACATCCTGCCTCCAGTGGTCTTTTGAGGAAGTAGTCCAATTCAAGAAACAGAAGGTGGTGGGTTCGTCAACACACAAGCTGTAGATATTTTCTTTGAAGTACAAATAGATCAATATCAAGTTTCCACCTGAAGAAATCCCTCAGGTGTCCTGTGTGAAACAAACACTTTCACTTTACAGCTCTCCATCGCCGCAGGGTTGGTGGGGTGACGGCAAAGACAAAGGCTGTTTTTGTTAGATGATTTTAAAAGAAGAAGACATGATGCAAGATAGCCTTGACGAAAGCAAAGGATTTCAGAAGGTTGGGTTGATCTAAAAGCAACCATCGGCATCTGCATTGAGGAGCAGCAAGAGACAAGAAAATGGACTGAAAACCAAAGAAAGCACAGTTCTGACTTCTATTCAACAAGGTTTTCTTCCTCTATCTCCAAAATGGAGACACTGATCTCAATTTAAAAAAGAAGCTGTCACAGCATAGAGTAAGCCTCTGTGCTTTACTGACATCCAAAAGCATTAAACCACTGTTGTGCGATTCCAGTCACACTGGATACTGCAGCAGTGTGGAGGTTTCTTCCTCTAAACCGGGCCTTTCATGTCCCAGATCTGTCTCTGACTCAGCATCGTCTCAAACTTTTCTTCCCCCACACCCGAAACCTGAGCGCTTCCCGGGCCTGGCTTTATTCTGCCGACACAGAATCTGTTGACTGGATCTCAGCAACATTTACCCCCAGAATTATGAGGGCAAAACATCCAACTTCACTCTCTTTTCTTCAACAAAAAAACCTTTTACAGACTTCAGTCGCTTCTTGTTGAACTGTTTTACTTTTACATTTCAGGTTAAGGTTTTTACTCAACAAAAAATACAGATTAAACTTAGAGGAATTTCTGACAAAAGAACACTCATTCTTGGTTTTAAATGCTCACTATTTGGAGGAACTCTATCTTAGCTGAAAGTACTGACAGTTTCTTGTCATTACCCAAATATTTTAAGGCATGTTAGTATTTAAAACCTTTATTACTTTGATAATTAAACAAAAGCAATGTGGTTTTAGAGTTACTAATAACACATTTGTCAAGTTAAACATTTGTTTTACCCCACTATGCACTGCAACAGCTTACAAAGAATAAAAGTGAAATTCACGGGGACATTTGGGTTCTTTTTTTAATTAAGAAAACCAACAATAGCTGAATCGATTAGCATTTTCACGCCAAAAAATATCTTCATTTATCTTCTCGGGACAATTCATAATTTCATTAACGCAACACCCACTAACGGTATTTTGACACTGTACGGCGCACGTAAAACCTTTTTGTTTTCCAAAAGAAAACACGCTGGTACCTCTTATATATATACATTAACTCCAGTTTTGCTTCAAGATGTCATAATGTGATAATGTGGCTAACGTGTAGCAGTGTCGCACTGTGTTTTTTTATGTTACTAACGAGGTTGGGAGTTATCGCAGTCACAGCACTTTTTGTATTAAAAGGTGTCAGCCAGGTTTTTTAATTAGTTGCTAACAAGGTTGGAAGATACAACCAATGAACCGTATTGTTCGAGACGCTACGCTAGCCTTTTACCATATGAGTGACGCCATACTGGACAGGTATTAATGAATTTGGACCAGATGAACGGCATTTTTAAACTTCTCTATAAATAAATACATCATTATATTTAGGAAATGCAATGCATACCTGTTAAATGGTTGTGATTTTATTCAAATCTACACACAGACTAAGATTTAGACTAACTGTTAGACTCCTCAGTCCGTGTTTCACAATGGGTGGGTGGGTAACCGACATCACCGCAGTCCCCTGGGGTGACGCGGTCGGAGCGGACTTAGAACAGTGCAGCGCGATTGAAGTCTGCGCTGGTCTGGAAAGAGGGTGCAGTGAGCACTACAGTCCGTGGCCCCCGCGCAGTGAGGCCCGGGCGGCGTTCTCGGAAAAACCTGCGGCCGCCAGGGATCGTCAGGCCAGAACCGGTCGCGACGATCCGCTACGGGATCGCTAGCTGGAGGTCTTTGGCGTCTTAGCTAGTTTCTTTTCCTCCACTTAGTCATATGCTTCAATTTAGCTGGTTGTCCTCAGAAAAAGATCAGTAGTCGTGCCAGAAAACGTGGAAATAGTGTAAAGTCTAATGCTACCATTGACCTTGAATAGACTACAGGATCAGCCTAAACATTGAGAGGAAACATCTTCCTGAAATGTTTTCTATAAGTCCTTCTTCTTTTTGAGCGGACAGTAATAATTTACTTGTGGAAAGTCACATCCTTGTTTTCCAGCTCTGTCTGTTTAATTGTGGTCGGCATCTCGACCTATCCAATATGTCGTCCAACTTTGCGAACACAACAAGCTAGCATAGCGACTCTCGCCTATGCAACTCACTGGTTCCAAGCATTGTGAATAAATTAACGAGAGTGAGCTTATTTTGTTTTAGGGTTATCAGTCCGTTTCTTTACGTGTTGGTAATAAGGTTACAGGTGTTGTGAATACGCCGACACGGCTGACGCTTCCATCGTGGTTAACGTGTAGCGTGTCAGGTTACGTTATAAGTTCTAGTCTGACTGACGGGCAAATCTTTGACTTTCGTCTCGCTTAGTGGGCCTTTGAATAAACATTTCCAAAATATACCATTCATAGACGTTGCGCCCTACAATGCCGAAAATACAGCGTGTATCACTTTTATCATTAAATCTAAAGTGTTTTTTAATACCAAATAAAGCTGCTAATATTGACTGAAAACAGCAACAAATCAGCTCAATACCAAATAATTTGTTGGAGGGTCAACTATAAAAATGTCTTCCTCCAATTTTCTCTGTTTTTAAATTGAGATTTGTTTGTTTACCAAATGGGTTATATGTATTTATGTTTCAAAAAATGTTATAAAAACTAAAATTATAAACACAGTAAATTCGTTTTTAACAAAATCTCGGCAATCAGTGCTCCAGGACTAATGTACAAGCAGGAGAACCTCTTTCTTTAAGCAAAACCTGTTGTAACAAATTCCATATTTTCTCAGCAAACTGCAAAAGTCAACAGAAGAGCCAACAAATAGATGAGACTGCTGATTTGAAGAACCATAATGAGCATTGCCAGCACAGAAAGTGATTAAGAAAACAGAGTGCTGAGGGGGAAAGTCTGTTTCTTTACTAGAATAAGATCAGGAAAATGCAGCGCTGCCCCACCCTGCAAAAACAGCCCTCATTCCTTCCCTAACACCCCCCCAGAATGCTCGCTCAGCCCCTGGAGCTTGTGCAGACCACCGGCGAGGACTCTCCAGCGTCAAAAAAGCATAAAGCTTTTTGATTAGAGGCCTCGCCCGAAAGACAACTTTGTGCCTTTGTTGAAGCTCTGATCTCTGATTGCACGGCGAGTGACCCAGGAATGAAAGTGGGTGCAATCAAGGGAGGACTGAAACAGCACAAACACTATAAAAAAATAAAAAATAAAAGACTAAAAAATAACCAAGAAAGAGAAACGATGGGTTAAAATAGACCAGAAATCGCTTCTCCATATCATTCGGCCTTATATATATCTTTTTAATATTTCACTCTTGTTGTCAAATCTATAGCTGGGTGGTTTGAAATTTCTCCCCCAATGTGGGACTAAAAAAAACAATATTACCTTTATAATAAGCCTGGATTATCACAACAACAATAGCAAGCAAACAAAAATCACCCTTCAGTTAGAGAACAGCTTTGATGATGAATCCAGCACCAAACCCCCCCAGCAGCATTTATTTGGGGGGGGGTGTCTGGTCCTCTTACCTCCTATATCTGGCCGCAGAGTCTTGTCGTACTCCCTCAGCAGGTTGTTGAGGATCAGAGTGGCGTCCTCCTGGTGCGACCTGGGGACCAGCATCTGACTGACGGTGGAGTCGTGGAGATCTTCATCATCGTCGCCATATTCCAATAAATCACAACTGAAATGAAAGGATAAAAATCATTCAAAACTTCAACATTTTTTTTTTGTTCGACATCACCTACTGTTTTAATGTACCTTTAAAATATTATTAAAACATTTTCATAGTTGTTGTTTTTTTTTTCTTCAAATAAACACCTTAATTTATAAAGACAAACTCACCGAGCACCGAGCGCGAGGAGCAGTGTGACCACTAGCTTGATTGTCATTTTACCGCGCGCGGACCACCTCAGCTCACAGGAAACTTCTGGACAGAGAGCCTGCGCGCGCGCCCTTGCCGCGTGCGAGCGCCGTTTACAGTAGAGCCATCAATCTGAACTTCCTCATCCGCCCACGCGCCTTCTCCCGCGCGTCATGTGCGACCCGCACAAACACGGAGCGGTCTGCCTGCTCCTCTCCTCTCCTCCCCCCCCTCACCCCCCGCCCCCCTCGCGCGCTCCACGCAGGAGGGCTTCCTCCGGGAGGCTCCCGACGATCAATCAGTGAGGAGTCCGGCGGAGGAGAACTTTGAGGGGGGAGGGGGGGTGGATCCAGCGGCGTCTCCCTCCGCCTCCTCTCTGTGGGCAATAGGGGTGGGGGGGCCTTGAGTAGGGGAGCACCCTCTCTGACTCACACCTGAAAAGTGCAATTATTATTTACCTGGAATCCGCTGTTTGTGGCCAAAGCTTCCTCCCAAACTTTGATTCTCCGCCGTTTCAAACGAATGTCTCTGCGCATGACTGCTGTACATCCCCGAAGTTCAGAATTTAGTTTGATTCGGTGGTTCAGACCTCACCTCACCGAGCGAGTTTAGGAGCTCTGCCGCCCCCTGGTGGCGGAGGAAGGGAACAACCATCTCATAGTACACCTGAAAGCAAAGATTATTGATATTTTTTCATTAAATACTCAGCCATTTATGTTACTTTCATCGTAAAATTAAAGCCTACTCCGGGACTTCATTTTATGTTTAATTTTGACTTGTTTTCATAAAATAATGCATAAAATCATGCATCCATAGCCCGTCCGAATATTCTCTCTTTTACTTCATTTAATTTTATTTTACGTCTAACATATGTTATGTTGTAATAGTGTATATAGATGTAGATTCTTCTTGTTAAGTGTTATTGCTTTTGCATTTTTGCTCATTTTAAATTCCCTTTTTATTCTTTTTGCACATTGCTGTTGTTCTTTTTTTCTCTATTTTGCACTGAACTGCTGTAACAATTGAATTTCCCCAATGTAGGATCAATAAAGAATATATTTTCTTATAATAAATAACTAAACTAAATTTAATATTCTGTACCAGCTTGAGTGTGGATTGAAATGATAAAATAAATAAAAGGCACTGTTTGTGCAACTTTTTAGTTTTATTATGCAGAATATAATAATGTTTTTGAACTTTTAAATTCCAGATACACATAAGGGGCAGAACTCATGAGGGGATTCTCCTCTTTTTCTGCTTACCTACATAGGAAGAATTATCTTTAAAATGTATTTTACTTTTAGATATAAAAAAACAAGGCTCTGACTTGTGATAAATGTGAAATTCTAACTAAAAGCATGAAGGTTTAGCAGGTTTGTAACTACGCTTCTGTTTATATGTCACAGATTGGTGCTGCAGAACTGATCATTTCTCCCACCTGGTTTTAATTGGACTCACCACAGCTGTTCCTGATGAAAGCCTTTGTGTTGCACTTCTGTTTTCTTTTATTATTCCAGTCTTCTCTATTGTTCCTTTGCTTAATTGAGCATTTTAACTTATTTTTAAACGTTCAGTTAAATAATGAAGGGGTTGGATTGAATATTGTTATTGTGTATAGGCCTAATAGCAGCAAGAAATTAAATCTTTACAAAATTTTACGTCAACAAATGACATCTCTGTGGAAAGTTAGGACAACTTTCAGCCTCATTCCTGGGATGTACACTGGTACATCTGTAATATAAATGATAGGATGACTGATCTTCACTTACTGAAGTATTTTGGTAACGACAAAATGTTGTTTCCACAAGCAGAGGTTGGAATTTCATCCCCTCGTCTGGCACTTCCACACTTCCGTCTGCTTGGCTGTGGATAAACTGCACATATTCAATCCTAAGGTCAGCGCCGCTGATGCACGCCGGCGGGAAAAACAAGTGTTTGTCATCAGGCCGCAGCAGCTGAAACTGGAGGGGAAGCACTTTGCTGTGAGGAGCACTTTCCCTCCTGACTGGGGAGGGAAGAGCGACTTAAGCAGAGCTAAATCCCTGTTCTAACAGATGTGTGGCAGATCAGGCCGTCACAGTGAAGGCTGAAGAAAGGCGGGCGGCTGCCTCTTCGTCAGAAACTGAAGCGGTCCTGCAGCTTCAGCTGCCAGGAAAACAGCTGCTGCTTCAGGTCTTCAGAAAAGGAAACCACCTCCATTTTTACACAATTTGGGATGTTCAGAGGTCTTGGAAAACCAATACAACCTGGAAATAGATTTGTAATAAATTTAGGCAAAAGGACAAAATAAAGAAAACACAAGATTTTATATTTTTCTTTTGCTTTAGATTTCTGTGCTGCTTTCCCTTTTTGTGATTTTTTTTTAAATATTTGATTTGTATCATTTCACAATTATTGTTTCTTCTTATCGTTAGCTAAGGATTGGCATACAGAGTTTCAAAATAAAAGACTGTCATTCAAATGTAAACCTTTCAAAATAAAATTGTTTAGAATAATCATCCAACTTGAATAAAACCAGAGCAAGAATAATAAAACAAACATTGGTTGGGAACAAAATAATAGCAATCGTAAAGAGGTTCAAAAATGCAAAACCATTAAAAAATCATATAGAAACATTTTTAGTAAAATCTTGCAACTTAAAGAGAACCAAAAGAGGAATAAGAAAACAAATGTTTATTAAAATAATGAATACATGATCAAAAAAGGTAACAAAAAAATAAACCACGGTTAAAGCAAAAAAAAACACATGGATCTCCAATTTTTCAAAATAAAATAATCTAGGAAAGTCATGTAAACTACAGCAGCAATAATAAAACAAATGTTGGTTAATGAATAAATAAATGTAACAACAAATGTAAACAACAGTAAAAGCAAAAAACATAAAGAAAAATCTTTTGTAAATGATGTAATAACTTTTTTAATTGCACAAGATTTTATTTTACATTCTGGCACCCCCCCCCCAAAAAAAAAAAAAAAAACAACAATTATCCAAGATGCCTGTCACATTTATAACTCCAGATCCAAAGAAATGAGCTCAGAAGGGGCTGAAGGAACAGATGCTCTGTAGCTGGAGGTTGCTGGTTTGCTTCCAGCTCATTCTCCGGTGTCATGCTCTATCAAGCAGCGCATCCACCTAAGGTGGCGAATATCAGCAACCTTTAGGTTTTCATAAAGGGGGAGCCTCGTAGTTAGTCAGCCGTGTCAAAACACAGTGTTAATATCAAAATTGATATTCAAGAAAAAGATCAAAATAAAACATTTGGGTATTTGCTTAGGGTCCGTGAAGCAAAGCTGAGACTGTAGATGTGATGCCTTCTCCAGACTTTGTTAGTATTGACGTTAAGTAGCTGAAGGAAAAGGAAAAGTGTGGTCAAGGAAAGGCTGTAGAATCGCTGTTCCCGCTGTTTTTCCTGAGGATTTCTCATCAAGAACCAACAAAACACAAACAATGTGAGCATCAGCCGAACCGCAACATCAGGACCGCTTCCAGCTTCAGATACAAAAAAAAAAAAAAAACACAAAAAAATGTATCGCAAACATGAACCAGGAACCAGAACGGAAACTTCTAGAGAAGGACAGAAAGACGGGAATATACTTATAATAAGGTAAAAGACATTGTTACACTTTGGCATTTTCTTCTAAAGGCTCACGAAAAAAATGATGCATAAATATTACTACATTTTTTTAAGGGGGGATTCAAGAAAATTCAGAAAAAACTAAAAGGCTATTTACACAACGTCCTTTTTTTTTTTAACATTCGGCTCAAATGCCAAAATATGTACAAAGTCGTTTAAGACAAGAATAGGTCGCAAAAATATTAACGGATTTTAGAAC
Organism: Oryzias sinensis; assembly: GCA_037389245.1. NCBI lineage: Eukaryota > Metazoa > Chordata > Actinopteri > Beloniformes > Adrianichthyidae > Oryzias > Oryzias sinensis. Next base: position 9,424,367 of record CM074510.1, on the reverse strand, counting down.
CTTTTTCTGACAAACCATAGAGCGAGAAATGCACTAAAGTTTGGGGGGAACTGCTCATTATAACAAAATCGCAAAAACCTTTCTTTTTATTGTATTTTTTTTTTACTTTAGCATTTAAGACTACAAGCTAGGAGGCTAACTAAGCTATTGTTTTAAAAAAAAATCAATCATGAAATAACATCAAATATCATAAAAAATCATCCAAGTAGCCAGATTAAACTCTTGCTGTTAAGGAAAAAAACAAAAGGTAATTTTCTACATTGTAGACCATTTCCCCCACTGGATGAAAAAGTAAAAAAGTAATCTGATTGGTGTTGTTTCTATTTGTACCAAAGTTTCCCATCTGGGATTGGAACAAAGTCGGTTTTCCTCTTTCTGGTGCCACATTTGTGATATCCATGCATTTAAACATCAACTAGCAGGTTTGATTTTGTGGGAAGTCCCTCCTAAGGGTTTGCCAAGTCTCTTCCAGGTTTGTGTTGCTTCGTTTCTAAAGAACGGGTCGTATGAGTCGATTGTAACATGCCGCCGAATACGCCTAAATAGCACACGTTCATCGACATGCCGTACCCTTTACGCCAGGGGTAAATCCAGGCCTCGAGGGCCGGTGTCCTACATGTTTTCCAACCAACCTGCCTTTGAAGCTCCTCATTGGCTAAACACACCTGGTCCAGGTAATCAGCAGCAAATACGGCAAGGTTTTCTGGAAAACCAGCAGGACACCGAGCGCCGAGGCCTGGATTTGGGGACCCCTGCTTTACACGATCAACGCGAATCAGCTCATTCTGAGGCGGAGGAAAGTCTCTTTGCACCAAAATGCAACACACCACCGACTTATTGACTTATTGTTCCAGGATCTGCTGGAATTACGTTAATTGAACGGTTGTAGTCTGGAAAAAAATGTAAACACTGGAGCTAAAGGTCTGGTGTCAACGGGTTAAAGATACAAGGAAGAGAATGTTCTTTATAAATGTAACATGCTTGTACATACTTGTCGAGTCGAGGAGCTTGTTGTGTATCTCAAACCCCTCTTTTGACACTATTTAGGAACCAGATCAGTCCATCAAGGAACCACAAGGAAACTTGTTACATAAGTATTTCCTTCCTAACTCACTCCAGTGTTAAATGGCTGGTGGTGGTTGATCACATCCCATCATCTAAGATGGCGAAAACGTGAAAAGGATCCAAAACGAATCAAAGGGGACAACATGTTTCACGGTGGTGTCCAGGGGCTGACCTACAGGGGGGGCAAGGGAGGCAGCTGCCCCCCCTGTTAATATTAGTGTTCATTACTGTCGAACATTAAGAAATCATCGATAATTTAAGCACTGCAAAAATAACTAAACCAATCACATTGAATAAATGTATCCCTGATCCTTTCATTTGTAATGGCTTCACTGTCTGCTGTTCTCATTTCTGTTCGATCATGTGGGGAGTTGTGCTGCTCATCACACAAATTAATGCTTTTTAAGGCCGTGTCATGCAGCCACTACCTACATGTTGTGCAATGTATGAAATTTCGGTCTTTGGTGATACGACTGTGATATAAGTCATTCTTAAGTGTTTCTTGAGTTGATCGTTCATCGACGTGCGCAGGTGTCCGTCAACGGTGTCGGCCGACGGGTCTTTACACGAAGCTGTTAAAAAGTCTTTGTGGGTTGAGAAACACGCAGTTTATGTGGATTTTATATAGTTTACATTTAGTTATTACGTACATTTTTATGCAATTGCGCGTGATTTTTGCAAGATGCTTACGCAAAGTTGGGAGTTTCCGTGACCGTTCCACGTATGTCTGACGGCCTTTTGTATAATGTATAACTTTTATATCACATACCACGTTAAACTTACTTAGTTCATTCATTTGGGTGTGTGCAGACAGGCACCGCCCCCTTTTGGATTTATATTACTTATAAACCTGACTGATGTAATGATTGAAAACAACCTGTTGCATTATGTTGCTTCACGGTTCCACTCCCCCTCCTCTTTAATAACGCCCCCCGCCCCCCCAAGTATCCCTCTCTCTTCTTGCCTTCTTTTTTCTTTTCCGTCCGCACCGACAAAAGACTGCTACAGATATGAGTAAGATGAATAAAGTTTAGCCTAAATTACAGAAGGGGTTTATTTAAATATACACCTAGTGTGTCAAACGTTTCATAACATTGTAACAGTAAAATATGTCAGACACAAGAGGCTTTCAGCTCTCATCTGTCTGCTCAGCTGTTGGACAGGATAAGTTAGAATTTTTTTTTACGTAATTCAGTATCAGTAATGAATTGCGTATAAACAGCACAATCACGCACGGTTCATGCTCTACGTTGATTTAGGTGTTGTTTTGTGTGGGTTTTTTTGGTACTTCTTCCATGGTTTTATCGTGGTTCAATCAGGATTCATCTGTGAAAATTTAACGGAAAGACTTCCTACACTCACATACGACCAATTTTCAACCGTATAACATGCCCAAAATGTATGTAGCGGCTGTGTGACATCGCCTTTGAAAGGAAAAATGACCCAAAAAATGTAAAATTATGTTATTTTAATTTATGTTAAGTCCTTTAACACCAGAGCTTCCTTTCGACTACCGTAACTCACCAACCATTTATGCATGTAACCCAATTCCAGTGGATACTGTTGAGGAGAAACAAAGCCTTGCGCTCACATGCAACTTTTTGTAGTAGTGCTTATTCATTTAAAGTAAATCATCTGATAACGTCGCGGAGAAAAGCGGCTTAAGCAACACTTTGATCATAAAGTGTTCCATATTGGTGCTAAGCCGATGTAAAAAGCTGCTTTTCTCTGCGTCACATACAGCTGATTCCCGTTGATCACGTTGACGCTCAAGGAGAATCCGTTTTTCAGGTGTGTTCACCCAATAGGCCTGGTCAAAAAAAAAAAATATTTATCTCAAATTTATTTTCTTTTGTTCATGGTTTATTAAACTTTAACATTTTGTATATGAGCATTAGCCTTTTTAGAATAAAAAAAAGGGGATAAGAATTAGTAAAGCTTTAGCTAACGTTGCACTAGATACAAATTATTTAAGCTACTTTCTCTTGATAAGATTTTAAAGGGTTTTGTTTGGTCATTTCCCAAAATAGATGCCTAATGACTTCACTGAATAACCAACTTTGCGTCACTTGTTTTACAGAATAAGTCAAATCAAATCAATCCAATTATAAAAATACCAATGACAGCAATTGTTAACATGATTCTTTTTACTGTATTAACTCCAATCCCCTCTTTTACTTTATTTTTGCTCTTTCGTGTTCAGTGAACTTTTTTGTTCGATAGGTTTCTTTGAAAATCTTCCATTGGAGAAGCCAGCCCTGCAGCAGAAGATAGTGAAGCATTAAGTAAAGCTGTACAAGAACCAACCAGTATGCGGGAAAAAACTGGCTTTTCTCTTCTAAAATAACACAAAAGTGAAGAATCGGTCCGTTTGCAGCATTTACCTCCACAGAGAGTGCTTTTTTGAATCCACTTTTCAATGCAAACGAAGCGCCTCTGTGCTTCTTTAAGCAAAGACTGATCAATTACGGTCCGCATTCAAGACAAAGAGGAGTCCATGGTTTCCTGTAAAGGAGAACATCATGCAAACTGCAGCAAGAAAGATGAGAAAAGAAGCAAAGCGCCAACTCTTCGTTTAAAGAAGTCTTTGAAGCAGTTTTTTTCTAGGCCATGTAAAGTAGGAAAGGGATTCAGTTGCAGCCTTGCATCCATTCAAAGTGCTGGAATTAAATAGCAGGGTGCAGTTTTTGTTCTTCAAGCGCAGATATTCTTATTTTTTGTTTGTTTGTTTTCTGAGCCAGAGACCTTTTAACGCCATTCGTTAATAATCACCCTCGTACAAACTCTTTCAGAAAAAAATAAAGATTATGTTGAAGTGACAACTCCCTTCACCACCGGTTCTCTGTTCAGGTACGTGGCCCAGTAGACGAGGTTGAAGGTACCGAAGAGGACGGGGAACACTATCCGTGACATTTTGTCGATCTTGCTGACGCTGTTGTAGGTCTTCTTGGGGTCCGCCGCTTTGCTCTCAGTGGCGCGCAGCTGCACCGACGTGGTGTTGGAGATGGTGGAGATGGCCACGTCCTTGGTGAGATTGGGGGTGTAGTTGACCCCTGCCGAGCAAAAGTTGTTGGGTTTCTTTGACAGCACCATGGGGTCTCGTTTCTGCAGCAGAACAGATGACGACCAGAGCTTATGAACATAAAAAAAAAGTGTTTCTTTCCAATTTTATCAATAAAATCCAACATAACTTAAATTACATTTATCAATATTTTGTTAACAACAGATTAGAAGAAGATAAATGTTCTGAATGTCTCTGTTTGTTGTGTTAACCTTGATTTGAGGTCAACCAAATATTGTCTCCCGTAATTTAAAAGCCTTGGATTCTGGTATGATTGTAAAAATATCCTTTTATTAACAACGTCTTTTGTTGAACTAAACCGCATAATAATCATAACTTCAATATTCATCTACAGTTGGGTAATTTTTCAGCCCAGATTTTTCTATTTGTGTCTTTAGCACCAACATGTGGACCCAAGAGGTGCTGAGTGCTGCCAGGACCAAGGAAATATTGACCAACACTACATGAAGCCTGAAACTCTGTTCACACCACCTTCAAAAATGCACGTTCAAGAAAACACGATCGATGAAAGTCTGTGTATCTGCACGTTTCGGGCTTCCACATTCTAAACTCTCGCGTTCACTTGTGGCTACGCAAACATCTACGACAGCTTTTGAGCTCTACGCAACAAAACGCAACCCATTAAATGTACGTTGGAAGTTAAACCAGGTTGAATTTTGACTCGGATGTGGTAGTGATGTATGAATGGGCTTCCTTTAAAATGGACCAACGGTTTAACAATAGATCATGGAGAAGAAATTACTAATTGCGACTTGTTCCCTGGCCAGAATTATAGGGCACCAAGTCTTCCATGAATCCAAATAGAGCTGTGAAAGAAAAAGCCTGGAGCAAGCTTTGCACTGTAGGTGGCGGACCAGCGCTAATAGCAGGTAGCAACTGTCCAGTGTGAACACTATAGGCTAAAAGCGCGTTCAAGATTGTGTATTGAGAGGAATTTGGAATGCGTGTCACATACACAGTGTGAATGTAGCTTCAGTCAGAAGCCCTTACTTAGATTTGAGCTGCCTGCAGGTGACCTTCTCAACGACTACAGTGTGGTGTGAGGGCACAGTAAAACAGCATCACCTGTACATCATTAATGCCTACAACTTACATCATTCTCACAAATACAATTACCACACGCATCCACTGTCTTGACGTCTCTTCAGGTGGCCACGGGAAACTCAAAAGGAACGACAAGAGTCTACAACCCTCCACGGACCGAAACAACCCCGAACCTATACATGTTAACCTCCGTAAAGCTGCATGTGACTAAAGGCCCGTACACACCGGGACGAATATCCCAGGATATTCGCCGACGTTTAACGCCTCGTGACTAAACAAAGGGCACCAATGTGAGTGTGCACACCGACGCGAAAAACGCCACGCGTCAAAGCGTCATTTTTTTAAAAACGCCCCGGGTTCGTTTTTTTGGTTTGACGCGCCGCGTCGAAAACTATACGACCAATGAGAATGGCGCTTTTGCACACGTGTCTGGAGCTCCTGAAGTTACAGTAAAACACTATTTGGGGGCGCTCAAACATCAAACTGCCTTTCTGAGCACACATATCAGCAAAGAAGATAGACGCCAAGTAGCATCTACACTGCCGCGAAGAAATAATGACGGACATTCTAAAATATCCCCGAACCAAGCACCAGTTGCTCCAACTGGTGCTTGAAATATTCATGTTTTCTTTGTATGATTCTGACAAGCACATAAATACTTGATCTCTTCTTCTGGGTGAAAAGCGACTTTAAGAAGCGTAAAGTTGCGCAGCGCCACCTTGTGTACAGGAGTATTTCTGTTTACATTAAGCGCCATCTAATGTCAGGGAATGAATTTGCATGTTCGCTCGGCTCATCGTCAGCAAAAATCACCTGGGTGTGAACACAAAAAACGTGGCGAAAAACGCCTGGCGAATATTCGTCCCGGTGTCTACGGGCCTTTAGGATTAAAGAAAGGCTTATCTTAAAGTTCTTACGAAGAGGACTGTTATAACGGAAAAATCTGCTAAACCACTGACTGTATTTGAGAACTGGACCAAATGTTTGTGACGTCACCAATAGAAAATCCTTTACATCTGGCTCTAACAAAATGAAGTCAATTCAATCACCATTTATTCGTGATTGGGACGCTTCCATGTTTGAGCCAGACGACGTTAGCAAGCAGTGATTGGTCGGAAATCAATCAAATGTTTTGAACCTTCGACGTATGGCCAGCAGAATAACTGGCACTTAAGAAAAAATAACTTGAAAAAATGTCATAAGATTAGCAAGAAAATGTTTTAAAAAGGGTATCAAGGCAAGAATGGTTATTCTGATAAACAAAATGACTGAGTATTAGACGTTTATTGCTCTATAGACGTCTATGGGATTTTGGCTTCTGGGAACCAATGGGAACTTCATTGTCAATCAGTCCAGTTCTCAAATACGGTCGATCTAAGCGCATTTTTCTAAGTTTGTTCAGAGATTTTTATTTTTGCTGTCTATACTATCAATTTTCAGTACTTACCATTAGCTGAGTCTGTAAATGCTATAAATAAAATCCCTTCGGGTTGACATTTCATACCTTAGGGTGCTGTGCCTCCATTGCTTTCTTGCCATCCCAGGCCCAGCTCCTCTTAGTGAAGTAGTTCACTGTAGCAAATTCAATGAGAGCAGAAAAGACAAAAGCGTAGCACACTGCAATGAACCAGTCCATGGCGGTGGCGTAGGCCACTTTGGGGAGAGAGTTCCTGGCACTGATGCTGAGGGTGGTCATGGTCAACACTGTGGTCACTCCTGAACACATAAACAACGACCATTACAAGTTTAAATGACGGCTCTTTGCAGTCTGACAAGTCAGCAAACTGTTATCAATCTCAAACATTTGGGATTAAGCAGCTTTACTAACCAAAGACGGTCCGAGCAGGAACCGATTCCCTGTTTAGCCAAAATGACACCTGGGACAGGATAACCGTCATGAAGCATGGCATGTAGGTCTGGATGACAAAATATCCAATCTTCCTTTTCAAGTAGAAGTGGGCCATCATCACTGTGTACTGTCCTAAAGGTAGAAAAAACAAAACAAAAACCTCAACAATGAACAATGATCCGAAACATCAACTTTGACTGGAACACTGGAAACCTTTTCCGACCAACTATTTAGTGAGAGATTTACTCATAAATCCTTTTGGATCCGGTTTCCGAGTCCCGTTGAGAAACACAGAAGGGATCAGTGTTGTGTCAAAAAAGTCCAAAAGATGATCCCACCACACGAGACATTGTACCAGTACCAATTTGTTTTTGCTGAAAAGTAAACTTTTTTTTATGTTTAGACACTTCAGTTAAATCAAAATATTTTGCCCTAAGACCTCATTAAAAAAAGCAAAACGTGTTTCCTTTTTTTAAGTGAACAGAAATGAACTTTTCCATTGATCATGTCAAGTAGGATCTGCAGAAATGAGATTTGGCTTTTAGGCCTTGAGATTTGGCCAATAGACTTAAAAATATAATTGTAGTGAACTGAACTCATAAAAAATAAATATATAAATAAATAACATAACCAATGTAATTAAACTAAAATGAACATTCACATTGACTTTGAATGGAAGCGAGCTTACAGGAATTTTATTGAAACCTTTCACTTGTAAACAAAAATCCTGAGAAAATTGTTGAATCTTTGACATTTTGTTTCAACAAGTTGTGCCTTTTAACTTTGTTTTGACATGAAATGACATAAAAAAACTGACCTTTCTTTTACTATGGCACGCAGCAGTCATGGACCATGTCTATTGTTTTCCCAACAATAGGAAAAAAATCAAAAGGTCCAAAAAGTCCTTAATATAAAGGAACATTGTGTAGTACAGACAAAAACACACACAAAAAAATGGAATGTGGCTCAAAGGAAAGAAAAAAGTGTGAAAAGACACAAACAGTGTGTAGCTCCAAGAAAGAACACACAAAGACACACTCAAGCCCCAAGCTCCTGGGTTATTGGACTGAAGTTTTTTCAGTGATATCACGCGTTATTGACAGGAACGTGAGCCCAAACCCTCTGAGTGCCTTATTTGGAATTTCTACAGGGCCACCTTCCCTATCAAAATCTCAAAAGGACTCCCTCGCCTTTATGACTCTTCTTGCAAGGAGAGGAATTCTGTTAAAGGGGAAATCACCACACTCCCCATCATCTTCGCAGTGGCTCGAGGATGTTCTGTACTTCATCAAGTTGGAAAAGATAAGAATGACATTGGATGGGTTCTCTGATAAATTTGAACAAAGGTGGCGTCCATAATTCCAAACGACAAAGCAAATACAATTCTATTCTTTTCCAGACTAAGTGTCATGATTTGAATTTTTTGTCTTTGTTCTGTCTTGTTTCTGTTTCCTGTTTTATTTTGAAAGTCTCCTGTCTTGTCTGTTTTCTTGAGTTTACTTCCTTTGGTCCCCATCAGCCCTGATCGTGTCCACCTGTGTCTTGTCTGCCCTGTCTGTATTTAAGTCCTGTCTTTGCCTTCCTCCTGTGTTGGTCCATTAGTGTTCCTGTCTTGGTGTTCCTGTCATGCCTTGTTCCTTGTCCCTTGTCCCACGCCACAGTAAGTTTTAGTTTTGTTTTGTCATCCTGCTTTGCAGCGCTTTTTGTTTGTTTTTTTGTGATTAAACCCCTTGTCCCTGAACTGAGTCCTCCGCCTCTGCATCTGGGTCCATCCGGCTCTCGAGCCACCCCCACCACATGACACTAAGTCACTTCTTCTGGGGGCTCCCTTTTGTCTGATTCCATTTCATGGATTGGTTTACTTCTTGCTTATTTTAATTTACTCTTCTGAGAAATCTGGGCATGTGTTAAGTTACAATTGTTGGAATTTATTATATTTTCTAAAGCTTTGATAGAGAGGGTTGGTGCGGTTTTGTGTTTCTCTTTTTTCATTTTATTTTATTTTTTTCTCTTGATTTTTGGTGTTTTTGTTTTGTTTTCAGTTGTTTTTCTTATTTAACTTATAAAAAAAAAAGATTGTGCAAAATACTTTTATTTCGACTGGTGCCTGTTATTTGATGGACATTGTGTACAATTTCTGCATAAAACAAATAAAGTTTGGGGGGAAAAAAGACACTCAATGGGGCTGCAAAGTCTTCTATGTTGCATTTATAATGTTTCATTATCAGTTTTCTTCTTTGACCCCTTCCACATATTCTCAAACACTCCCTACAATTTGTAAAGACCTTGTTTGAGGTTAGATCTGGTTTTGAAAATGTCAGTATGAGATTATAATCCTCAAATAAACTTTAAATCCAACAGTTGTCAGCACCAGGATATAAAATGTGGTCTACTAAGTCTTTTTTTCTTCTTTCAACACTTTAGCCCTTTTTTTTATTTAATCATAACAGCAGCAGACTATAGAAGAGATTTAAGAATTATTTTACAGGATAAAGAGCACATAAAATCCTCAAATGTCAGTTGAAAAAAAGCTGAAATAAATGTATTCCCTATTAGGGAAACAATGGCAAAATCGTGCAGTAAATGTGCCGGCTTTAACAATAGAGACGGGAAATCCAGAAACGCATAAAGTGCATGATACAGACAGGAAGAGAAGAGGACATAATGTTAAGTAAAAGTGCTAAAGATTGCATTTGAGGCTTTAAAAAAGTCATTTTACAAGCAGCGGTTGGTGATTGCAGGAGCTCCTGAACTATGAAAATCCAATGCATCTCCTGCTCTCTCCCTATGTCACACTAGGCCGCGCGCACACACACACACACACACACACACACAGTAATACACAAGGCTTTCTCTGGGCAAAATCCGATTTTTGAACCTCCCTAATCCCTGGTTACAATCTGCATCCCGCCATCAGTAAGAGAACGGGAGGGGGGGGGGGGGCATCCTGTCCAGGGATCCTCGCTGAAAGCACCGCCCAGTCCTTCCTACCGGGTGAAGCGCATACACGAAGGGAAACACACATGAAGCATGACGTCTCTGTGTTGACACGGCTCGCAGAGGGAGGACACTCACTGCTGTTCGTCACTGGTGGGATGGAGGGGGGGCTAGCCGGGGCATTCCCTGTTTCTTTTATCCTTTTTAGTCTAAAATAAAAAAAAAACAAATCTGATTTGAAGCAGTCCGGCTGACATGGTGAAGGAAACGGAGAACTTTATGAAAGTGACAGCAGGTTGGAGGTAAGGGAGGTGGAGATCTTCGCAGAACATCCTCAAATATTTGACACTTTCTGCTGCTATGCCACAGTCAGGACGCCCCCCAGCAATATCATGACTGCAAGGTGCTGGACTCACAACAACCCAATAGAATTCTTCTAGGTCTAGGTGACCTTTTTTGGCGTGGATGTATGGATCCCTACAGAACCGGGAGCAAGGGAACGTGGTGGAACATGCTCCTTTGGAGGATCTTACTACTTTTGTTCCAAGGATTTGGGCTCCAGGGCGTTCAAGGGGAGCTTCCTTTCATGGCAGGGAACAACGCCGCAATGCTGGTCAACTGGTGAGTCTACTCCAACACCAAAGAGCTTCTTCCCTTTGAAAATATACTCATTTACTCTGCAGCAGATAAATATTTATCCCAGGGATCGTGGTCTTTGAAACCCCTCAGGTCTGCACGGACTTTAGATGCAACTATCTCTGTAACAAGTCTTATCTTCTCTGAGTTGGGGAGTTATATCAGGACAGGTATCGCTATCCAATACAGATAAAGCCGTGTCCTCAGGTATTTAAAAACAAACTCTGACTTATCTCCCCTTTGGTAGCTGTAACAGAATGTGCTCTAAACCAAATGTGCTATTTAAAGACTTTCAGCGTAGCAGTTATTGGTTTTTCAATCTAAAACTTCAGATTTCTGAGATATCAGGAACCTGAAAGTAAGAATAACTCTTGGATTTGTTTGGATTGGGGCCACACAGTTAGAATCTCACTGTCAGGAGCAAAATGACAAACACACAGACTATAAATTGATTCGTGTTTTAATCTTCAGGCAAAGAAATGATTCATTATTTTTACCCAGGTGGAACTGAAAGCAGTTTTCCTGTTAGGTCAACCTTATTTAATCGAAAAGAGACACAACAATCCGTTTTTTTAGAGCCCAATTGACAACTACATATTTAAAAATCCATTTAACATTCCATTTGTACAAATTATCTTTAATATTATAATAACTCAATATTTTCTTTGATTTATTTAATTTTTTAGATTAATACGTTTAGATGAGCAGAGAAGAATTCTGCGAACATGTGAAACCACAAATAAACACTGTTCAACAGTCGATGTTTATTGGAAAGACATCATTTGTTCCCATTTCAAGCTTAGACTAGAGTATTGTTTAGTGGGACAGGTTCACATTAGGGATGTAACAGTTCTCTGTTTAAAACCAGACTGTGTGTCCCACCTTTGAACTGAATAGGGAGGACAGCGAATCGTTGCATCCCTAATTAACAAAATAAATAAAAATATAGCCATCAAGAGCATCTTTTACTTGCTTTTATGAAAGCTGACAAAGTGCAAACTAAAATAAATATAGCACCTTGACATGGTTTGCTGAAAGAAAAGAGCATAATAATAAATGGAAAAAAACGTACACTTATATTAAGTATAAATTTAAGTAACTCTTTTAAAATATCTAATTATGGCTACAGCTTTTAGGAGAAACGCCATATTTGGTCTATAAGAGTTCCTCTGCAAAGTGAATTAGCCTTCTGTGCCGAGTGTGACCCAAAGCTCCAACTCATCAGTAAAATCTACCCCTGATTTGGATGCTTTCCAGTGGAAGCTTTGGGCTGCATGAATGATGATCCACCGCCTTTAGTCCTACTAAGCATTTCATTGTCAGATAACCTCAACGTTTTGTTGTCACGGCACCAGATGGCGGCTCGATTGGGACCATCAGAGTAAAGTCAAACCTGACGGTTAAGTGTTTCATGGTCGAAGGAGTTGGTGGCGTCACCACACCGTTTAGGGCCAAGCATCTGCCTTTTTTTCTCAGACCCTCCATTGATATAAATCCCCAACTCATTGATTATATCCCATTTCAAACTGATGAACTCTAAGAAAAAAAAGAGGCTCGGCCAGAAAACCATTTCATGAAAAACAGACAGGAAATCCGGAGTTTTAATAACGCTTCCACTCAAAACTAGAGTGAAGTGTATTACAGTTCTGCTTTACATAAGAGTATTAAACAGATGCCTTTCAGCTCTCCCCCCCCCTCCCCCCACATCCGGCTTTCCAATGCATGCAAACAACAAAACCGGTTTATTGAACTTTTCTGTGAACCAAACCCCCTTTTTAGACCACTTCTCTGATGGTGAAGATATACTGACATATACATGTTGGTATGTACCAGAATTATAAAATATGTCGGATATTCCTGCCTTTTAGTTCAGTCCATTTTTTTAACCTTGTTCCATGTTTTTCTTCACACCGCTCTATGGAGAATTCAACAGTGCAGACACGCCCCAACCCCCCCCCCCACATACACACAGATTTACTCAGCAACCGATTCTTCCCTGATCTGTGATGTCAGCTTCTTATGCAAAAGCCGATGGATGGTTGGTTGGTTGGTTGGGGAGGGGATTAACCCTGGCTCTCAGGTCCGTCCAGCTCTGTGTGTGTATGTTTGCTCATGGGCTCATGAAGGATAAGTGTTGTTTGACAGGCTCTCTGGGCCTGTGGACAGCTGGTTGTGTGATGGATAGGCCACTCTTCGTCCACCAGCTTCCACTCCTCTGACTTCCTGAAAATGTTTCCACAATTTGTACGCCGCCCCATCGGTCCCTCTTTGGGTGTTTTTACAGAGCTTCAACAGTCCCCGAAAAATGCGGATTTTTTATTTTGTCTTGTGCACACTAGATAAAACAAGTACTGCAATTCAGTAAATTTGAGGGGGGGGAATCACCAACAAATCATGGTAAATCTTATCATCTTTTGATTTATTTTGAAAGTGTTCCCAGTGGTCTTTTTATTACGATTATGCCATTTTTGGCCAAAATGAAAAATTCGGTGTCGTTTTCTAGGAGATAGTTTCTACAGGGCGGCAGTAGTTTACTAGAAATTTGTCTCTGGGTTGTGAGCGGGACCAACCAACCCCTCCCCTTGCCATTGTTTCCACACTCCCACTAGCTTACAGCAGTGTTTTTCAACCTTTATTGAGCCAGGGCACAAGGTGAACTCATAGTCTGTATTGATGCGCAGCCCCTCCACAATCTCACGTGCATTTTTGTGATGATCGTGGCAGAAAAAGCTGGAAGTTGCAGCTGTTTTTTCTAAAAGGCGTGATTAAAAGTTAAGTTAGTTTTCCGTAATAATTTTCAACAAAACTATTTGAAATTTTACCCTGGTAGTTGTTTTTCCCGTCAGTTTATTAACATGCAATTTTATGTAACCTCACAAAAAAAAAATCTATCTCAGAAAACAGAGCTGAAGCTAATCGCGGTACCGCCATTCTTATCAAAATGTCTTTAATAGAATCAAATAAACACAGAGAAAAAAAGTATTTTACGATCTTCCATATTCCTAACTACTCAGTGTTTTATCCTGGAGATGGTAAATATTTTTATAATTTCCCACGGCACACCTGACCATCTTCCACGGCACGTTGAAAAACACCGGCTTACAGCCCCTCACACCCCAGACTAATATTAGTGCAACAAAAATGGCGAGTAACATGTTGTACAATTTGGAGCCTGATGCCAGCCTGGACGAGGAACACAGAGATGTTAATGGATCCAGTTGTCTCACCAAGCGTACTTTCTACATCACAAATATGATTTTTGGATAAACTGCTTTTTCTCATCTGCTCCTGATTAGCAGATTTAAATAAAGGAATACTCAGAAATGAAAGCTTAATTTTCTTAATATTTGTCCTCCATCATCAGAAAAAGGTTACAAGAACGTGTTGAAAAGGCCAGTTTCATCGCAGTGGTCTTTGCCAACCACCAGCATACCTCTGCTTGTGTGTATGTCCTCTGTGCCGGCGGTTTGCCCGATCAGGTGGTACTGGTTGAGCCTGGAGCCATCTTCAGCCACCACTACCGACTTGGCAGCACCTTTAGTCCAAGTGTAGACCACCTCTGAGACTGGATAGGCATCTGAGAAACAGGCAGTAGAGGAACATTGACAAGGGACATTTCTAGGATTTTAGCAAACGTTTTTCTCAGATCGTATAGTACAGATCCTTAAAGTTAGCTACTGCCTGCTAAGTTTAGCTGCAATGCCTTTTTTTACTACTCAATTACCCCTCAACCTTATGTGACAGCAGCGTTTGTGGGTGTGTAAGTGGATATCAGAGTGTATTTTTGTTACCAGCCTAATTCTGGATCAGAGGTGAGCTCCCCTGTCAGCAGAAACCAGATTAACCTAAATTTGTTGCATCACCTTCAGGATGAAAAAGGTGAGCAAACTCCAAGACGCTCCCACCATTTTATTTATACATGCCAACTGCTGCCCCCTACACGTATCGGTCATCTGCTCTCAAGTGAGCGTTAAAATATGTAGAGGGGTCACTGAGCAAGGTTTTATCAGAGTTTGCTGCTTCTACTATCAGTTGGTCAAAGGTTGATATATAAAAAAAAAAAAAACGTTAAAGTATTATGTATTCCACAATTAGTCTTTTTTCCTCTTGAAACCTGAAAGTTTGACTCCCTGGACAGAAACAAAACGTCATAAAAAAAGTGACTCCGACCTCTAAAAGCACCATAAAAGATGTATTCCATGGAGTTGAAATCCTACGATTTACTTAAGCCGAGATATACTTAAGACACAATTAAAAAAAACTAAAGAAATGTCATGATTTGAATTTGTTGTCTTTGTTCTGTCTTGTTTCTGTTTCCTGTTTTATTTTGAAAGTCTCCTGTCTTGTCTGTTTTCTTGAGTTTACTTCCTTTGGTCCCCATCAGCCCTGATCGTGTCCACCTGTGTCTTGTCTGCCCTGTCTGTATTTAAGTCTTGTCTCTGCCTTCCTCCTGTGTTGGTCCATTAGTGTTCCTGTCTTGGTGTTCCTGTCATGCCATGTTTCTTGTCTCTTGCCACGCCATGTCACAGTGAGTTTTAGTTTTGTTTGGTCTGGTCATCCTGCTCGGCAGCGCCTTTTGTTTGTTTTCTTGTAATTAAACCCACTAGCCCTGATCCCCATGCCTCCGCCTCTGCGTCTGGGTCCAACCGGCTCTCGAGCCCCACCACACCGTGACAAGAAAGGTTTTGGAATGCTAGCTTCTACCACAATTACAGTCGTCTCGACATCAAATTAACATTTCGGGGGGGGAAAAAAAACTTTTACACACTTGGTCTGAGTGACACAACAGTAATTCAAAGTTGAACACAACAATGTTTCCAATGGTGTCACTGTACAATGAAAGTGGGCGGGGCATATGTAAACAAAAGTGTAATTCCCTTTTGGTACATCGATGCAATAACCACAGAGAAGAAAAATATGGTTACCAGGAGACCCTGCACTAAAATGAGATTTTAATGCCCTTTTATTATGCTAAAACTGGAACGTCTAATTGTCATGCCAACGAGTGCTAATAATATAAAGGTCACCAGCAAATGACAGAAGCAGAAGCCCATCCAGGCTGCAGCACAGCTCCATAGTGCTGCTTGCAGCTACAATTTAATGATGTATGTTGACTTATGTTGAGGACAGAAATTTGATGATTTTTTACAGTACAGGGATATTTGACAGCCATCTTCATCTACATACTCCAATAAGTCTGAAATAGAATATTTGGCAACAGAAATAGCCAAATGAAAAATCTTTTGTTCTTATGCAACATGCTGGTAGATAGCAACTTAACCTGGGTGTTTCCATTCTGGGTGCTCACTTGGCAGCTCGTTGTTGCTGAACACTGTGTGCAGAGTTTAAATGTAGCCGCTGACAGGCCAAAGGCCAGAGTGGTAATAGGTGGGTAGATTGCAATAGGGGATTATTGGTGAAAGTCATTATTCAGACAAAGAGCTGAAGACTTTGGAAGGCAAAACGAGTGCTTCTGCCAATTTCTCAACATTTAGCGACTAATGCCTTGCTACTGTTGTCTCTTGTGTGAGGCAAAAGGGATTCAGATGAATGGAGTCAAGATATCTCCAAGCTACAGCTGTTCTGATGGTACAAACAATCAAACCACGTCATAAAAGCCAAACCCAACTACTGTCGTCTAGTTATACTGCATATTAAAGTAATATAGTAGCTAAAAACTTGTATATAGTGCCAACATTTCCATTTAAGTAAGTGCATTCATCACTTTGCCTGACAGACAAATAAACAGTTTCTGGGAGAAATGGATCGGCAATCACTTACAGCCATTAGCACAAAGGGTTGCTCATCAAAAAGTATAATTATGTTTTCGTAAAGCTCTACTGAGCCCATTCTCCTAACAAGGCTCAGGGAGAAATATTGATTGAAGTGAAATTTATGGACTAGTGCTGCGGGTTTTTGGGTTGTCTGGGCCCCATTGAGGTTCATAGAGAGGAGAGCAGGTATGCCTTACAGTGCCCTTGAGGCTTGTACGACCACCTCAAGAAGGTTATGGAAATGGATCATACCATTGTTGTGCGTGTTGTAAGTGTGTTGTGAACCATTAACAAGGATAACGCCGGTTGCTCTTATGAACTGCGGGTGCTGCTGCCGTACCACACTCAGTTGTTACGCATGGAGTGTGTAGGTGATGCAAAAGTGCCTGTAGGACGCCGGTAGAATGCTGACACAAACTACACCCTTATTGTCTAATTTCCTCATTTCTAACAGCCAGGGTGTGCACAAAGAGCAGTGGGCTCCTTGCGCAATGTGGAAGGGAGTTAAAAAAATGTAAAAGTCATCTGAACAACCTGCATCTCACCTACTTCACCTTTACATACCCTTAAGTGTTTAGGTGTTTGCTACAACCCGTCGCCTGTCGATGGAAAAAATGTGCGCAAACGTTTTGGCTATAAGGACTCACTAAGTGGGTTTATCATTCTAAAATTTCAATATATACTATCGGTATCATACAGGACTTTGCCCGCAGACAGCCTGTATCCTCCATTTGAGCAGTTGTGACCAAGGCCTTTCAGAATTCCGTTGTTCTACACTATTAAGCCTTGGGAATACCCCAACTTTCTTCCAAAAAGAGGCTTCTGTTTGTTTGTAACGTCTAGCTTTTTTAAAAATATAATTTTTATTAGCAACACGTGCTAAACTCTTTATGAGAACTTTTTGTCTCTTGTTGGTGTTAATGCATTTTGTATTGGTGGACATTATCCTTGTAATCATAAATTCCAGTGTTTTGTCTGTTCACCAACTAGATTCCAAAGTGACTGAAAACTATCACTTTAAACATAGCTTTGAAATCAAAGTCAAATACATAATTTGATTTTTTTATGAAAACAACCTCTATCTAACGCTTCTCTTTAACTGCCCCTCTTGACCATGAAAAACAAAATCTTTATAGTGTGTCTCAAGAGACTGAAGAAGTAGACTAATAAAGAAATAGTTGGACTTCTTCTCTTTTTTTGTTTGATGGTTTTGGAATCTCGAAACTTAACTTCATAAGCAATCAGAACAATTGCCTTACCTGGATCAATACTTTGCCATACTCATGAGATACATTAAGAGATCTTAGAAGTGTATTAAAAAAAAAAAAAAAAAAAACTTGCTGACAATGAATAAACTCTAAAAGCAATTATAACAGGTTTTCTCTGCCAAACATGTAGATGAGAAATAGTGTCAGATAATTACTTGACCTTTCAGTGCAGATCTGGGAAGGCTTGGAGTAGAGTAAGATCAGGGATTAGAGTCTCTTTGCCTCGGCTGACCTCAGAGCAGACCTCAGGGCTTTAATGATTAGTCCGGTTGTTTTTCACCAAGGTGGGCGATGGTAGACTGGATGGAAAAACTGTCTGATGTACAGGAACTTCTTTAAATCTCTTAAAAGCACTGTTTAGTATTGTCATTCATAAATTCTTCCTCTTGTAGATGTCTAACCCGCAGTGCTGATTAGGTTAGCTTTGACCATGGGAATGCCCGGCAGCTCTTGGCAGTGTAATTGGATTATAGTCGGAGGTGTAATCTAGCATAGTGAGCGTGGGCGGACCACATCTCTCTAAAACCTGGGGATAAGAGTGTCATCCTTTTAACCTGGCAGACTCCTTAGGTGTGGAGTTTGACCAGATTTCGTCTTCAAATGGCACCTTGATGTTTCTCTGCTGGTTTCATCCATTAGGAAGATGTCTGGTTCAGAGAGCATCAGGTATAAACTTGGCCATTGTTGGCCTGGTGAGTCTTATGGAAGCTTGTAACTACTGTTTTAAAGTGACGCCGCCATTAGAAGGACAGTTTAGTCATAGCTGGATGTAGCTTAGTTCTTGTTCTAATTTCAAATATTTCCTAATAGTCTTAAGCACTTTGGCAAATTTCCCCTTTAGCAATGCGCCATAGGTCTTAGTTACAACTTCCGTTACAGGATGTCTGTGTGCGGAAAATGGGCAAACCGGTAGAGGTGCTTTCCTTTTTTTGACCTAAAATTCCTTTTTTTTACTTGACATATCGCATCCAGTGTGTCAAGTTTCAATGTTAAGTCAACGTACAGATGATCTGAAGTGCTGCATTTACCAATCAGGAACTCAGCTTTAGGCATGTGACGTTTTCAGTCACTCGATCAGCGGGTCAAATAAATTCCAATACGACTGCTCGATGCCAGGATTTTCATCCTGAAGTTCCATCCATTTTCTTAACCTACTGGGGCCGCTGGGTTGCCGGAGACTGTCCCGGTTACTGTAGGCCGAAGGCGGGATACACCCTGGACAAGTCAGTCGCAAGCCTGTCATAGAGCCCATGGAGCTGAATCAGACCCTGGGCAGCGGTGCTCGCTAGCTCTGCCAGACCCTTCGGCGGGATTGCTTAAGCCCCACGGGCTTATGATGTTTAGGTCATGAGACATTAATAAAAAGATCCTCCAGTTTTAGTTTTAGTTTTAGTTTTCCCCTCTCACGTTAAAGAAGTTCTTAAAACTGGGCCACATACAAACCGAAGAAACATTTAAAAACTGCTGTCAGGTTAGAAAAGCAGTGGAGATGATTGTTTCAAAAACTGTTCCAACAATTCTGTTATGTTTATTCTAGGTGTATATATCCTTCAAATCCCAAGTTTAGTAAAAGCAAATAAATTATGATTGACATGTGTTTTTTACAAGCAAAAAGAACCATTGCAATGTTTTGGAGAAGAACCTGCAGGCCCAAGTTGACTCACTGGGTGAAACAGATGCTCATAGTTTTTCCATTAGAAAGGATTACATCTATTAGGAAAAGAAAGTTGGAACTGTTTGGAGAAATGCGGGGTCCTCTAAAAAGTTTTGTGAGGAGTCTTAATTTGGAGAATGGATCTGTGGATGACCAAGACTAACTAAGAATACTCTGTAAACCTTCAGTATTTAAAAAAATGCATTTGTATTTGAAAAATGTATCAAAAGATGGATTTTCTTTAATTTCCTGATTAGTAGAGGTTGATCTGTTTTTTTGTTCTTCTTGTTATTGTTTAGTTGTTTTTTCTCTGTTCTATTTTATTTATTCTATTTTAGTTCACATGTACAAATTGGATGTAAGCTTGTGATTATGTTTGATAATGTACCAAAAAAATTAAAATAAAAACAATATTACAAAAAAAACAACTGCCGTCACCAAGGTGCAGCTCCTGCAGTAAATGGTCAAAATCACCGTACTGCAAGCATCTCTGAAGGATCCGGTTTGTAGACACGGCGAGGTGCTAGCCGGCACCTCTGTAGAGCTCTCCAAAGCATATAAACCCAAGCTACTCATTCAACATCTTCCATGTTTTCCATGATGTGGCAACGAATGAAGTCCAGAAAAAAATTGGCGGTTGCTCCGGCGTGGAGGAGGGAAATTTAATGGGCGTCAAAAGAGAGGCGGCGGACACGCATTTTACACGCAAATCCCAACCGGTGTGAATGCAGGATAAGTGGCAAGAAGGTAGCCAAGAGGAAACATCAAGGTTGTACACCACTCAATAAACCTGAGGAGTAGAACTATTCATGCACAATTTTTTCTACGGGCATGCTGCAACTGATAAGTCGTAGAAAACACAACATGTAAGGGTAAGTGAGGGGGAAGTAGGCAGGTCGTACAGATTTTTCAATTTTTTAACCCCCACAAAACCTGCACCGGACTGTTTCAAATGATGGAACTAGACAACCAAATTATAGATTGTTTGGAAATCCTGTCCTATCCTGATTTTTGTTCCAATTTAAAATAATTTCTAATATTCTTAACCACTTTGGCTAATGTAACTTTTTTCTAATTCAACATTTAACTTCATTTTAAACTAAAAAGCATGAACCCCGTTCCAAAAACTCTTTCCGTTGATCCAAAGTTCCTGTTTTTGTCTCTTTTCCAGTGAAAGCAGATGACTGTTCTAACCAACTGATTGTGTCAAGGTTCTTGTTGGTAGAAGGAACTCATTTCTCTGCACAGTTGCCCAACACTTGCTCACTACAGGGGAACCGTCTCAAACATTCCCAGCTTGATCTGTTTGTCCAATTTAGGTTGCTGAAAACTGGGCCAATCTTTAGTAAAAAAAAAACAAATTGTCCTGAATGTTTCAAATGATCATCTCCATGAATATTTAACATCAAACTGTTCTACGTCTTAGAGAGTCACTTCATGATTTATTCAATATTTACATTACATGGGATGAAATACAAACAACCAAGGAAGTTAATGGTTATTGTTTGCACAGCCCTGTTTTCAGGGGGAAAAAAACTACGACAGCCAAAAGTAAAAAGAAAAACTTGTGTGTTAAGCTAATGAGGCAGACTATTTCTACAGAAAACTTGGAAATTTTAGAGCATTACATTTAAAAACTTACAGTAGTTTAGATTCTTATTAATTAACTAATGGATGTAGCAAAAGAATAGGGATGAGTAAAAACAGAGTTAATTTCTTCTGATCAAAAATCTAATCTACAATTTGTGCATTTACAATGAATGTATAAGAAAATTGAGCTTTTTTTTAAAAATGTATATTTACTACTTAAAACCCTGCAAGATTGATATTAGCACATACTCAGAACCTGCACTAGATTACATTTTTTAGTTGTTTTTTTTTTGGACCCTAAAATTTAAAAATATTTACCTATATTCTAGAAAAAAACCCATAAAAGGTAGTAACTAAACAGAAAATACAGTTTTTTGGGCTGTTACCTGTACAAATGGGGCTTTGGAAGTGCTGAATGTTGCTGACCTCTAGTTGCCTCCTTACACACAGTTTATTGTTAATTTGAAGCAAAGATCATTCTGGAAATTTTTACTTATTAGTTATTTGAGTGGGAATTAAACACTAAATCATGATGGTGTCCATGATTTGTTTTTGCTGTACATTAAACTCTTGGGACAAAATGATCATTTTGATTTTAAAATCGTATCCGACAGTTCTATTTGTCAACCCCAGGAAGTTAACGTAACATTAATACCGTTTATTTTTCCGTCTAACTTCACATTGACGAAACTTCACCACAGTTTTTAAAATGGTAATAAAAGTCATGCATATATATATATATTTTCTCCTGATAATATATGAAATGGACTCCTTTTTAAGGACTGTTCTCCCTCTAAAATAGCTTTTTGTTGATTAAATTGAGATGAAGTGTCTAACTTGCTGTATTAAGCGCCGTGATGCCCTTGTATAACGAGATGAAGCTGGGATTAGAGGACATTGTAACAAGGATGTGGACGTTGACGGCGGGGATTTCACTCACAGCTGCCAAACTTGAGCGGACAGGCGTGAGCGTCCATGGGAAAGTCCTCCAGCTGCATGGGGCACTCGGCTGAGATGGTCAGTCTGAGGAAACATTACACACAAAACACAGAAAAGTTTTGTTTAGATACATTTGTATTATGATCAGGAAATAGAGGTTCAAATTATGTTTTTTTTCTTTGTGATAATACCACCACCTAGTGATCCTTTTTTTAAACTTTTTTTTTTTTTTACTAAAACCAGGACTTTTTAAATAACTTTTTAAAGAAACTCTTCATTAATAATGAAAAACAAACAAGCAGTAGGGACCTGATTCTTTTAGTTGCTGCATTTAAGCTCTTAAGGTGTCCTAAAAGATGTAAAAAAAAATAAACAAAGTCATTTATCTAAGCCGTGCAAACTTCATAATAAGGTCCTTTGTTTCCTCAAGCTTTCTGTCCTAGATTGAATCTAGTCCCTCTGGGTATTCCTGCTCTTTCCATGAGGATGAACACAGAGTTTTGGTGATGCGGCACAAATATCTGCTAAATGAAAGGTTTTGTTTCCTCCTTTGCTCATTAAAGCATGCCTCACTATTGGTTACAGAATTTATTTTTAATTAACCAGGCTCAAACCCTGCTCCTAATTACCTGGTTGCCTGGGATGACACAAAATCCACTTGGGACTTGTTTTTATTAAGCTCCAACACATCCTGCGCGTGCAGCGTGCGTGCGCTGCGGCAGGTTTTCGCTAATTAAATCAATAAGGTGAAAGAAGCATAACGAAGTGGGACAAGAAGCCATTTTCTGCTTCCGGCGCTACTTTCTGCTCCTGGTTGCTGCGCCATCCAAAGTGTGTTATCCTGCTGAAGGAGCTCAAGGTTTTTCAGTGAGAGGGGGAACAACTAAACGAGAACAAGGCTGTGGGCAAAAAAGACGTGTTCTAATTATTCATGTATCCTTGCCCTACTATCAAAAAGAATCTAAAGAGAGAAATAAAAAAAAAACTCAAACTGGGTGTCTAAGGCAAAACCAGAGCATCCTAGTGACACTTTGATCTACATTCAGAGACACAATATAATAGATTATCTGGTGCTCTGTTTTGCAGAACGGAAAGCACAAATTCTATCAGATCAGCTGACCTAACTGGGCAGAAATGTGATAAACCTAGGTAAAAAAAATAGATAAATAAAAACAGTAAAAGCTTGAGCCCTCACAGCTCATGACAATAATGGGGAACTTAGGATAGAAATTCCACACCTGTATTTGATCTGCTTTCACACTGCGCTTTAGAGAGTGGACCACTGCTGCGGTTCCGTCAAACTAACTGAGTGAGCAAACAGCCCAGTGTTTAAGCTTCCTTAACAATGTTAGAAAGCCCTCTTTGCAGTTTTTATTTGAGGATTTGTGTCGTGAGTTCAAATCTAAGATGCAACTTGCTGACATTGTATGTTGTTGTAAGCAAAACACCTACGTTTTTTGGGGGGGATTCCCTTTAGGAACACCTTTTTTTTACCCTTGAGCTTTTAGGAACAAATTAAAACAAATAGTTATTTTATTCAGAATTTTTGGGCTCTGTTTTTTGGGAAGATGCATTAATTCAAAAACTACCATTGGTTGATTGAGGACAGCTGGTAAAAAGCACTTTAATTAATAACAAAGACAAAAAAGTAAAGTGAAATGGTTAAGAATGATCCTTTATACAATATATTTTGTCATAAAGAAATTAAAAATATAAATATAATATGCATATATTAACGTCATTTGTACTGACTTAGAAGTACTTTTTATATATATTTGAAAGAATATAATTTAAAGAACTTGTTTATGATAAGTGCAACTACTTTGTTTTTGTTGTTGTTTTAGCATTTCTGAGCAGAAAAACCTTCAGACTGTTGTTTAAGTGTCAGGGTTAATCAGGAAGCTGCTTGAAGTCGTATTGTAAAATCTCATTGGTGAGAGTCAGATTATAGATATACGGAGCTTTCAGAGCAAAATAGTCTGCCAATAGCTGAAAACATTTACAAAAAAAATAATCACATACACCTACTTAACAGGGATGATGACATAAACTCCACATTACATCCCACTTATCCATGCATGGAACCTGAGTTTAGATTGTTATCACGGGTTTGTTTGATAATGAAATCAGTTTCTCAGCTGCTGTTGCTCTCAGATCTTTTCATTTTAAAGGGGGTTATTGCTTTAGGTTAGAGCATTAGTTAGTGCATTAAGGATAATTTAGTTACTGCATTAGTTAGTGGTAACCCTTGTGCTATCCTAGGCACTTTAACATTGGGAGTTGGGTCATCTAGACCCACTAGACAGTGCTTTGAACCTTTTTCTTCAATGATTTGTGATCTTCACTGGTGTCCATGGATGACATGAAATCTTTCCACCTTTATCCACCTTTGTCATGGTAGGGAGAACACGTCAATGGAAGGGTGGGGGGGGTCAGCTAAGTTAGCACAAGGGTTAAATGAAGTTAGGTGAGTGCATTAAGTGACATCTAGTTAGTACTTTCAGTAGGAATTGCATTTACAGTAAACCCTTGATTATCGCGGGGGTTACGTTCCAAAAAGAACCCGTGATAGGCAAAATCCGTGAAGTAGAAACCTCTATTTTTTTAACAAGTATTATATAATTAAAAACTCTATTATACATTGAAAAGAAAGAACAAACCATTTTACAGGCTCAAGCATTTGTTTCACAAATAAAAGTACTTTAGAAAAGTTTTTTCAACAAATAACTACTGTACTTTACTGTCAAAAAATCATTTTAATCATCGATGTGAACAGAATGCTTCAAATCGCGGAGATTAGCCCCGCCCACCACGACCCGAGTAATTGGATTAAACGGGAGAAAATTTTTAAATGATTATAAAAAAAGATACAAAGTACAGTGGGACAAATAGTGACTCAGGTGTATTTCACTGCTCTTCAGACTGAGCCGCTGCATCCTGACTCTGCTCTGCAGTGTTTTCTTCATTTGAAGCCCGCGGTGCAGCTGTGTTTGTTCAGGAGAAGAACACAGTGATTGGCAGTTGTTGTCGCTCTTTTTCTATGGGTTTTAGAGAAACAACATTGCAAGAGAATTTGCACGTAGGTAATGAAAATTTGGTAAGCTGATTTACCTACGTGTACATATTAAACTGCAACGTTATTGACGCACAGGTAGAGAAGAAGCGGAGTGACTTTTTAGCCAATCAGAATGCAGAACACAACGCACGATGCAAATCTGTGAAGTAGCGAAACCGTGAAAAGTAAACCGTGTTATAGCGAGGGATCACTGTAGTAGAATTTAGTATATTGTAGTTAGTCTTAAGTAACGTTTAGTTAATGTATTTAGTAGGTTTCAGTTTGTACATTCAGTAAATAACATTTTGTTAGTGAATTAAGTAAATACTTAATTGTTCGTAGATGAAGTTGAATTACTTTCTTAAGTAGAGCTTAGTGTATAAACACAATTTAGTGTTACAGTTTTTTTGTTTTTTTGATGAAGCTATCTTTGATTTGTGGACAGAATATAATGAGATTAATGCTGGTTAGTGCATTAGCAACAGTAGTTGGTCTTCATTACAAAATTACAGAAGTTATGGTACGGTCACATCTCCAACTGCTACCATGTGATGGGGAGGAATTGGCAGAATTTTTCTAGATTAGCTGCTGCCTGTTTTTTTTTTTGTTTTTTTTGGAACATTGTTGGCGTGGTCATGAATGCAGATGGAGGGAGTCAGTAAGGCGAGGATGATGCCTTTACGAAATCGGGCGACGGCTGGGCGGCTACATGGTGGCGGCCGACTGGCACCAGCTCTGACTGGACGATGTGTCAATGTCTCTGGACGGTGGCCGTTCATATCAAGTGCCTCCTCAGAATCAACCGCATTTCATTCAAAGTCGCTGTGGTGCCATCAACGCCGTGATGATGGTGGTTTCGTACAGCATCAATGCCGTCTCCCCATTTGGACCCACGGTGGCCGGGATCACCAGATAGTCGTTTCGGTGATCGACAGGCCCCCTGCAACAGCGAGTGCCTGCACTGCTACTGTACAATCAGATGGTGGCAGTGAGTCAGCAGCACGGGGGCAGGGGGGTGGCAGTCCGATTATCAGAAAATGATCAGACAATTTTGTGGACCTTGGAGGCCCTCCTATCAGTCGATTATTTCACTCCTGCCTGCCGCCGGACTGCCGCCACTGCATGACCTCCAAATGTGCCTGGGTAGTCACTGACCATTGTCGAGGAATCGTCCGGTCACCGTTATGATTTGAACTTTTTCTTAAAACCTCGGCGGCTGCCGTGTGGCATGTCAAAGTGCGACTGCAGCCTCTCGATTAAAAATACGACCGCGAAGCCATCTGTCGATTTTGCTGAAAAACTTCGTGATTGCTACTAAGACTACGTTTTTCTAACAGTCATTCAAGTATCTAAATGTTTACTCATAATATTAACAATTCAGACAGATCTTTTCTTTATTTATAATCATTTTTGACCTAATAGTTTACTTTACCAAAATGATTTGCTAGAGTAAACCATTCACAGTCCTGTGGCAAAAAGCACTAAAGACAGACATCAGTTTCCACTTTCACAGTACAACACGTGAGTTCCAGGTTAGTTTTGCCGAATATGCTGCATGGATAAAAGACATACAATAGCTTAGCACATAAAGCACATTAAATACTATGACCCTGGGCAGTGTTCTTGGGCCTTTAGTGTAATCACATTAGAACTAGAAACTAAAGCTTTCGTCCAGTCGTTTAAAATCATCCGAGGATAAATCACCACCTTGTAAGTAATAATTCAAACCTGACATTCACAGCTTTAATCACAACGCTGTTGTCACGATCCGCTCATTCCACATTTCAATCTTTGAAAAATGTCAAAGACACTGAACGCACACAGCCCAAGAAAAAGTGTGATAACATCCAGTGTCAGTTGTTCACAGTGGATCTTCATAAGCACCCAGATGGCTAGTGTGTGCGTGTGAATGTGTGTCGACGTGTGTTGTCTGCAGTTATGAGCACTGCTGGTAATGATGCTGTAACAATGAGGCGACTGGAAGCAGCCCCGCTGCTGCGTCTCCTCCATAACAGACTCCATTTTTAGACCACTGGAGCTCGAGCCGTCTCTCTTACTCTCTTTGTGTCAAAACAAACACACAATCAGATTGGGATTTTTTGCATGCATGCAGGGAATTCTATACGGATCGCAGCTGTGCAATCCTTTAACTGTTAAACCTTGAGGTCAAAGGTCGGCGATTGGGGAGGAGAGCATGCCAACATCTGCAGTGTGGTGACAAAAAAGATATTTAAGGGTCTCTTTTAAGGCTGTCACTTTAAGATAAACCCCGTGTCATTTTCCTTAAAAGAAATAACTTCTTATATAACCTATAAAACACCATGCCTCATTTTGTCCCTGTTTTAACCCAAAACTCTGGGATTGAGACTTTATTTGTGGTCTACTTTTTGTCCTAGACAAGATTGATTTGTCAACAGATGATCCCTCCCCTGAAGCTTTTTCCATGCTCTTCTAGAAAGAGTATCTCAGAAAAAAAAAATCATCAAAAAAACCTTAAACAAGTGTGCTTGTTTGACCACTGGGTGCCACTGTTCTCCCACAAATTGAATGGCATTTTCAAGGTTCAGAATTCAAAGGTAGAGTCCTTTGTGTTTGTATTTTGAACTGTTGTACCATTCTGCAGCCGGAAATAGGTATAAACTAATCTAACTTTATAATTGACCACAGACGTTTCATCCAAGGTGTAGTAGAGCCATTACTTGTGTTTTTTTTGTTTTTTTTTTTAAATTGAGGCCTACCTCATGGTGTACAGCAGCGTACCATCATCCTTGAGCCTCAGCAGCTTATTGGGCGTCGTCATATTGTGAGCAATCGACTTCTTGCCGTTGAGGAAGAAGGTGTCGGGGGTCCAAATGTTGCTGGCCAGGAGGTTGTTCAACGGCAGCATCTCCATTGGCCCTTTGAAGCAAAGACGCTCGTCCTTCCAGCTCTGACGGAAGAACACATCAATGGTGTATTCCTGAAAATAAAAAAACGTTCAAAGTAGTTTTAAGATGGAAGAGCTACAGGATATTTGGACAGTTCAAATGCTTTTGACTAAATCTGGTCTTCTTCTTCCCAGCTATCCATTTCATCCTCACTGTTTGGCTAAATCAGGTGGTTTCTGTTTTTTTCTTTGTTTTTTGTTGTTGTTGAGTGAATCGATTCAATTAATCACCTAAAAGTTGGGTGGAGATAATTGGAAGTTAAACAGGGTAGTTGGGTCAAAACTGGGTAGCCTTAATGTGGAACATTCTGGGTTAAGGTCGTTGACTTTATCTGAGAACTGGACCGAGCGAGTGAGTGTGACAACACTTGTAGAAAATGGCGTATACTTCCAGCTCCTTACCGAATTACCGGTAGGTCAATTCAGCAGCCATGGATGCCGCCATGTTGAAACTAAAAATGGCCAAATAGCTGGGATTGGTCCAAGCTGGTCTGAGACATCAACTTTCTATGGTAACCAACTCTCAATCAGGATTGAGCGACTTGAAAGCGGGCTCGGGAGAATCTGTCAATCAAATGTTTCTAATGCTTGATCACGTTTCAAACGCAATACCACACTCTTTTCTTGAGGCATGGGATTGGTTAATTTATAACCCTAAATAACATAAAAATATTTTAAAAAAGGATTAGCAAAAACATGTTAACCAAAGCTAGCAGAGAAAGAATGGTTATTCTGACAAATATAACGAGAGAGTATTAGCTATTTATAAGTCTATAGAAGTCTACAGGATTTCATCTTTTCGGGGGACCTGCAGCATAAGGGGGGAGGGGTCACTCACTCCAGTTCTCGTATATATAGTTAGCTGCTGAGGTGCATGTATTGAGCTTTTGTTAACCAAATAAACACTCTACACAGCATCTGGATGGAAGTAAAACAACTATATCTTTGCAGAAGCCTTTAGAGGCTGAGGAAGTTTGATAACTTCTGTGGCAAAGTCCACCTCGGTTATGGACGAGCGAACTGCAGAGCACACTTAATGCATTTTCCAAAAGCAGTTCATCAGTGACGGCTTTATTAAAGAGGTGATTCATTTGGAACAAGTTGGAATGGGCAAGCCAGATCACATTAAATCTTAAAGGTTTTAACAGGAACCCATTAATTTTAGATCCTTTACATGGAGCCAAGGAAAGAGGAAAAAAGAGCCAATCTTCAAAGACGCAACTAGGACATGGGCGTGCTTCCATGGAGCAACAGGAACAGTGGCACTCAGCTCATGAAATGTAAATATGTGTATGCATCTCAAACAGAAGCCAAACTAAGCTGGATGGACTTCCTGCTGATTTGTTAGCTGTCTGAGGCGGACTCACCATCTCGGTGTCGGACACGGGGCCGAAGCTGGTGACAAAAATGTTCGTCTTGATCTCGGTGACATTTTCTAAGTTGGAAAGAGACAAAGAGCGTGAAATAACGTTTCAGAAACGGCTCTAAGCTGTTGGAAAAAAAATGGCTCTAGATGTAAACAGCTAGCTTCTCAATGGTTATAGCACAGTAGTCCGAAATCTACAACTTTAGCTTGGAATAACCTGCTTTAGGAGTTATGAGGCTCAGATAGTCCTATGAATCATCAGAGGTGAAGATTTGTCATTTATAAAATGAACTGTTCAGATGTGTGGTTTCTCCCTAATTTCATCAAACGATGCATCGTCTTTTGAGACATTTCTACCAAAACAAAGTGCTTCACGTACAGTGTCATCTCTCTGCCATGCCGGTTAGTGATGATTTCCTGCTCCAATTGGAGGCTTTAGCGACTTTAAGAAAAGCTTTCAATGACGGCGAGTAGTTAACAAATTAGAAATTAGGAATATGCAAATTTACAATAGGGATGGCACAATTCTCTGTTTTAAAGCGACCCGTACTATTGAACCAAATTGTAGGAAAAGTATTTGTTGCATCCTTACTGCTTAACTTGTGTTACAATGAAATAAGAAATTATTTTTGTTTTGTTTATGACATACACCAAGCCTCCGTATGAGTCAACTGAAAGGTTTTTCTCATTGTTACTTGCTTCTTGGCAAATAAAAAGAAAAGATTTTTCTGACTGTTTTAGTTTTTTGTTGCTGTTTGGTAATACACCAATCCTATCTTGAACCGCAACAAAACCGTGACCCTAAATTTGAGGTTTGAGCCGAATCGTGGGGAAAGTGAATCGTGGCACCCCCTTTTCACGTGTATCAATTTGTTCCTGGGAAGCTGTGATTGGTTGCTCTGATTCAGAGCAGCTCGGTGAATGCTGAATGAAGTCCTCCGTGTCTCTTCTGCGATGTATTTATAGGCCCTCTTGTCAAGGGTAGCAACCGTTACCAGGGTGTTTGTGCAGGCTTTCGATATGAAAAAGCCCTTGTTCCCGACTATTATGGGACAACTACCACATGGCAACAAGGTGAGCACAGGGGGAGGCTGAGGTAGATGGTTTGTGGAGATTTAAAAGAAAGAAATGCAGGAGTCATGCTGTTTTGGAAGAAAAGAACCAAAGTGTTTGAATAGAAATGTTGCCTTTCAAGGTTGTCTCCTGTTGCCAGGGTGAAGAGCTTGAATCAAAGCCTCAGAAACTGGTCACAGCATAGATGCCTTGGCTTTTTTTTTGTGTGTATAATGCCTACGCTCACGCCAGGCATGTGACGCACGTTCAAGAACGTATACTTTTAGCATTTGCATCAAACTGGACAAGCAGGGAGTTGCTTCTTCAGGTTTTTCTTTTGCTTGTGTTTACTAGCGCATGTCCACCACCTACAGTCAGAAGACGCATAGTGCGGAATGTCAACGTGGTGCAAATCTCGTGAATCTTGCTCTAGGCTTTTTCTTCCACAACTCTATTCCAATATATGAAAGACTTGGAGTCAAAGAATTCAGGGTAATTTTTCATTTCTAGTTTCAGGATCAATTTTCAAACGGTGTGCACTTCCAAGAATGACAGGGGGTGCCATCCAAATGTCACAACCAAATCCAAGTCCCTGATTGGTCAAAGTTTTGTGCATAAAGCCCAAAAAGGGGTTACGTAAATGTGAGAGTTTTGAAAGCTGAAAAGACGCGCATACGTGCGTTTACATAGACTTTTTATTGGACATGGTCTCCTGAAAGCTGGCGTGAATGCAGCACAACACAAGGAAGGTTGTGTTCTAGACCTTTGGGGCAAAAGGGCAAGAGCCTTCACTGCCCCAACTGTAATCCAGGGGACCACTACCTAAATACTGTATCACGCGGATTTGGATTCACAACTTCACAGTTTATTTGGGTGCTATATTCATTTATTTTTTCCAATTTTCAGTAAAAACCAATTTATTTATAGTTTTTGAATTGCAAAAGCTGTTTCTTTTTTGCCTGAAAATAATGCCACTGTTGAAGAAAATTGATTACTAGATTCGATGAAATCATTGTGAAGTTAATTTGACATTGATTGTGTGTTTTATTTTTAACCCCAATCCTAATCTGCACCCTTCAGATTAGAAGCAGTTTGCAGCAAACCTCCGAGCCCCGGCCGGAGCCTGTTGTCGTATCCGTCCAGGAGCCCGTCCAGAATGCGGGTGAAGACCGTACTGTTGTCGTTGGGTCCCGTCTCCTTCGGAGTCTCAGGGGAAGTCTGGCCAAGACTGGGAGGGGAGTGGGGGGGGTGGAAGGACAGCATTCTGGCATTGGTTAAACAGTCAAACCCGACACGCTTATCGCGATTAATTAGCACACAGCATCAAGGACGGACTTGTGATTAATTATTGAGTATAAGTGCTGCTTACAACTAGCAGTGGAGATAATTACGCCTCTGTGATCCAAATGCAAACAAATGAGCTCTGCTGGGAAAGATGGCAGGGAGCGAAGCATTATGCGCTGATTGCAAAAACTAAATGAATTACGCCCTTTGTTAGGGGAGTCCGTGCACCCAAAGTCACAAACGGGTTTTGACTGTGCAGGTGAAGGTGAAACACTTGAGTGGAAGACAACATCTTTAGCAGTGCAGTAGCACCGGGATGCTCAGATGTGCGATCAATCACCTGGAGAGCAGGGCTGGCAAACATCTGCAGTGAAAAGATGCACGAAACTCCAGTAGTTGCCAAAGTGAAAAGGAGGTGGCCCAACTTCTAGGGGCAACACAGCTGATTGCAGCAACAAAAGAGTGAGTGGCCTGAATCTTAGGGCTCTATTGTCAATCCGAAAAAGCTTTTTTCTTGCTTTGAGGATGGGTTTAGTTAGTTACGCATCTCTCTGTTTACCTGTTTTGGCATCCGTGCAGCAGTAGAAGAGAGAGGACGAGTCCTGCCATGGCTGGAAATCTGCTCACCTTGATTTCGACAGCTGTTACAGACAGGTAGAGATGAAAGAAAATGGGGAAAACTGTGGGAACTGCACGCAGGAGAACATCATCATGAAATCAAGCAGCAATCCTAATGAAGCTGCAACTATTACAGAGGAGGGGGGGGGGGGATTTGGATGGAAGGCGGTACACTGATTTCTGTAGCGTGATTTCCATTGTGTGGGACTACAGCACATATGGGCTTCTCTCCTCCATCATCACCTTTCCCCGATCTCTCCACCAGCAGCAGCAGCAGGAGCCAGAAACTCAATCTTACCGAGAAATTAAACGGCACAGGATGAAAAGGAGAATACCTGAATGGAGA
The DNA here is from genome assembly GCA_037389245.1 of Oryzias sinensis. NCBI lineage: Eukaryota > Metazoa > Chordata > Actinopteri > Beloniformes > Adrianichthyidae > Oryzias > Oryzias sinensis. The sequence continues at coordinate 9,391,881 of CM074510.1, read as the reverse complement.
TCCATCACTGCAACCTCAAACGGCGGCTCAAAAGATGGGGTCTCCGTCGCTGCAACCGGCAATCACCAAATCCCAGAGATTATCGGCTGTCTCCCCTCCTCCTCCTGCTCTTTACGAGCCCTTTCTTCCCTCCCTCCTTCTCTCAGTCTTTCTCTCCACGTCTGTCAATCAGCGGCTCCCCATCAGGAGGTGTTGTAGCACTCCGTGCTCCTCCGCTCCTATAGGCTCTGTCGCTTCTTTTAGTGCCTGCGGCAGCCGCATCGCCTCCAGAGGAGCTGCGGCATCACACCAGCGGACCCCGCCGTGTCTCTCGTGCCCTTAGCCTCGGAGGAGACTGACTTGAACCCCCCCCCCCACGTTTGTTTTAAAGCCGGTGTCTTTGGCTGCGCCGCCCACCGGCGGTGGGGCTGCCGCAGCCGTTAATGAGGCACTTGGAACAGGAGCCTCTGATTGGTGCGTTTTAAAAAAACAGAGAACGTTTGCATAAAATAGCGGGAATATTTCCCCCCTAGCTGTGGTGGTGATTTAAAAACATTTCATGATTAAGTAATCATAGAATAACTGAAAAAAAAACCACTATTTCCCCTCTTGATGCAGTATATTGTTATCACAAGTGAAAGTAACCAAACATTTTAGGATAAAACTACACAAATCAATAGAAATAGACATTAAGCTGGAGCTAAATTAAATCATCAACATTTGAAAAAAGCAAAGGACACTTTTATTCATTTAATTCTGCCTTAAGATCAATTTAAAACAATAACAACCCATTAATTATTCAAGTGTCAAGTGTGCAAAAATAGAATATTACCTTTAAAAAATCTTTTAAACGTTTTTTATTAGATGTAATAAGCCCTGGATTCTGTTATTTTAATGACCAACTCCAATAAAAATCACGTTTTTGGTGTTTTTAACAGTTTCTTGTGGCTTTTTTTCATGATGATTAAGCCTAAAATTGCTTTACTGAGTATTTATTAATTCAAATCGTTGTGAATCAGGAGCAGAAGAAAAAATGCAGTTGGGAAAAGCTTGTAGCAGTGATAGATGTGTTGCAATGGCCGGGCCACAAGCTCCCTGCTCTGCTCCATTCTGATGCATCCACTCGTAGACAAGTGGATCCAGTAGGTCTTTGTTTTCCTCGTCCAAGCTGCCATTCAGCTCAAATCTGTGCAGCTGGATAGCCGTGATTTTGCTCGCCATTTTTGTTGAACCGTTTATGGTAGGTTGAGGTTGTGAGGGGCTGTAAGCTAGTGGGAGAGCATGTAGACAGATGGATGATGGGTAGTGGGGGCTAGCTTACTCCACGTCAACAGTCCCATCAACAACTCAGGGGCAAACTACTGTTGCTCTGCAGTAACTGCGTCCTAGAAAATGTCACAGGTTTTCCGATGTTGGCCAAAAACAGCAGTGTTATCAATAAATGACCTCTGGAAATGCTTTGACAATAGATGATTGCAGGCGGGGATTTAAAAGTATTTTTTGTGTTGGCAGTTTCTTAAAACATATCTAGTATTTTTTAAAGACAGCGAACAAACAGAAAACTGGCCTGGATTCATAACATCTTTGTTTAAGTACGGTAGTTTTTTTGATTATTGTTGTGACTTACTTTTTTTGTGTGGCTAACTTCTGATCTACCGCTGGAGTTTATTTTTTGAGTTTTTACTCATCATCGTATGTCAGAAATATAGATATGTTCATTACAGCTTTATACACAAATTACTTATTCAAAGGATTTAAGAGGTCTTGAACATTTTTCTGAAGTGGCCTTTTTGCAGCAAACTAAAAAAAGGTTTCTGTCAAGTTTGGCATTTTTACTAAGAAACATCCCCACTGGATTTTAAATGACGGGCATGTTCAAAAATTTGTATCTAGCTTTTAATCTTTTAATTAGATTAAATTCTTTAAACAGTGTTAATTGCGTTGTTTTGTTTTCAGGTTGGTAGTTATCCCACTTTTATTAAACTCGGTTCATAAATCTGAGACTTTGGAGCTTAGTGGCTTTCTAAATATTCACATAATCCATGAAACTTCCTGTCAAGAATACAGTTTATACCTAATTGTACTATTTTGTCTCCAAAAAGCTGTAAAGTGATTAGTCATATACGCTTATCACTATTGTCTCTTTCATAGCTATAGCAAGTTGAGAAGCAATATTGTACATTGTTGTCTCAGCGCTTTTTAGTATTAGTAAGCGTTAGTGTTACTTTAATATATTATTACTTAATAAAATGCAATAACGAGTCATCAAAATAATTACAAATGTAGTGTTGAGTTACACTTCTTGTAACTTGTTGCAAAAACCTGCAAATGTGTGTGTTTTCTAAATAAAATTAATTTGTTTACAGATTTTCTAGATAAAGCTATCCCTGACATGTAGAATAAATATAAAAATGTAATGAGATTAATGCTACTTAACGTGGTTGTCATTACAAAATTACTGAGGTTTACTACATGAAACAGGGTGATTGCACCTAAGAGTGCTTATTTTTAATAATAGATTTTCAAGTAAATCAAAGTGAGACATTATATATATATTTTTTTGTTATTGTTGTTATATAAGTTCTCTTTCCTAAGACCCCCCCCCTTTTAAAAATAAAAGTAACATTTAAAAAGAAAAGTCTGGTTGCCATTGTGTTGTGGTTCTTGTAAATATGTGTGTGTGGAAAACTAACACTCGAGGAGGTCAATTCATTTCCACTGCACAGTGTAAACCTGCATGGAATCCTAATCCCACATCCCACCCCCTCCCAGTGTTATGTTCTCATACAGAAACGCACTACAGGGCTATGTTTGTTCCTCTCCCCTCACTGAAGAGCCCTCAGTGGGATGTGCGCTCACAATATGGACGGAGATTTAGATGTGATACCAGCGTCATCACTACACCCACCTGGCTGAAACTAATCATTAGCTTTTAATTGAATAACTGCTCTCATTAAACAGGATTATCATCCTGACGGTTGCCATAAGAGGGTAGCCGAGTTCCATGTATCCCAGACGCTAATTAGTGAGTGATGTTTAACCTCCAAAGGCTTTTCTTTCATCCGTGTGGAGACATGCCTGATTTCAGCACCACAGCTGATGAGGACAGCTCCTGAGACAGAAGGAGACACAAAAAAAGCTCAAAAATAAGAAATTTATATTTAATTTTAATAGTATAAACCACAGTTGCTAGCTATTTCTAATCCCTCATGGTAAGCAGACAATCTTGGATAACAAAAGCTCTCCTTGGCTGAAGTCCATTTCTAATTAATGACGTCATTCATAACTATTTTTTCCTTATGTTTTGGCAGGAACGCTGTTGATGGAAACAAGAAGATTTTCGCCATCTATGACACCAGGTAAGACCAGACACTGCGGTACCCCCCTACCAGGAACGCCAGGGATCAATCAATCACCCCCTCCCCACTTTTTTTTTAACATGCCAGTCCATTGGTGGATTGTCATTCATGTTTGACTCCCCGCCATTTTCACTGAAACACTCAGGAAAGGGGCTGCCGCTGAGGGTGTGAGGTGCACTGTAAAACATATTTTGTGAAATTATTTTTTTAAACTGAGTTAGCACTATTAAAAATTTATTTAATTATTTTTATATTCCGAAACGTTTACAACTTAGAAAAGTAATATTTGAATATTTTTGAAAATAAACTTGAAACCTAATAAAGAAGTCCAACATATTGCTTATTAATCTAATGACATATTACTTAAGTAGTAACTTCAAAACATAGGTATGTACTTTATATATATATATATATATATATATATATATATATATATATATATATATATATATATATATATATATTGCAGTATATATATATATATATATATATATATATATATATATATATATATAAAATATTTCATAGGGATGTGTTTTATATGAAGACACAGCAACACATAGCTAAAAAGTAAAATATAAAGTTGCGAATAACGAACTGCCTGATACAAAGAAAGCAGCTAAAAGCAAATAATTGGTTTCAGAGATTAAGAATTTGACTCCCCCCTTAAAATCCGGCTGCTGTGTAAAACTTTGAGTGGTTGCGTTTGTTATTTAAAGAAAACTTTTTCTATTTTAAATATTTGGTCTCAAGGGGTTCCACAAACAAACAAATAAAATTTGCATAATATGATTGGACTATAAAGACGTTTACTTTGAGGAATTCAATGTAGTGAAAAACATCTTTCCTTTTTCTTACAATGTATCATGAAGCATGTTTAATTGCTTTCAAATAATAAAACAGTTATATAATTAATGTTAAATGGTCTGTGCCAAAAAACTACACATTAATGTGTGCTATAAAAATGGACAACTTTACCTTATTCAATAACTCAAAACAATCTTAAGTCGCATTGTGATGTCACAAAGCCATTTTAGAAGAAAGGGGTGGAGTCAGCTCCTTAACTCCACCCTTTAAAAGCTTACTGCGTATGGCAAATCGTTGATGTTAGAATAGCTTTATTTATACAGAAGGTAAGGAAAAAAACAGGATTGTGTTGTGTTAAAGTCTTATTTCTACATACATGAGAGCGTTTTTAGCTTATGGTGTTCCCACTGGACTGTCGCTACCTGATACTAGCGCATGCACTCACCATTGGAAGAGACTTAGTGTGAAATGTGGGAGAAGTGCAAATATCGTGAATTTTGCTCCAGGTTTTTTTCTTTCACAGCTTTATTCCGATATAAGAAAGACTCTGGGTCAAATAATTTTGTCTGGGCAAATCCGCATTTATTCATTTGTCCTCCATGGTCCACTTTCAAACGATTAGCCCCCTCCGTAAATGAAAAAGGAACGCCATTCATGCGTCACTACCAAATCCAAGTCCCTGGGTGGCCGAAATTTCAATTTATCTGTACAACCTTATATAGCTGGGAAGGCAAGAATTTTGAACGCGGAAACCCGAAACGTGCGTTTACATGGACCTTTTATTGGAAGTGGTCGCCTGAACTTGTGTCGCCAACGGCAGTGTCAATGTAACCTCATGTTTAATGTTGCGCTGGTTAATATAAACCTAAGTCCTGGCAGCACTACCTCTTGGGCCCCCACAGTGGTGCTGAAGACACATGTAGAAAAATCTAGTCTGAAAAACTACCCGACTGAAAAGGAGATGAACAAAGATGAACGTCATATCATTCCGGTAGGACATAAACTGCAATTATTGATTTGTCCCTTATGATCAATTTTCAAACAGTTGGCATTTCTGTGCACTGAAAATGACGCAATAACCCATACATCACTGCCAAATTTGAGTCTCTGATGGGTCAAAGTTCAACTGATTTAACTTTCAAAGCGCTTTCAATGGCCATACGTAGAGCCGGACTTATAGAACATGTGATACGTGAATGCGAGAGTTTTGAATGCGCATTTACGCGTGTTTACATCGACTTTTCATTGGAAGTGGTCGCTGAAGTTACCGAGCCTTTTGTGAAATTAGCAATAGATTTATGTGCCACAATAAACACCAATATATCAGCCTTTTACTAACTGTATGCCCATTTAGGGATGAGTCTTTTTAAAACTATTGCAATTGTAGCATTTTATTCTCTTACTTGAGTTTATTTGACAACAGATTTAACGACAAATAAAAAATAACATGTTTTACATCTGCTGCTGGTGGCTTACATTTTGTTTTTTACAGTGTATTAAGTGTTGGGCTTTGATTTAAACAAGCTGAGTGGCTTCACCGCCGCCAGCAGCAGCAGCAGCAGCAGCAGCAGCAGCAGCAGCAGCAGCAGCGTCCCTGAACGCATCCCTCCTCATCAATATGCGCTCGAGCTCCAGCATGTAGGAGCCTCTCTCTCAGTCAGACACGGTCAAAGACGGAGCGGAAGCAGCTCTCCAGCGCGCGGAGGCGATGTGAGCCTCACTCAGCCCGGTTCACATGCGACTCCAGCCGCGACTTTTCCCGCGCCTCGATCGACTTTCTCCCCCATTTCTTTCCTCCCCCTAGTGTTTTTTTTTAAATGTATTTACGGGGAGGGGGGGTGGGGTGGTGTGATCAATGGATATACTCTGGATTTGGTAGACTGTTGATTGGAAGAAGGGGGAGGGGGGGAAGGCTCGTTCAGTTGCAGCGACTGTAAACACCGGGGGGGTTAAACCAACAATTAAAAGCCAATTAAGGAAGGGAAGGATGAATGCTCCGCACAGGGTTCGGCAATTACGCGTCTTGTCGGCGCTGGTTATCGGTTCGATTGTGTGTTGCGCCAAAAGGTGAGTCTTTGTGTATTTATATTATTTAAAAAAAAATCTTTTTTTATGAAGGGGGGTTGCCAAGGTTATTGCCCAAGCTGATCGGAACCCTCTCTTATGTCGGCTTTCGTTTGGTCGTTTCAGCGTCAACGAACCGGGCAACATGTCCATCGTGAAGCAGACGGTGGATAAACTACTGAAGGGGTACGACATCCGACTGAGACCGGACTTTGGAGGTACCAGCCATCATCATCAGCATCTATCTCCATCATCATCATCGGAGCTTTATCTTTGGCGCCATCCTCAGTGTTGTGGTCAGGTGCAGAGGAGCGGGGTCTGCATGCATAATCGAGCTGTTTAACCTCTTCCAGGCCCCCCTGTTGCAGTCGGCATGAGCATAGACGTGGCCAGCATAGACATGGTGTCAGAAGTCAACATGGTGAGTGGGTCTCCGTGCACGTTGCATGCTCCTGAAATCTACCACATAATGCTTGGAGACCCTGTCCGTCTTAAAAAAGGACAGGCTCCATACATGCAGAGGATGCAGAAATCTGCCCAATCCAACAGTTTTTCTGCAGAGCTTTCCCGTGTTAACCTCTTTCCTCAGAGACTCCTCGATGCAGACAGCTATCAGAGTATTTTGATTGGATTTTTTTCTCCCTTCTTTTTTCACACACATACATGGGAGTAACTTCAGGCTATTGTATCTTAAAATATCAGCTGACGATGACCCAAATTGCAGTGGGAAATTACTGACCTTAGCCACTGGTTTCTTAATCCTTAAGAAGAGGTTTTTTTTTTTTATTTTTTAAATGTGACGTTTTAGGTACCAGTCACTGTTGCCACACCAACACCTCACGCTCTTCACGGGCGACTGCCTGCACAGGTGCAGCCATGATGACTGTCATTAGAGGCGAAAGGCTGCTGAACCTGTCTGCTTTTTGTAGACAGCTGCACCGCTCCGATCTGTACTCTGAAGTCAGGAAACAAAGCAGAGTTTTCCTGATTTGTGTACAGTCTAAAAGAACTATATGCTTTTCCAGGTGGGAGGTGTGTTTGGATGTGTGGGCAGGTGGGGATCAATAGAATGACTCAATGATTACTTCACCAGGTTACTCCTGGCTTTGACGATTGATTTTCCAGGCTGTTCTGGGTCTCTGTGTACCTCTGATACCTAGAAGATCTTCACAGATAGGCTCGAGTCAGTTTGATTTATGCAGTGGGATTTATTTTGGGTTTATAGAGGGGAAAGTACCCTGAACTAGTCTGCAGAATGTGTAGATTTTTCCAAATAGTGTCTATTTTGTTTTAAAAATTCAGTTTTCTTGTGGCTTCTAAAAGTTCCAACGCTCTATTTTAGATTGCACCATAATTGTGTTGTGCATTGCTGCATTCGTGAAGTACAAGTATGAAAGCTGAGGAAAAAGGACAATCTTTTGTTTTTCTTAGTAACAGAAGTCTGTAATTAGTCATATTTTCAAGTTGACAGCAGAGGGCTGAAAGGATTCCCGTCTACTATTCAGCTTTTTTTTCTTTTAGAAATGCTGCTGCACTTCCTCAAAAAACAAGATTTTTAACTGGTTTGTACTCACAAATACTTTGCTCTTTTTCATTAGCCAATTCTATGGTCTGATTTAGCTAACGCTTTGTCATTTGAGAACATGTGTTCTTTAAAGTTTCACGACATACTGTGATCATATTTACGTACTAAATTGAGTTGAACCCTTAAAATCGGAGGAGTCTCCGATGACACTAAAATGCAACACGCTCTTTGAATTACCATAACTCTTTGACATTTTGGTAACGTTATGTATTCTAATGCGGCGGAAAAGAGGTTTGCGCCAATATTTAAGCAGTTTCCGGAACACCGCTGTTGCAGCATAAAACGTTACTGCAAAGTAGGGCTGAACGATATGGAAAAAACTCACGATATGTGATACTAGTGATCAATTTTGCGACAACGATATAATTTGCGATACATGAATGAATAGCAAAACAACCAAAAACATCATTTCCATTTCACTACAACAGTTACATTTAGATAAGAGTTAGCCTTCGTCTACATAGGAGGCAAACATCTAACATAAAAGAGCTCTATCCGATTGGTCAACAACTTGAAGGCGTACATCTATGTGATCAAATGGATAAAGGGATACAATTTGATTTGTTGACTATGTCAAGATTTAAGGTTACCACTTATTGCAAATTTTGCCGTCTTTTGCGATTTGTGTGTTGCACAGCTTGATATCACGATAACGACAAATTTGCGATTTATTGTGCAGGCCTACTGTAAAGTCTTTGGTATCAGCTGCTGTTTTGACATTCAGAATCCTTTTGGAATTACGTTAATTGCGCAAATTATTGACGAGTTGTTTTAGTTCAGAGAATGACGCTAACATTCTGGTGTTAAAGGGGTAACCATTTCTAATAAAAAGAATATAACATCAGAACTAATAAATGTTGGCATGCTTGTCGATGACATGATGTTTTAGCTCATTCCAACCAGGCATTTCAGAACGGGTTTATTGAGCAGCTGAAGCCAGCAGATCTTTACATACGTAGCCGTTAGTGTGGTTGACTGGCAGAGTGCACGATTTTGTAGTTTATAAGGAGTCGACTGTTTTCTCAGAAAAGTAGACCAAAAAAAAGGGCTTATGGGTGACCAACGAGGACAATTTTAACATTAAACGCACACAATTTAAAAAGCTTCATTTTACAATTACACTCTGTGACAAAATATGCAGCTATGAACAAAAATAATTTTCCAAAAACAAAACAAGTTCTTTTTTACATAAAGGGAATACTTTCGTGTAACGCTGCTAATTACACGAGGAAAATAGTGAAGCAGGCCTGGATGAACGGCGTGTGTTGACTCACTGCGATGGGAAAAGGAACTGTTGTTGAGCTTGCAGGCTAGCTGGCACTTGCTTGAATTTCTGTGCTCGTTCGGCACCTGTGTACGAAGCGTAGCTGCTCTGATGCTTGGTCTCCTAGTGCAGACGGACATTATTGCATGGAACGAGGAAAACATGGAACTAGAATTTTACGAGGCCAGGAGATGCACCGAGGAAGTACAACGAACTAGCGTTGATTGCAGGTCCGTGGTCTCCTTAAGAACCTGCGGCCAGACGAGGATGAGGAGGTGCAGCTGGAGGCATCAGGTGTAGCTGATGAGGGGGAGGAGTCAGCCGGGGGCAATTATACTCTTTCATCACGGCAACATCTTTCCGTTGATTTCCTTAAAGAAATATTCATTTTCCCGCCCTGTTTGAAATCTTCTACACTCACTTGCTATCTTGCGTTTCTTCGGTGCTGCCATTTCTGGTGACTCGCGGTAAACATTTTTCTTTGCTTAATTTTGTCTAGTGGAGAAACACCTTTCTGTGACTGACTCCATCTAGTGTTGAAACTGAGAAGTGCAACAGAGTTGAGCTCAAGCCCCATGGGCGGGCCATATTCAATTATATTTTCAAAATTTGCAGCAGGCCAATAAAAACAGACCCGCGGGCCGTAGTTTGGACACCCCTGCTCCAGACAATCTTTCATCTAAGGATTAACCATGCTCGATACTGCTCAGCTTCTAACATAAGATGTGTGCTCAGGATGGCAGAATTGTAGGACACAGAAATCCTGGCTAAAGACGTGAACATTTCTACACAAAGCAAAAACAGCAGAGGGCCTCACAGATGCATTGGTATGTTGAGTTACTTAGGATTTAAGTTGGTATTAGGGTTGTGCCGATGGACGATATCATCGTCCATCGTGATGGGTGACTGACATCCCGATGGAGAGACCATCGTGATGCCACGCCCCCGCCACGTTGCGCGTCGACACCATAAGCCGCGGTTACATGTACAAAATATCTTAATGGGATCAATGGTCGGATTAGAATCCAACCGTGTTCATGGGCCCAGAAAAATGTTTTCAGAATATAAAAACGTTCACTAAGGTCACACTTTCGGTCGGAATAAATCATTCGCACATGCGCAGTATTCGCACATGCGCAGTAGGGTTTGAAAACCGGAAAGGGATACAACTTCCGCCGAGCTGCTTTTTTCTCCAAACTTTATTGAATGTAACAATTCAATACAAAATAATGTTAAACAGCGCCAAGCGGCTACATACATTGACATGTCAGCTCGGTAATATACGAGACGATCTTCTAAACGTGCTTTTAATAATGTTACG